>CM038221.1:55711790-56261477 GCA_021442155.1 Cymbidium sinense
TAAGCCTCCAGAACCGGTCGGTCAGGCGAGTTAGGTCGCCTCTTCGAGGGAAAGCGGAGCTTTTCTTTGTATGAACTACAGTTATTCGCCTGTGCGGTCGGCGGGGTTAGTTCATTTGAGGGAAAAGCGGAGCACTGGGCAGAGTACGGGTCTTAAGCGCTCCGATCCGGTCGAGATGAGGTTAGTTAACACCTCTTTGAGGGAAAAGTGGAGCACTTGCCGTATGAACTACAGTGTCTTGATAGCCAGCCTCGGATCCGGTCAGGTCAAGCGAGGTTAGTTAACACCTCTTTCGGGGCTTGTGTGAAACTACAGGGCGCCTCAGAATGACCTTCTCTTACCGAGAGAAGAAGGTGCCTTCTCCCTAGGGGGCTTTTATATCCTCTTTTTTAGGGGCAAAAGGGTAAAAGCGTCTAAACCGCCAAAACCACCAGCCTTCAAAACTCTCAAGCGGGCCAAAGCGGCGTTATTGCCAGATCATGGTATGCGCGCATGGAGGTTCTTTCGGCCGTTGCCGTCCATTGTTAGTCGCGACCAGCCATAGCCAGCGTTCCTTGAGCAGCGACCATAACCGATTCGGCCCATTGCCTCAAATCATAACCAAGCCCGGCCTCGACCAGCGTCGGCCGCCGTACGATCTGCGTCCGTAGCCTACCGGGGTTCTCCAGCGATTGCCTCGCTGACGTTCGGCCCATTTGTCCAGCGATCTAGCCTTTTCACATCCGGATTCGGTCTTCGATTACGCCAAAATGACACACCTTTCTTCAAATTTTCATTCAGACCCTTGATTTCTTTGCGTAATCTAACCCGAAACTCAGGTTCAAGAAACGCCTAGAATGTCCGTGAGTGGTCCAGAATCTCAAAATTTTGAGCTCACACATACCTACACATATTTGTGGCTATGCATCTGCTTCTGTAGTCATAATATTATGCTCCTATGAAGATCTGTTCTCTCAAAATGTGCAGTTAATGAACCCTCAAATTTCATTAAAGAATTTGCTATTTTCAAGTATTCGATATATTTTTTTGGATGATTGAGATAATGTCATCTAAAAATAGGGCAACGATATGACAAAATTTCTAATAAACACCTAATCTTGATCGTAAAGCAAGCTAATGGTTGAAACCACAGATCAAGCTCTTAAAATATCATTAGAAACTTTGAGACATCAGTTAAATTTCTAAAAAGCTCTCAAATATGGATTGTTTATAGTCAAATCGAGCGTCTCGACGAGATTCCAACAAGCCAAAGATCTTACAATTTTTCATTTGAGCATTCAAATATACAAAATACATCATATGATCGAGAAATCATGAGTCGAGGAGAGGTTTGATTTTGATGTATTACGAGACGCCACTCCTCAAATCTATAATAAATTTCATTCCTCATGAGGAGGCCAAGCAAGAGAGGAGAATTTCTAAAGATCCTCCAAGCCGTTAATACTGACAATCAACCGCCGCCACGGCCGCTATCGCCTATCACCGGCCGATCTCACTGCCTCGTACACCATCGGCTGGCCATCATCACCAATTATCGACATTATCGCCGACATCATCGTCAACGCCGTTGTCAACATTTCATTACTAAGAATCGTCCCTTTCATATAATTGTAATCCTGACGTAAGATCTTCAGACTCAATAGATACATAGTTTTTTTTTACAGCTACCGTTTTTCCTCTTTTGAGATTTTTCACGAAAAATTCGAGTTTTATCATCACACTTTTTATACCCGCAAGTGGATTTCACAACGCCAAGAAAACTTTTACTCTACCGCGACTAAGACGCAACAAGATTCATGTATTTGAGCATACCATGATCAAATAGTTATAAATTTTATGAAAATGAAATATATAAGTTAAATTTTTGTTATGAATTTTAATATTTGAATGCCAATTTAAAATTTTGATGTTAAAAAATAATTAATTTGTAAATATATAAAAATAGATTGATAGTGTATGTAAATGCCCCAATTTAGAAAACGAAATTATCTTGTCCTAAACCAATTCGCCGTCCCCAAATTCCCAAACCCTGAGCGACCACGGCGGAAGTCGCGACGGGAGCTCGCTGGAGAAGTAATCGACGGGGCCAGCTGCGTGTGAAAAAGAGGAGTTCGTGAGACTTGCGAAATCAAGTTATATCTGTCCAATGCTAAGATTTACTGAATCTGGGCTCTAAGGTAAAACGGGGAGAGACGGGGTTTAAGATTCCTGCAGGATAAAGTTACCATTTTGCTGTTTGCAAGGATTTATATTATACCCTGTTTAAATCCTGTTCAAATCCTGCCAACCACCCTTTGTTCCTCAATTATCTTCCAGGCTGAAAATTTAATCTAAAGCAGAACTAGTGTTACTTATAACTGTCATGAAATTTGTAAGTCTGTACATTGAGTCCTGTTTAAAAACTTGCAGTAAGCTTTCGATTTGGCTTGAGGAGAGTTACCATGTCATACTTGCGCCACCACCTGATTGATCGGCGGCAGTGGCATACCCTCATAAATGGTCATGTTGCCATCAGAATACGCCTTACTTCTTCATGGAGTAATGGTTGTTTAACATATACTAACATAGGGAAAGCTGAATATCATCCACATTTCAGAAAAAAAAAAGAGTTAGAATCAGAGCATGTAAGATTTTTAGTAATGGTCTGTCGTCATGGTTTTTTCATAATACTAGATAATCGAAACCCTAGCATGAACAGGACGATTGATGTCTTAATTGTTTGGAGCTTGGGAGTTTCATTTTTGCACTTCAAATAAAACCTTCTCAGATGCTTGTCTTTTTAAATGTTGGACAGAACTTGTAGGATATTACGTCTTTATGTTAGTCCTAGTAAGGGGTATAGGAAATTGTACAATGAGCTTACAGATTATAACTCCGAGGTTGAATTGAAATATCTATTCTACATAGCTTATTGATTTGTTTTTGTTATTGTTTGAAATAACGTAACGTCTAAATCTTGATTTTTTTTTGTTGTATTCAAACTTGTCATATATAAATATTAATGCTTGTTCATGGGTTTGATGGATGCACAAAAAGCTAGGGAAATTTTATTAGATTCTTAGATTTCTTTGGAATTATGATGCTTTAGACAATATGAACCTTTTTTTTTTAGGATTTCAGCCTTGTGGTTTTGTGTGTTGTTGAACTTGAGAATTTTTGTTATGATGGCTATATTAAATAGCATTTATAGTGCTATGTTGGATGGCGATATTTGGTTTATTGGTGATGGTTATGAGTTTGTTAGTCTTTCTCCAGCTTTTGTGATATGGTTCTTTTTTGCACTAAGAATTTGATTGCTCTTTACTTAAATTTTCTCAAATTTATGTTCTTATATTTGTAATGCTTGTTCTAACAACTATTTTCTTGTAGTTTTGCATAGGATCTCTATTTATTCTGCACTAATTGTAGAAGTGTAAGAAAACTTTGCCTTTTCTTGGCAAGCTCTCTCCCTTCATAAGCTTGTCATTTGCTCTGTATATCTTTTCAACTTTGACTATGACAAAAAGCCTTGTTGCCAAGTTTTTTTTTATGATTTGGTAGTTATTGTGATATCAACATTCGTAATAGAGTTATTTTGATTTTTTTAAAAATTTTTACCTGTAGTTTGATGTTTTAATTGAAACAACTCAATTGTTATGTGTAACTGGCACATGAAATGAAATCATAAGCTATTCCTTTTGATTGTTTGTTATGGAAATGATATGTAATATGTTCGCAGATATGTATTTGCTATAGCATTTGAGTTTGTTAAATTGCAATCTAAATGTGTAGAATGTTCTAGTTAAATTTTTTTTTTTGTTTAAAAGACACTTATGCCTTGAAAGTGCTAATACTGACTAATTAATGATTTTTTTATTTATCATGTTATTTACAACTCAGTTCTTAGTTTTCTTATAAGACTATCTAAATTTATATGTTCATTGATCCTTACAGGCAATGCATGTAAAAGATATTTTCACATGAAGCATGCTAATGGTGAATTACAATTATATGCATGAGTATATGTTTCCATTTCTTTGGTTGGGTGGCTGTGAGATTAAACCTAGCTTGGGTGATTTGCACTTGATCACTGCTAGAGCAAAATCCTTCTAGTGTTAGTTTCTAATGGTAACTAGTGCTTTATGAACTTGCTTTTCAATGTCATATTTAAGTAGGCCTCCTTTTGGTTAAAAGAAATGATTAAGAAATTATCTATAAATCATTCATGATGATTATTCCAATTGAATATTGTTAAAGGATCTGTGTTTTGATATGATTTTGCTCCTAAATAACTTTTTTTATCTTGAAGCAATATGCAATGGTTTAAGTTCTATTTTGGAGACATTAGTTTTTTTGTGGCATGTCATTTTTTGCTCACTCTGATATTGAGAGACACTATGTTTGATTGCTGCTACATGCAACTTGTTGTGCCTACAACCCTCGCTTGTTCCACATGATGGAGTTCTCGATCTTGCTTGCATGTTGTCGTTGTTGTTGCATTGCTACTTCCGGATCCTTTGAGCTTGGTTTTGCTCTCTTTGGCAGCCACAAGGAGCATGCCTCTCTCGGTCCAGACACTGTTTGCTGCTTGCTATCCTTCGATACTTCCTCCCTTTTGCTTTTGTTCTTTGGCAATGCACGTTCATGTTTACAATTTCTAGGAAAAAAGTTGAAAATTTTGCCGGCAAAATCAATATACTATGTACATAATAATCTTGAAGCTTGAAACTAGAACTTTGAAAGCAGCATCAGAAAGTAGTTCAGTTTGAATCAAGTACACCATACCAAGGATTACCAATCATATCCTATTTAATCATCCTTGTGGAGATCATGGATCGTTCACTGTTAACTAATCGCTATCTCTTGAATTTTACTAGCACTAAGGAGTGCTCAGTTCCATTTTACATTTTCTTTTTTCAATCTTTCAGATGAAATCTCTTGTATATATGATTTCTTAAGACCATCCCATTCTCATGAGCATATTTGTTTCTCCCTCAATTTTATGGATTATTGATCCAATTAGATTAGTATGAATTTTGGTACCTTTTTTCTTCATCATCAATTCTCCGATTCATTGAATGTTACTCCTGAGAGGATATTGAAAATTGAAAAATCTAGTTTCTTTATCAGTGCTTTGGAAGGTTTACTTCTGTATTTTTCTTGCTTTTAATTCCTTTAGAGGAAATGTGCTCTAAGAAATCTAGACAAGGATTGGCTTTATTGTTCTTATTTTATATCATTTGTTTTTTGTTGTTTGATGATAAATAAGAAGCTCTTGTTTTTTGTCTATTGTTAGTGAGACTACACAATTTTCAATGGGATTATCATCAGTAAATATTGCTAATGAAGGGATCCAGTTTTGTATTTTGACTCAAGAAGGGGCAGCATGAAGGTCAAGAGCTTGACAAGATATTGTTCTTTTATCCATCAGAGTGTCCCTACTCATCACAACTATCTGTGATCGGACTTTGTGAAGGAATGATTACATTTACAAGGTATGCATAATATTTTGTTAACGCTATAGTTGAATCTATTTGAAAACTCAAACCTTGAGGAAATTGGATTCATTTATAATGGTTTTCTTGACAGTGAAGTTTTTTTTTTGTCTTTCTTGTTGGCTTCTGTTGACGCTTTAAGGGATTGCATCTGAATTTTAATGGCGCTCTTGATTAAAATTATAATTTCATGCATTCAAACTTTGTAAACTCCGAATCACATACCCAAGTCTAACGTGAGCTTCAATTCTTTCACATGGTCAACACATCACTAGAGCAGCATAGTTAAATCTTTGATGGAGGGAAAAGAAGAAGGTAACTTTGAATACTTTGCTTGGAGCAATCTACACAACTTACACTTGGAGAGCACTTAGTTGGTCTCCTTAGTAATTTGTAATCATTCATTTATCAATTTTAATATAAATATAAGTCATGAATCTCTATTTATAGAAATGAGGTTACAAGAAAATGGTGAATAACTTGATCTTAAAATTCAAATACAATCTTATTTGAAATAAAATAGAATTTTAATAAAATATTTAAATTCAAGCTTATTATTATTTAAAGAGGGTAATTATGTCTAATAAAATAAATCTAATAAAAATAAGAAAAATTGGTCAAAAATAAAGATAGCTAAAAAGGCATGAAGTGGGTTTTGTTTAGCTCTTTTGTAAGTAGCTCTATTCGACTCATTTTGATAGGTTCATAAAAATCTAATCTTTTTTGATTTAACTAGCTAACTTTATGCTCATAAATTCACTCAGTCTACAAAGAACATTTGTTATGAAATGTTTAGGTGGAGGTCATGGACGAGGAGGCATTAGTATCTACTCATGCGTAGATTGAAGATCCTTGACAATCAGTGAAGAATTCGATAGAGCTAGTTAACAAAAAGAAAGTTGCATAGTCATTCTTAATGGTGGTTTTCTATTATTTGAGATCAATTTGTTCTATCCAAAGCACAATTTAAAAGCTAAAAACCCACACAAAGAAGAGTATAGACTTTAAAGCATCTTGACTAGGCAACATAAGCTTGATAATGCACAATGCCCATAATTTTCATATCATGATAGAAGCAAGATATTTAGGTAATTTTTTTATATGATGACGAGAGTTTGCAAGGTTTATTATTGCAAAAAATTAAATAAGTATTAACAAAAGGGATTCAAATCAATTCAAAATATAAATTACTAAGCTCTTGATAATAATCATGGAGCTAGTATTATTTTTTCACTCACTCTAAATTGTTTCTGTCTCTCAACGTCTCAATCTCTAGTTGATTGCTCAATCTCATAAAATTCTTGATTTTTAAGTTTTCTTTCATCACTTCATTATTTATATCTTTAATTCATTATTTTTTAGATGGTTGAAAACTATTGTTGTTGAACATATCATTATATTTATCAGAAATTATTATCCAATGTTATTTAAGTTTGACTAGTTAAGTGATTATTATATACATAAAATATTTATTTATATATTATATACAAGTTATGAATGCTCTAGAAAGTAAAAAATGTTGCTTCTCTTTGTGCATCGTCCTGCACTTACTTTGGTGTTCATACATGTAATGAGGAATGTAACCACACCTTTTTTCTACATGGCTTGCAAGCATGATTATGTACTAATTCTACTTTATTATGGAATATAAATAAAGTAAATAATTGATCATATTCTAGCAAATTATCATAAGTCATATGTATATGTTACGTTATGCTATCATATTATGCTTGACTTGACAATCATAGTGATAAATCCTTGGATCTAAAGTTATGGCATGGAATATCATTGCTGTTAACATATAAATTATCATATCATTTCATTGCATCGGTGATTCCTTTCATACATTATGGAAGCAAGAAAGGAGATGTAGTGAGTGGCTCGTTTCATCTAAGTAAAACATTTCACAACATAATCACATAGGTTGAACTAACACTATCATCTTAGTGCCCATTGTTACTTTCTTCTTGAAAGAGATTATCACAATATGAGGTGCCTACAAAATTTTTCTCCATGCCAAAAGGGGAGTCCCATAAATCATAGTATGTGCTGTTGAATTTGTAATTTAAACTTCTCAATACATTAAATAGAGAGCTGACACTGTACTGATCTCAAACAATAGAAGTTAAGTTCATTAACTTGTCTTCTTGTAGAGTAAAATAACATTATTCACTTGTGGATAGCTTGTAACTTTTGTTTTCATGTTTACCATAGTATAGAAACATAATAATTTGTGTCAAAGAATTATGTGTCATCATGCCAATAGTATCATATAGAGCAATTGCTAAGCATACAATGTATAACTTTTCATATAACATTCTTATGTCAAATGAAACATATAGATTTCTACAAGTTTTAATATGATCATAAATTAGCTTGTCAACATAAATATTTCATGATTCTACAAAACTATTTTACATTAGACATAAACTTGTTAATTCATAAATTTGTCAAAACACTATCAATGTCTCATTTTACATACTATAGCTTGCTAATATAAAATGAAATCAGCCTTACAGGTTCATCAATACATCATTTCATGGTAAATCATGACAAGAACAATCATGAAGTTCATAGTATTCCATCTACCATGCACATTTACACAATATTCTGCAACAAAGGAAACACTAGTTTTTCATCTACACAATATGAAATCATTATAGGTCAAGCTGTAGATTTTAAGATACATATAAAATACATTAGTCATGTCAGCCGTACTATAAATTATGAAAACAAATTTAAAAGATTTAACACAAGAATAATTGTTTTCTATCTAAACTTATTTGGTGAATTTTTTTTTACTCAATGATTTGCCTTCAAAATTGACTTGCATTTTTCTTCCCTTCCTCACTATTTTATTTTTCCTAATCTCTTCATGACTTGCAAAATGGTTAGGAGTGAATTGGATATGGATTTTTAGCACTTCAATGAAAATTAAAGTTACATTTTGGTTTAATTTCAAATATACTATTTCTTTTTAATAATTTTAATCAAATGCCTAAGGTTTTAATGGAAACATGAATCATGATAACATAATGAAAAATTTAGGCATCTTACATGTTATGTATATGTAAACTTGAGAAGTAGTTAGGTTATTTGGCTAAAAAGGCAACTACCCTTTCTGTTTAATAAGACAAAAATTAATGGAAAGGATATTTATGGAATTTTAGTTAAAAAATGTCAAGAGGGATTTATGGACATCATGCATATCATCCATTTAGAAAAATAGAGGGGCATTTATATCATTTGATATTTGAACATGAAGGGGTTAATGAAGTTCTTAAAGTTATATAGAAATTTTTATACAAAAATTTCTTATAAATTAAATATAATGTATATTTAAATCCATAGAAGTATGATAATTTGATGTTATAAGCCATGTAAATAAAATTTTGGAACACTAGGTAGTTAAAAATATAGTGAAAGCAAGCTTGAAATAATTAAAATAAATCTGATTAGTATTTTCTTTTCATAAAATTCTTATAAATTGTTTTAAATGATATGATTATTGTTATTCAGGTGATCATATTATAATGATAACATGCTATTGATTGTGTAAGATTTTACTTTGTATGCGAGAGGCCATATGTGAGATTGAGGCTGTGTAGCATTGGATGCATTATTATAAGAGTTCAAATATTGTTAAGGATTTCTTCAATGAAAGGTGTGGATGCTAATTGTAAGTGATAGGAGTGATTGGAGAAGGCTTAGATGGGAGTGGAGGATTTGACTCTTTCACAACGTTCACATATGTTGTTGTTATGGTATTGTAGGAGTCATGTGCTCTTGTGAAAGATGGTGATGAGGGTCAGATGCATCTGGGAGTTGCTATGGCTTCCATGTGACAATGTAAACAAAAAACAAAACAATGTAGGTGGCTGAGTTTTGTGATGCAGGTGTGTGTCATGGAAAGTCATGGAAAGTGGCATTGTCGTGCAAACACATGCATTGGTGTATGTATGAAGCATGTGAATGCATGATGTGAATTTAGGGGTTGAGAGAGGGATGAGAGACACAAGATTTGGAATGACCAGGAGCTACACAAGTTAGATTCACATAACTAGGCTTTCAGATTCACGTGAAATTGTTTAGCTTTAAAATAATTTATTGTGAAATGTATTTGTATGAAATAAGGTTAGGGTAAGGGGTGAGAAATCAGTGGTATAGGGATAGTTTTAGGAAAGAGTGACATAAGTAGAAAAGTGATAATTATGAAACTTATTACAAGGCATGGGATGAAAAAAAAAAAAAAAAATCAGTGGAGTCTAATATTGCAGGAGATGCGTTGATACTAAACTTGATTGAACAGAAAGATCTTCACATTCACATCTTGGATTTAGAGAAGATAGAAATGGTCTTATAAATAATTTATATTCAATTATCAATTTGTAATAAAAACTACAAGCAATCTTTTTTTATTCATAGAAATAGGGGTTGTAAGGACATAATTAAATATTTTAACTTTAATTCTACTATTTTCTTATATCAAATCTAATTCGATTTTAAAAATCAAGCTTACTGATATCCAAAGAGGATAGTTAATCTTAATAAGAAACGATTAATAAAGATAAGAGAAATTCAGCCTAAAATAAATATGAGCCGAAAAAAAAGAATGAAAATATATTTGGTTTAGCTCCTTTGCAGCCTTGAACTTTTTTTTTTTTTTTGGATTGTTTTGGAAAATGTAGTCATTTTTTAGCTAACTATGACTTGTACTGCCGCAATTTTCATTCGAAGTTTTCTCATTCATATCTTTTGTTTCTCCTTACTCATTTTATAGGGGAACCAGAAGTGCTTTCATATGATTTTTTGGGCAAGCAGATCTTTCATATTTGTCCTCTACAATCTATAGTTCCTTGAGCCATCAACATCTCCATGTCATATTTTTCTTTTTCAGTTAATCCAAATCTCATTGATGCTCTCTTGCATCCATATATCATCTCACATATTACTTGTTTACAACATTCCGCTGTGATATGTTTTTATAAATTTTATGAGTTTGAAAAGCATTCTGTTTTGTCAAAAAGAAGCTGTTTCTTATGGTATTGGCTTTTCTATGGCTTCCATTTTAACTGAGTTTTTATGAACAATCAACTATCTTACTGGGTCATTACATTGTTCATGTGATACTAAGGCACTTAACCAAGCTTTATGCAGAATTTTTTCTCCAGGGGCTGCTTGTGAGGTTATAGAGGCAGAAAGGCACTCACATGTGTTCTATGAGGCGGAGCCAGATATATGGATGATCATGGTATATATCCATCTCTTGAAACGGATTGTTCCAAGTAATGTGCATTATTGATCTCGTGCTACATATATTCTAGCAAACAATGCTTGCCTGTTTTGTCATACCATGTTTCTAGTTCCTATAGGTTGCAGACTTGCAGTGATACTATACCACCCTCAAAAATGGTTGATTTTGTCAAATTTGGATGTATTTGCATCTTATTTATTTTTCCTGCTGATGGTCAAAATTTTGGAGGCATATTACAACAACAACAACAACAAGCCTTTATCCCACTACATGGGGTGGGCTACAAGAATCCTTTTTCTTTAATATGTCCTATTGATGTTAAATAAATTTATTTATAATTGATTTCCTCTAAAAGGAAGGCTTCTTATGCCTTTCATGCTTGGGCCTTACTAGGTCGCTCATTCGTAGCAAGAGAAGAAAATCCTTCTTGCTTCAGTGGTTTCACTGCTTCTCTTAAGAGTTCCCAATTAACTGAGGTGCTGTTTGGGATCACTTTGATGGTGGTTTATAAAGTTTCTTCAGAGTGAATTATAAAGATTTGATAGTGACATTAATCTGAACAACATGGTGGGTATCATTTTGTCTATAAATTGGCATGTTTCTTAAATTAATTCACAAAAACTTAAATCTTACCTTCATTTTTAAAAGGTACAGCTTTGCCCTTTACATCCTCTGCAATTTTGCTTTGAGTTCTTCTGACATAGTGTTAGCGAGCTGGTTATGGCACATGCTTTGCTGATTTTATCATGTTTTTATGCCCATGTTATTAAGAGTGGTTTAAGTGCATCATTGATGTTGAAGAAAAAATTTTTTTTTTGAATATTGTGTTTCTTAGGAGTCTTACCGTGCTATTAAAACATTAGGATTCTAGATTATAATTATATTTAAAAAATAAAAGAAGATCTTTTAAATTTACTGGCATTTCTTCTCAAGAAGGATTTTATCTCGAGGTCTATGGATTGCCAATAAGGAATACCAAGAATAGCAAGATAGGTTGTTAGCTTTTAATCCAAGAATTGCCAAACTGGCCACTTTTATGCTAATACTTTTTCTCAAGCTGTAGAGCAGATATTATTAATATATAATTTGAGGTGATTATTTGGAATGTAGTGTTCGGTAGTCCTTTTGGCTGAGATGTTAACCAACTAATTGTGCATTTAACACATGATATACATATTTGTCCACATTCTGGCTTTTCTTTGTTGAAATATCAATCAATTTCTCTGTGTTGTTGGTCATGCTGGACTAGATTGTGTGTGATGTTGATTTTTGATTTGTTGTCTTAATATAATTTTATAGTTTTTTTTTTCTTTTATTCATATGTCATCTAGTATTGATCCATACTAGTTCACAAATCCATCAGACTATTTCTTGAATTTCAGCTTTAATGTTACTTTTGGTGATCCCTAGTTTTTTAATTCTAATTGATTAGATTCAGATAAAAGTGAAATATTAGATCTTCTATATACCAACATCAATGTTTCTGAACTAAGTTTTATTTTTATGAATAATATTTCTTTCCTGGTGGTATTGAAGAGTTTGTGTGCTGCCTATTTTTCTATAAGATTTTCCTAAATTTTCTTGAAACACTTGTAGTATATCTAATCTATGTGGACAAGGTAAAAGTTGTAATTATGGATGGAGATGAAGATAACACATGATCTATCCATAATTGCCATAAGTAGTACATGACATGTCATAGGCACATGCTCTAATAAATTATTAATATAAAATATTTTATTTTCATTTATTAAAGACATCACAGTGAAATATGATATCATGAAACTTTATAATGATAAAAGATGTTTTGCTCTAATATTATATTATATTCAAAAATTTTTCTTAAATGCATCATTCTTCTTGTGTTTAGGCATGTCTAATTTGTTTAGATGTTGTTTTGGGGTATGATAGAATGCTTGTCCCAAGTAGGGGTGTGTGTTTGGTTGATTTGGATGGAGATGATAGATACCAATGGATTCCTAAAAATATGAACCAAATAATTAAATAAAATGTACAAACAAACCAATAATAATAAGTTATTTTACATAATCAAGGCACATGTTAAAAATTATTAATATATAAATAAATTATTTTATTTATAATTTTACTATTAAAGATATAATATATAAATTAATAATAAAGAAATATAATGATAAAGATGTTTTGCAATCCAAAATTTTATATTAACAAAATCCAAAACCAAAACTAAATGCTTAATTCTTCAAATTTTAGTTCAAACCAACCCTCAAAAATTTGTTTGTTTGGTTTTTTAAATAAATAATGCTTATCCCAACTCCCAAGTTACCTGAGCTAGTAAGTTTTGACATTAAAATATGTTATCTTGAATTTTTCTTAATAAAAATGACATTGAAATTCTACATTGCCATCAGCTCTGATTAAATCATATTTTTTCTAATTTTTTTACATATATCCATAAAGAATTTGTCTTATTATTTATGAGATTATTACCAATCAAATTAATGTCAGTTTTAGAAGCCATTATTCAAAAAATTAAGAACATTAGTATTAGCACTCCCATGCACCCACATTTGATTACTAATAAAAATTTTATAAATTTGATGAGGCAATTAGTCCAAAATAAGATTAATTTTAGATGCAATCAAGCTTGTTTGGAATTAGTGTCTATCAACACATTATAACCCCTCATCTCTTATCCAAGGTTTAATAAAATATTTCTTCTCATGGCTCAACATTTCAGTAAATGTATTCATCAATGTGAGGTATATACAAAAATAAATTCTCACGTCCACTTTGATGAACGAATGTATGCAAACAAAGAATTGATTTCGATCAATTGAGAGAGAGGTGGTTTCAATGCACAAGGAGGTAGAGTCCAAGACTTTGCTTCTTTTTGAGGGCTTGCATCCCAGCATATTTGTCTCATTTATTAGATCAAGGACATATTTTTGTTGGAAGATGAATATCCCAACATTTGAGTGGGTCATTTCAATTCCAAGGAGATATTTGAGTCTTACTAGATTTTACTTCAAATTATTTAAAAAGTTGATCTTTCACCCTTTTTATTTCCTTGGTAATGATCATGCCATCCACATACAATTATAATATATATATATATATATATATATATATATATAGATTAGTGAATAGTGTGCTTGCAAGGCTTTGCTATACCTGCCAAAACATGATCTTGGGTACTATTTGAGTTTATTGATAGCTTTCTTAACTTGCATACATAGTTGGTACTGAAATCTTGATAAGGATATCAATTTTTACATCTAATTATTATAAGGACCAAATATGGTTGGCTGCCTAGGTAGATATATCCGGTAGGGTTTAGCTTTTTGACTAGTGCCTCCACAATTTACTCAATTGGTCTGAGTATAGCCTTTTGCTATAATTCTAGCTTTTATATCTTTTAAATGTCCTATGTCCATTGTATTTGATAATATATATTCACTTACATCCAATTATTTTTTTGTTTTGACAATTCTACTACTTCTCATATTGATTCTTTTTTAGGGATCTCATTTCTACAATCATAATTTTTTTCATTTTTAAGTGCTTTTTGGATAGTCATTAGAATCGTAATATTGTTGATCTCAAAAAAAAAGGTTTCATAAGAGGTGGAAATATTGGAAAGTGAAATAAAGTTGTCTATTGGATATTACGTGCATGTTTTTAGGTTTTTTTTTTTTTTCTTGAATGCAATAAGAAGACTGATATCATGGTGATTTTAAATTTTAGGGATAGAGAAACACCTTCCTTCTCTTTTGTGACTTATCTTGCATGAATTTGGATGGTTGAGCATACTTTGTTTAAGTGTTGGATTTTTTTTCTTTCTTTCTTCTTATGCGTACATGTAGTAATATCTTAGTTTCATAAGGAAGGATTTCATTAGAGTTGTTGTTTGAGGAGATTTCTTCTCTATATAGGGAAGTCTTAAAAGTATTTGGGACTTTTTGGATGGCAGTTAGTTGTGAGATCGTGTGAAAAAATCAGGGTTATATTTGTTTCAAGACTTCCTCTGAAAACAATAGTCATTGATTTTCTGCAATCGAAACATCTTGGAACATGAAGAACATGAAGAATACCCTCATTGTTGATTGGGATAGTAGTATTTATACCCTTTTATTGAATTGATGACATATGTAATTCTTCCGAAAGTTTTTTGTAAAGTAATGAATGTTGTTTAATTAGGAAATTTTTGCAAGGGTTTCAATAGGTGTTTTGTTTTCTAAAATTTTATTAGGGAGGCAATTTTTAGGAATGTAGTTGATTGTGGTAGGCAGCTTTTTGGTGAGATTAAGAGGTAAAAATATTATGGATATTTAGATTAATGTCTAAAGATGATATATGTAGTTATTGGTGAAATATTGAGGGGTTTAGTATGATCTTCTAGTTGAACTTATAAGATTAGTTTGGATTGATCTAGTTTGAGCTGATTTGAAAGATCTCTTTCGAAAATGAGTTTTAGGTGGGGTAAATAGTTAGCTTAAGATGTGAATTAATGATCTGTGGTAGATAGTTAGGTTTGGTAGAGTTTACATGGGTGTTGATGGGTAGGAAGCAGATTAGGTCTTAGTTTTTCTTAGGTGGGGCTTTGGAGTGGATGTTAGGTTTGAGATGAGTGGTCTTGGGGGAAACTAAGGATGTGAAAAAAGATTTAAGTAAATTAAAAGCAAAAGATTAAGAGAGTAAAAGTAAATATAAAATAGATTAAAGGATAACTACGTAATCTAAATATGGTGGAGTCAAATTTGTTCCCTTCTTATATTCAAATTTTTAGATAAATAAAACTAAGGCAAGTGGTTATTACTATTTATATCCTGATAGTATAAGTTGCCCCTTTCCATGCACAATCATCTTCCTCGTAGTTCTATCTTAAATTGACAATGAGTAGGATAAAATATTGTAATGTAGCTTAAGTCAAATGTCAATTTTTAAATAGATAATAAGTTCATGGATAATTTTGGTACGTGAAGAACATGTTATAATGGAAGGAAATATGTAAAGTTTATTTATCCCTTTTTGGCAATTTCTGCGAAATTTTCATCAGCAACTTTTATTTATACTTTTTTAGGCAGAGTATATAAGAAAGAGAATTTGTTGCAAGAGTTGTTCATGTGATCAATTATTTTAGTCTATTATCTATATTTCATTTTAAATTGTTTCATAAGCCTAAATACTCTTCTGATTAAGTCATAGAACATGTTCCCAATTTATTAATTGCCGTCAAAAAGATACGGAGTTTCTTTATCTTCTTGTTTAATCCTTATTGGTCAATGATAATTTTTTCTTCCAGCGATAAAGTGTTTGCTTGATGATATTTGGACTAGCTTTAATATGGCGGTTTGTTTTTTGTTGTATGGAGGCTTCCCTTGAGTTTGAAGTAGATATCTTTTGTATGTCCTTCCTTCTTAAATAGTTGCAAAACATATTTTTTTATTACTGGGATTTAATGAGTATGTTTTAGGTGCTCGGTTTGCGTGCATTTAGTGAGAGTAGGGGCAACATGCAAGTAGCATTTTCACCAGTGGTAGTGTTTCTAACATAACACCGTGTCTTCATTCTTCATTTCTAATGCTAAAGAAGACTTCATTTTGGTTGGAATGGGGCCATTTTATGAATGCATGCTTGGTTATACGCAGTTTTAGTTTAGCCAAGAATTCATGGTTTCTTTTTCTACAGAAGTTTGTAGTATTACAATATCTTCATTACATCTCATTTTAATGTACTAGTAATCAAGTTTGAACCATAGAGTTTTTTTTTATTTTTTTTTATTTTTTTAATAGTATTAGTAATCGAATGTGCACCTTGTTGGTGATGTTAAATTTTATCTTTGATCTTATAGACTATGGCAACATCATGCACATTGTAATACATTTACTTTACAATTCCCCGGATATTCTTAGTTGTGGTTTGGAACATGCATGTTCTGTTGACTTCTTGTATCATTAAATTTAACAACCAGGACATAATTAATGAACATGTACGTCCCATGTGGAAAAATTGAGGTCAATTAGGTGGCTCAATTTTCTCTACCAAATAAGTTAACCTTTTCCATTCAATTTAAAAGTAGATTGAAAGATTTGAAACTCAGCTACAGTGACTTGATTTGAGTTATCTGATTGGTCAACAATTTCTGATATAAATGATATTTTCCTTTAAAAGAAAAATGGATATACTCTTGCGGGAGTAGGTGCCTATAGTGGTAGAGGTGGAGTTTAAGCGGTCGATAGGTTGTGGTGGACTGGTGGTAGAGAGGGGGTTTTGGACCAAGGAAAAATTCTAGAAAAACAAAGATGTAGACTCGTTGTTCCTACAGCTCTGACACCAATAAATAAGAGGAGAAATTATTTGAATGTTGTGTGTATTTCGTTGGGCATATTACCCCTTAATTCATATAACAAGTTTTTATTTTACAAGCAGTAAGTTTTATCTATTGAAACTACTAATTATATTGGAAACGAAGGAAGATATTTTATAGCCTGCATATATATATTTTCCTGAAAATCTGAGAAAGATTTCTGCTTCCTAAGACCCATAGATTGTTCATGATGGATAGCAAGATTAAGGGCATGGATTGTTCATTATGGATAGCAAGATGGGCGGCCAGTTTTGCAATTCCATGATTATCAAACTAGCCACAATGTATGCCATTAGATACAAAGATAATTGTTTCTCCTGCGGATACTGTTTGTGAGCTAGGGTTTACATTTTCCCATGCTCATGCGCAACTTTTTAATCTTTTTTTAATTTTTGAATTCTCATGTGCTAGGCAATTACAATGGACTTCTTTTTTTTTACTTCTGCTTGTTATAACATCTATATTCATTTTTTTTCTATTTGAAGTGAAATGTCTCTCTTCAGGTTGTTGAGAAAAGTAAATATGCTGAATCGATTTGGAGATCTGAAGCCCAGGAGTGTTAAAGGAGATACACTCCCTTTTTGTCATGTTTCATAGTTCTCTGAAAACTTTACTCGATAAACAACCAAGTGGTGAATTTGCGCGCACTCATTTGTATTACTTTCTCACTGACTACCTAGCAGGTAAACATATTTGTGGCATTCTGACAAGTTCCGTCATTTCAATTTATTTACTTGGAAGGAATAAATTTCCTGGTTTTATCTCTCTCTCTCTCACTTTTTTTTTTTTGGATCTCACAAGACTTGTTTGATTTCACTGTTCTGAAACTTATTCAGTAACAACTAATGCTTTTGGTACAGATTTTACTACTGGTAAAAAAACTCAGTTGCCTTCCTTTCGTGAATGTTTAAAGGAGCGAGGAACTGTTCAAATGCTTACAATATCAAGAGATATGGCAATTGAAATTCAGGTAGGATGAATCAGTTAACATTTACAAATTATCTGCCGTTTTGGATTTTGAAAATTCTGCAAGTTGCAAGAGAATTTATTTTGGTTGTGTTGTTTATACATGGTTGGATTGAATGCTTAGATATTGATGGTCCTTTTTTCATTTAGTTGTTTAAGCTTGTTTATCTTCTGTTGACTTAAAAGAAAGCGTGAAAGTAGATTGACATCCTTACAGATATTATGTGCTATTTTAAACTGTAATGCCAAAGGGCATTTGCCACTCATGCTAATGCAACGTTAAGTTGGAATTCCAAGAACACATTGTTAGAGGAGCTAAACATGGTATATTACTGGAATGTTGATCTTCAATGTGCTTATTCGGTTACACTACTCTCTAATTTGAGCTGCATGCATCATTACTAATATAAAAATGAGTACCAATTGGTAGGAGATGCACAAAATTGTTCATGTTGAATCATCATCACCATGTATCAGTGGGTTCCAGCTTTATGATATTTCTTTCCCAATAATCTGTGTTTAGTTACATTTGCTGTTGATTTTAGTTTATCTAAATATTCTACATCTGCTTCCAATATGTTAGCTTTGACCTTCTCTTTTTTCCGCCAGCCCTTTCAAATTAATTCCACCCTCTCATCATATTGTTGCTTCAATGCATTTTATGTTGGTGAAAGCAGAAATTAATCTTGCTACTTTTTTTTCAGTCTGGTATTCTTATCTCTGATGGAGTTTTGTTTTATTTAAAAGACATAAAAAAATCTAACTAAAAAATTTATGGAGCAACTTTGTGGGTTTCAAAAATTCACATCCGACTTTTCAATTACGAGAGTTTGAATTTGTCAAATAAATTTTCAGTAGGCAAAAGAAGTAGTAGATAAGGCACTACCTAGAGATTTTGCTCTCATTTTGTGAGGACTTATATTTGGTTCCAAGTTTCTTATAGGCAAGCACAAAGCAATGGTTAGGGAAATGAGCCTTATCAAGATCTCATGGTCCATCTCTGGCTATCTTGGCCTCTTATCTAATGTAGTAGAGACAATGATCGCTGATCCTCACAAGAATCATGGCCATCCGAAACTTATAGACCTGAGTTGATATTTGTTTAAGGAGGCAACTTTAAGTTCATCTTAGCTAATAAAAGTTTTTTTTCTCTATCAAATTATAGAAAAATTAGAGCCATTGGAACATAATATGGCAATGGTTATTAAAGGGGATACCAAGTCACTGTTAAAATACTTTGATCGTAATCACATCATATGTGGAGATTACTTGCCGAACCACATGGACAAAAGACACGGGCTACGTCATTGTTGGCATAAGATTATTTGAGAGTGAATAAGTTGTACATTTCACTTGACATTAGCTCTTTTGTGGGCTTAATTTTTTTAAAATTTGTTATCATTGACAAACAATTGCTGAAGGTAGATTGAATGGATTGTCAACTTTAAGTTATTTAATGTTGAATTTTATTTGAATAGTTTATAAGTTTTTGTAGCTTCATTGAAAATTGTCATTATGTTGATTTGATTTTAGAATTTTAAATATACTTTGATGTTGATATCTCATCTAGTTGAAATTTTCATTCAACATAATCATCATCGGGGTATTTAAACCTACTTAATTATTCAATTGAAATCTAGTTGAAATCTTCATTCAACACAATCATCATCGGGATATTTAAACCTACTTAATTATTCAGTTTATTATATTTGATTCTATCGACTTCATTAATCTAATAACAAATAATCAGATGTAGGTTTATATCTTGAGAAATTAAATTTAGAATGATTGAACATTAATATTTTAAATATTCTAATAATGATGATTCATCTGGTTAATAATTTCAATCAACATAGCCATCAGTGGGGTGTATACCTTATCAATTCTACTTATTTGTTAGCAGATAATTGGATATACAATTGAAACCTGTAATTATAATTTCAGACTTGATGTTGGGAGTTTACATTTAAAAATGAAATTTCTTCATTAGCATCATTGATAGTCATATGCAAATGTAAAATAGGATTTTCTCCGTAGTGATTGAGCATTTAACTTGCAAACCAATTTTGTCAACTTTATTTTTATAAGGAGAAGGATCGAACTAGTTAAGTGGGATTATAACTTTACCGATAGGTAGAGCTACCCATTAATAGTGTTCTCATATATCAGTCTTTAATAATTAGAATTATGAGATGTATATATATTTCAACAGAAATTATCAACCTGTAAAATATTTGCACATTTTTCTAGGCAAGATAATATTTGAGCGTTTTAACCCACAACATCCTCATTAATTGATTTAAGTTTTAGCATAGTTGTGGCTCATGAAGTTATTTAAAATTTATTGAACGCTTTTCAAGACATTGCATTTAAATCTTGATTTTGTCTCATAACGCGTGCAAATATCATTCTTTTGGCTATTTGCACATATCTTAATATCACCGATCTGAATATTTGAGTGCCTTGTAACTTGTGCAATACTCATTTCATTTAACACTTTGATCGCTTGCATGCATTTTGACATGATAAATTTGGATGCGAAATTGCCTCTTAATGTATACAAAAATTCAACTAAACTTGTATCTACGTCCTATTGTCTGCTTTTAAATTTATGTTGCAGATTTAATGGCATTAGGTATTCTAGGCTTCTGTTGTAATTCAAGATAATTTGTTTTTATTTGCACTTGTCTCTTTAATAATTGAACTTGAAATACACCATAAGATTTATTTGGATGCTTTTAGGCTGCTTCCTATTGGTTTGATGCAATGCATAATACTATGCAAGTGTTTATTAAAGAGTCATGTTCACGCCTGTCAGTAAATTATTTCACCATTCTCTTGCTCTTAGAGAGCTATCAGGTTGAAAATAATTTCATTTCAAATCTGACTCAGATTCTATTATCATTTGGAAGTTGATCCTTTACAGCTCCTTTAGTAAACTTGAATTGCTTAGATTGTTTAAACATGTGAGCTAACACAGGGGTTATAAGCATGCTCATTGATGTGGTTGTTAAACTTTGTGCAAGCATCTTATCAATTTCAGTTGAACTACATTATATTTGAAGCTAATTATTAATCTCACCGCTAACATTTTGTGATCTAATTATATGTTCCATCAGACTTACTTTTGTGTCATTTAATTGAGACATTGTAATGTTATATTTATGTTTTTTGATAGGCTATCAAATACATTGCATGTGCTTTGCAATCCAACAATCAAGTATCTTATAAGTCCTCTTTATATTTGTTGACCTACAACTATGTGCCACATTAAATTAAATAAATGAGGTGGATTTTAAAATCCCTCAAATCACGATCCAACCGATCAAATTCGCTTTTAATTCGACGATTCGACGCAACGCTGAAAATATTAAAATGAATTAATCGTAAAATTTTGAATCAATTAAGGATCGATCGGATAATTAAAATCAAATTATCATGAAATTCAGATCCGGAAGCTCGACGACGCCTAAACGACCTCCGCTCAAAAATAAATCGCTGCCGCCAAACGTCAAACCTATCAAACGACACCTTCCGCAATCGAAAGTACGCAGGTCGATTAATTTAAGCGACGACAATTTAGACTTGAATTTACTTCAACCGACATTATTTAAACGATCCCGATCATAATTGACGCCATCATCGGCGACAACCAAATACTAAATTGACACCTATATCTGGTTTGTCAAAATAACAAAATCGCACGAAATATTTTAATAAAAAAAAACGCAATTAAACGACTAACAGCTTTTAATCCGCTAATTACTCTTAATCACGCATCCTACGAACCACTCAACCAATCAAGATCAACGCCTAAAAAAAAAAAAGGGGAAAAGTTTGATTTCTCATGCTTTCTAAAGTGAAACGAGGGTTATCCCTCGTTGACCCTCATTTTCACGATCCCTCTCTCGCTTTGCTTCCTCTCTCGTTTCGACTTTTTTTGCTTAAAGCTCAGGATTCTTCCTCTCTCTCTCTCTGGTTTTGCTTCGATCTTCTCCCTCGAGCTCTTTCCCTTCGTTTCTAGACCAAGATACTCTTGATTCTCCTCTCACTCTCAGTTCTCTTCCAGCGAAGTCTTAACCTCTGAGCCTTCCTTCGAAGCTCCTCTCCTAGCTCTCTCAAGCATCGAGTCTCAGCAACGAGATCTCGATCCATCCTGATTCCTCTTCCAACCAAACCTCCAGTTGTTTGCTTCAATCTGAGCTATATTTTGCTATGTGGGTTTTTCTTGAAGGAAATGTAGATTCTCCTCCATTTGTGTTTTATGGTTGGATTTATTTTGAATAGCATGAAATTAAGTGATTGATTTATGCTACAAACTTTCTGTTTCCTCTTCACTGTTTTTCCATGAGATCAAAATTCCACCTCTTTCTTGTTTCATTCGCTTTCTTCTTTAGCCGAGCATGCTAAAAATTTCTTTTCTCTAAGGGAATCAATCATTTTGTCGTTAATGGGCATAAGCAAAAATGTTTCTATCTAAAGTTGTTATTGTTGTAACCATCTAAAATTCTTTTCTTATGAATCAATCATTTTCTGAATGGGCATAAGCATGAAAATGTTTCATCTGGGAAAATTGTTTAAAGGCCATTGCTAAAAAATTTCTTTTCTCAGAGGAATCAATGTCATGCAATATAAGCATGCAAAAAATATTTCATCTAAAGGAAAATTGCTGTCTAAAGACATGAAAATTTCAAATTTTTTTTAATGGCCAAATGGAAAATATTTTACCAAGAGAATTAGATCATTTGTCAGGCATGATACGAATTTTTTACCTAAGGAGAAATCCATTGATTGTTTTCTAAAGGATAAGGCATCGAAAATATTTTATTGGGGAAATTGAATCGATTTGCTTCTAATGTATATGATACAGCTGAAAATATTTTATCTGGGAAATCAAATTTATGTTATGAAATATGCTAAACTTTTATCTAAGAAAATCAATTAGCCATTTGGGAGATATGACGTTTCTCCCATGAATTTCATACTACTTCAATTGGTTTCATGAAGTGAATTATATATATATCACGCTTTCATATGCAGTTGAAATAAATTAAATGTAGGGATTGGTTATACCACTGCCATTATCATGAAGTTTCATACTTCGATATGATAAGACTGCTTCACGCTTGTAACGCGGAAATACGCTATAAGAATGCTCACATGTTCAACGCATAAACTGATAAAGACTGTTTCACGCTTCCAACGATAATAATATGAGAACATTGTCATCGTTCCACGCTGAAACTGATAAGATGCTCACGCTGTCCAACATGGAAAATACGCTTTTATATACGCTCACATCGTCCAACGCTACGTAAACCATGATAAGACTGCTCACGTTGTTCCAACGCTGGAACGCTTTGTTATAAGTCGCTCACATTGTCCAACGCGGCGGAAACTGTGATAAAGATGCTCACGCTTCCAACGCGTTATGTTTATAACTCACATGAACGCTACGTGAAACTTCATGAAAGCGCTCACGCTGTTCCAACGCGGCGAAATATGATAAGCATTCCCGCATCGTCCAACGCGAAACGTAAGACGCTCACGCCGCTCCAACGCAGAATACGCTTTATACATCCGCTCACTTTGTTCCAACGCGCTGGAAACATGATAAGACTGCTCACGCTTGTTCCAACGCGGAAATACGCTCAAAAACTGCTCACATTGTTCCAACGCACGGAAACTGTGATAAGACTGCTCACGCTTCCAACGCGTGGGGAATACGCATAAAGACTGCTCCGCTGTAACGCACATAAGATTCACGTGAACGCCAGTTTAAACGCACGCGATACGCATGCACGCCTCTTTCGCGTGTAAATAACTTCTAGGGTGTTTTCCGACACTCCATACACGCCTCTTCTGGTGGAAGCTTACTCGTTCTTGTGGACGACGCGGATAAAATTTTAAAAAAAAAAAGGTAAAAAAAAAAATGCTTAAGTATTTTATGTGCATATTTTACGTTGTTTAACTCACTTTTCACATATGATTAACCCATGCAACAACTATTCACGCTTAATGATAAATGTTGAATCTTTCTACCCCTTTACATGCTTAACATGTGCGTGGCGATAGATACAAAATTTTATGCCATGAATTTATTGATTTTGTAATATCCCACTTAAATTGATACGCTATTGATACGCTGAACACACGCTTAAATACATGAACATGTTATCTATCTATGTCCATTTTCATCGATCCACATAAGACAAAAAAGGATAGAAGCATACATGAAATGAAACATTTACACGACATGAAATACACATGTGACATACGCTCAAACATTTTCTCCCCTACTTTACATTTCCACCATGATTTAAATACATACAGACATGAAGAAAAGAAACACATACAAATTAATCAATCTATCATATAATGACATCCATCATAAAAATACCAAAAAAAATGGAAAATCTAAAAGAAGGGTAAAACTTACAAATCTTTACATAATAATCCTCCTACAAACTCAGAGAACTCAAACTGAAATCAAGGAGGGGAAAGAAATAGAAGAGTGTTGAGGTGATTAGTTGAATTCCTCTTATTTATAGATTCTTTTCTCATCTACTATCATCTCTTATACATACGGCTATGCCATAAACGCAAATAACCAAGGAATGCTATTTCACACATGCAGACGCACATGGACATGCATGCGCCTCAGATCCTTATCTTTCTTTCAAAAGAAAATAAAGTTTTGCCATAGATAAATTTAATGATTTGTCCCCACTTGCCATGAAGCTCAGATAATGAGGATTTTAATTAATCCACTCCTCTTTAAATGAAATATGACAACTACTCATATTTTTATATTCCCTCCTTATCAGAGAAATAAACGCGATATCATTTGGGCTTAAAAATAATTATTTTCACCCTTTATTGATTTAACATAAAGAGAGTCTATTAAATAATCAAATTTCTATTTTAGACATCTTACTTATCATACGGCCTCCAAATCAATTAGCTTTTACTACGATTCAACATAAAGAAATTATAAATCAAATCAAGTTCTATTTTAGCCCATTACATTACTATGATCATATGGCCTCCAAATCAATTATTTTCACCCCTTTATATTTGATTAACATAAAGAGATGATTAAATTTAAATCAAATGCTAAGCTATTTTCCATTACCTTATTATATATGCCTCCAAATCAATTATTTTCATTTTATGTTTATGGAATGATAAAAGAAGAGAATATTACTCAAATCAATAATTTATTTTCATCTCTTATACTCATATGCTTCCAAATCAATTATTTTCATTATGTTTCTTGATTTTGTTACATAAGATGATATGCTCAAAACAACGCCTAATCCACTTTATTTATCATACATACGATTAACGCTCAAATGATTTATTTCATCTATATCCTGCTTTCATTTCAGGATTTAAAAGAAACCATTTGTAAATGAACTATTTAAAGATATTCTTAATCAAACGCTATATCTATCTTGATGATCCACATTTAATGCTTAAAAAAAAGAACAGATGCTATCTTCCGCTGGTCTTCTGACCATCCGGGTTAACAAAACCTAAAAATCCCAGATAAAACTCATGTTTGACATAAGTCAAATACAAAAGAATACGCTATCCTTCCGGTTGCTCTTCTGACCGTCCCGTAACAAAACTCAAAATCAAAATTGACATCAAACTTCAACATTGAGACATCTTAATGTCCATGCAATTTTCAAAGAATGATATCCATACGATGTTGGAAAATACTAAGTCAAATACAAAATATGACAGCTATATCCCGGTTTCTTCTGACGGTCCGGTTAACAAAACCTAAAAATTGATATATATATTAAAATTTAAAAATTAATAATATCTCGGTAGTTTTAATTGCCATATAATACAAAGATATGAACTAACCGACATACTTCTAAAATTCAAATTCGTGAAGAAAAGTCCCAAACCCGATCCTCTATGTTCAAACTAGAGTGACAAGGTTTGAAGGATTATACTTCGAGATAATAATTCGACCCATCCTCAGAAAACCGAAGAGTAGCAAGCCTATCAATCGATATTAACCAGATCGGTAGAATTATAATTAAAATTTCAATGATAAATGATCATATATTCAAATCTAAAATCAATCATAAAATGATCAAAATTCAAAGAAAATACAAAATATAAAAAAAATGAATTATTTAAATTAAAATTTAAAAAAAATAAAATCAATCCACCCTCCGCAAATTGTTGTCTTTGACAAATTAAGAAAACTTTCGTCACAAAGAAATTAATGCCAAATTAAATACATAACTACCTTCACACTCAAATATTCCTAAAGTTCGTATGACGCTGTCCTCGTCCGCTGGTTTTGCCGCTGAGCATAGACACATAAATCGCATACGACTGAGCCCTCCGACCGTGGTTCGGCCAGGATATGACACCACTAAATTACGGCCACTCAGATGTTCTTAACCGCTCTTTCGAGTCGTGAAATGTAGAATGATGGTTGCAAAAAAGTTCTATGTCACTAAGGCCGACTTATATTTGTCCCCTTAGACAAACTCCCGCTCTACAAGGACACCTTGGACGACGAATCTGTTTCCGACAAGGATCCTTCTGTGTACTCCTCTACCTTTAAATGGACGGATCAATGGATGACGGAACTACTTGATCTCGACGGCCATCGCTCCCCACAAAAGTTTTAAGTTAAAATAATAAATTTCATAAGTTCTAAACTCCACTCATCGCAATTATATACTCGTTTTAACGATTCATCACAAATTTTAATCGAAGTGCTTCTCAAGAGAGGGTAATTAACCATAGTGTTTATATGAAACCCGAACCAGATATAAAAAGTTCTCACCAAATGAGAACTAAATCTCCTAGTGTCTTATCTACTATTCATCTCAAATTATCACCGACACTTAAACAACTCTTTCCTTTTTTCAAAGATGTGCAATTTTCTGATCCCAGATTTCTGCGACTCACTGATAGTTTTCTTTCCATCTGCTACTAAATCTAAGTTATAATCATGGAGTATAAAAAAAAATGAAATGAATGAAAATGATAAAGTTAAACTGACAACTTAAAGTTTTCTAAATAAAGTCTTAAGTCATTTGAGATTTTATTTAGCATGCTTTAGATGTTTTTCTTATCATACCTATTTTGGAAGTGGTGATATGCTTATTTTAATTGCTAATTTTACCTTTAAACTAATGCATTACGTAACACAACACAATCGCATTTCTAAGCATGGCCAACATCCGCGCTAACGCATCAACGCTTGAAGACCGAGCTACCATCCGCAGATGGATTTCCCAAATTTCGAACGAAAAATTGTCTAAACTCTGCACGCCATGAAACAATCTCTAAAAAAGGCTCAGTCGACCCCTACATCCGTAGGGTTCAAAAGAAACAATCGCCAGGCGCCCCTGAGACATCCAATGAAGAGGGTTACACGCTGACGGCCTTTTGTCCCTCAATAATAATCCTGACAACCCTATTCCCGGAGACATGTCAAAGTTTCTTCATCTGAAGTTTAAAGAAAGAAGAAAAGAAATCGAATGACGCTCAACACTTATCGCGCCGGCATAACAAGACAACATAATGAATAAGAATGCCAACCCACAATCTTGACAACCTTAATGGGTTAAACTAACAGCCTCTAATTGTCACTAAACAACCTTCTGACCCCACAACATCGTTCCAGCCTCCCGCAGGAAACCCGAACTATATCTCAGACGAGAGCATCTTCCTCCAAGTGCCAAGAGAGGGACTAATGAAAAGAAAATACCAAGCCCCTCATGTGATGTTGGATCGCTCCTCCAAGGAGACCTCATCCCGAACTCAAATGGCAGGACGCCAACATATTCATGTCCCACCCGAACATCGGGTGACACTGGACCGTCAATCCACCACCGAAAGGTCCCTGGAAAGTAGATCCTGAGGCCTAGCCTCAAAAAAGAAATCGCTCTAAAAAAGGCATGGCGACATCCGTGTGAATTCGTGATCCGCCCCAACTCAAATTTATCAGCGATGGGAGCCTAAAAAGAGGCCCCAAATGATAAAACATCTGACGGTAGACACCTTGGAGAATCCTCCAGGGGATCCCGCCATCAATTAACTTGATCCCATCAAGAGGAGGTTCGAAGCTCTAATCAAGAAATTTTGATTCCACACTGAATCAAGTTCATCGGAGACGCCGTGTCCAAGAGGACTAAGAAGAAGAAGAGGAGGCAACACACAAGTAGTGTATATGGTGCATGGTGAGCCATCCTGGCCAATATCAACCTAAAGCGTCAGACAAATATCTCCCCTCAACCCAAGAACAACAAAATGTTCAAATAGGAAGCATCCTCCGAAGTCTTCGTGAGAGGAACAACAAGAAGAAGAAGAAGGAAGAAAATCCCACCTTCATCGATACTACCACTGGCAGATAAGACAAATTCGCCGATGAAAGCCAAAGATAAAGAAATCAAATCAATATGAAAATGAAATAAATGATGACGCAGATGATCTGATGACGCAGCGGAGAATATCATACACCCAGTCCCCCCAAATAATCATCAAGCCTCCAAAGAATGCCAATGACAACCCTCCAAATTTGATCTCACATGCTTCAAGGGTCCAAATTGAAATCAGATTGAAATAAATGAGTCACCGACAACCGCTTCTCGAATATACAAACTATATCCAAGTCGATGCCTCTCAACTTGATATTATATTGAATGAGAAGATCAAGAGAAGTGTAAAAATTGGTGAGCAAAGGTCGCCCATATCCTCATGGATGATCAAATTCCATATCCAAAGGGATATTCAATGCCAAAGTTCAATCTATTCGACGAATGGTAATCCCAAGCAAGATCTCCCAATTAAAAGCATCCGCAACACAGGTGATGCATTATTATTCCGCCAGTCATTAGCTAACTTCGACCGCTGAATGATTGAAGAAATGACTGATAAACTTTGCCGAACTAAAATATGTTCGTTAAAAGATTGTTCAGCCAAAAGACAACACACGATCTCGCCTCGAGAAGAGGAAGAAAGATAGTCACATCTGATATATTACGCATAATGAGTATGAAATGTGAACAACAATTAAGAAGAGCAATTCAATTATCATGGGCAACATCGATGATAAGATTTTATCTTTGCATGGCACTACCACATTTCAAGAGCGATAGTGTAAATTTGAGAAATTAAATTTATCACGCTCATACCACCAAGATAAATCTAAAAGAGCAAAAGCTCTGACTAAAGAAAGGTGAAACACATTTCACCTCATACAAGAAGATACAGTAAGCTGCTACCTATAACGAGATAAAAGCACCGTGCCTATCAAGAAAACCAAGCCGCTCAATCCCCGCCTCCACAACCCAAGCTCATACTGAGGTAATGACTCGAGGTCGCCAAGGCGAAGACCAAGCAAAAAAAAGGAATGACTCAATCTCCACCCTAAAAGAAGAGAACAAAGAGTATTCTTTAAGGGGTGTAAATTGTTTAAACATGACTCAAAGAGTCTCCAACTACCGAGTGTAAAAGACCAAGAGGACAAGTGATAATCCTAACTCATCGTCCATATCATCGCGCTCGGCCATCCCGAAGATTGCTACATATTCAAAGATCAGAAAAAATATAAACGGTGAATTCACATTATCTGACGTGGTCCAAGAAAGAATCCACCAAAGTAATCACCTCATCTCCAAGACTATCAAGCAATGATAAAGCGCAAAGAGAAGTCGGTCGATGATGGACGGTCCGCAAAAAAAAGATCAAAAAATGTTAAAGAATGAAGGCGCTCCTGTGTATTCGGAAATCACCACTGAGTCTGCGAGCAGACAAAACCTAAGTTATGAAGGCTAGCATCTCACGAAAGACAACTCCTAAAAATGGAAGGCTAAGAAGAATCGCCAAACAAAAAAATAAACTAAATAAAAGAAGAAGAAGACAAAAATGTTACTACTATCATGGTCGCTAACAACACAAAAGATCATCATAATATAAGATTATTACAATCGCCAAGACACCTATCACGCTTGCGTAATTCATTACAAATCTTCGATCAACGAAAAAGGGAAGATGTCAAGAACTTCCTACCGAAGTCTTGTTTGATGATGCATGAAGTTGATAATGCAGAACTCGTTTCCCGATGAAGATGAACCGAGCTCACCATATCAACAAACATAAAAAAATATAAACCTGCAGATTCTCAATCTTCTACTATCATTGACGGCGTAAGCAGAGTGAAGAATCGAAGTCATCTCAAGATTCGATGCAAATGAAGTAGCCAAGTGAGAAGTGGTCGAGTGCTACCATCCCAACAGAGAAAGAGCAATGAATAAAGGAAAAGAAAAGAAATCAAGTCAATGAAGTTATCCCTAAGATTCAAATAAGAAGTTTCATCAAAAGGGATCGACTACAATATTCTATCCCATCTAAAAAATTCTAGCAAGCAGTATTAAGCACTTCTAATGTCAAGATCTCCGTAATACCTTAATCAAAGAGTCGGAAAGCATATTTTGCAACGCCGCCTAACGAGACCTGCATGTTCAAGAGCCTCCAACCGTCACATTTTCGTAAGATGATCTAATGCTCTGGACCGCAGAGCACAATCGCCTCAGATGTTACAAACAAAAGTGATGAAATTATAATAGGATCTTAATTGATCCCTGCCTCCGTGAATCTTATGAATTTGAGAACTTAGATATTATCTCTGATGTACAACATCCGGGACCAGATAAAGTCATGGTTCAAGGTTTCAAATGAGACGTAAAACTATCTGTCATTCGCCCTTCCTCTTAAATTTGGAGACTACACGTTTTAAATTTCATGTGATCATGCAGACATACTTCATTCGTGAGCCCTTCCTCCACCATGGCTTCATAAGTATGGTATTGTCCCATCTACATTGCATCAATGTATGAAATATACAAAGGATGGAGAAGAATGCCAAATCAGGACATGCAACCTTTATGCATGAAATGAAGATTTATCAAGATGCCGCTTATTTCCTTCCAAGGAATCAAAGCTAACAAAACAACCAAAGAAATAATCGCATCTACTTCAAAACCCATAAAAGAACAAGTTAAGAAGAAGAGAAGAATAAAATGAATAGGTTGTTCCAAATATTCCTAGATATAAAGAACACGTCCAAAATCAATAACACCGTCCCCTCATCTAAAAGGATAATCAAGAAGAAGATGAATGTGTTCCTTCTAAATCCAAAGGTCCGCATGACTCTTCGAGTAAAGCTCGATCAAGAAGAACATTTCGACTGACATGAGTAATCTTGAAGGTGCAATGCACCTACTTTAAAACAATCATAGATCCATCGCCAGAGAGACTACACTCGAATACCCCTGCTCCTCCCACATTTTAAAGAAATCACCCCTCGAGAAACTCACAAAGTCGGAACCGGTGACCTTCTATGTACCTCCTCTCCCGAAAGCACGCCGAAGCCTGCTTTATAAACTGTCAAGAAGATCCGACGGGTAATGCAACTATTCAAGAAGAAGCTATGCCCACAAGGATACCAAAATATTACTCCAAAGCCTAATGCGAAAACATGGGGTCCAGTGGACAGTGTAAGCGACTAATTAAATGATATCTAAAAGGTTCTCAAACCATTGGTAAGAGAAATAAACACACTACCAAAGCCCTTTTCATCCAAGACAACCCATGATATACCTGCTAAGAATAAGTCGAGAGTGATGATGAGGATGAGAATTTCATTCTTAATGTTACCCTCACAAATAATGAAGAAGTAAGCCGCCTCAAGAGAGCTTGAAGATGGGAGGCGCCTACTATGGATGAACTTAAAGAAGTTAATTTGGGAACCAGGAGGATCCTCACCAACGCTCATCGCTCTACTTCAAGATAAAGTGGAAGAATTAAAACCTCTGTGAATTGTGATTGCTTTCGACATATTGAAATGCGCTTATCCCCGATATATAGGCTTCACAACCAAGAGCCGACGCACAAATCAAGCAAGCCTCTAAAGAATGAGATTGAGGTCAAGAACGTGTAATTGCGTAAACCAAGAAGTTTCATCAGCGGTTTTATTCGAGAAGAAAAATACCGACCGATAAATATTGTCCCCGAAAAGAAGAATGGTCGATCAGACTGTGATCGAATTTCGTGGATTTAAACAAAGCATGTCCAAAGGATGACTTTCCGCTCAGACGAATCATGGATAACACTTCAAACCACGACATGTTCTCATTTATGATATCGTCGTTACACCAATCAAGATACTCCTCAAGATGAGAAGCATACCATTCATTGACGCCAATCGCATATTGCTATATATCATGCCCTTCGGCCAAGAGCTACATACCAAAGATACGACGCAATCTGACGAGTTGATTCATCAAAAAAGTAGTGCTATGACCTCAAAGAGTATAGATCGCAAAGATCATCTCGATGATTTAAGGATCCTTTGAAAGAATCGTAAAATATGATCTCAAGATGAATCCTCCGCGCGCTTTTGGAGTCTCTTCTGAAAGTTTTGATATGCGCGCCGTGGAGGGATTGAAATCGATCCCAACAAAATCAAAGCAATTGTAAATGCTCCTCCAAGGAGTCTTCGCCAACTTCGCCCATGTACATCTCGCATTCATTAAGATTTATATCAAATCGCCAGATGTCGCACTTTGCAAAATTAATGAAGAAAGATACTCCTTTCAAGTGGACAAGAATGTCAAGAGGCCTTCGACAAGATCAAGAAATATCATTTGAACTCCACCCATTCTTGCGTACCCAATCCCAAGAAAGCTCTCATCTTGTACGCAAAGACTGAGGAATCTCTAGTGCTTCACGAAAGATAATGAGGGAAAGGAGAATGTTTTATACTATATTACCAAGACTATAGGAGAAGAAGATTCTCCAATTGAAGCATTGTTGACGCAATTTTCCAAAAGTTACGCCATTACATGCTATCTCATAAAATTACCCTTATCTCAAGGATCGATCCGTCAAGTTCAACGACCAACGCGATGTCGCCGCCGCACGACGGGTCCTTCTATTACAATTTGATATTACATATGTCCTGAAGCGAAGGGCAAATTCTGCAGATTTTCTTGTCGCTTCATCCCATACGGCAGACTCATTTAACGATGATCTTCCCGATGAGCAAATCATGCACATATATGAAAAAAAAAGCAACAAATGTGAATTATTTTTTTTCGCCCATTGATACACTCAACCCTCAAATCTTCCAAAGGCTCGCATCGCCTCATCTCGATCACACCGGGACATACCGAGACATTCTTATAAATTAACTAAACCAACAACAAGTTGATGAAGGGGTTTAGAGGAAGCCATTTCCATGGGAGTCCGTAATTTGCAAATTTATATTCTCAACTCACATTAATCAAGTGGGCCTTTACAAAATCAACAAGCTCAATCCTACTATCACAAACGAGTTCTCGAAATGAAAGAAATTCCAAATGCCACATGACTGAAGTCTCCAGAGGCGAATAAAGAAAGATCGCTAAATTAGCTAAAGAAATGGATACGACATACTACATACTACTATTGCAGACTCACGAGTCCTAGAATAAGTTTAAGATCCTCACGGAAGAGGGTCATCAAACATAAATCCTTATGTCGCTCCTTACACTCCTTACAAATTACTTCTCAAAGTCAACAAGATAAAGCCTCAAACCATTCAAGAATTCAACTGCTAAGCCAAAACCACACAATGAAATTTTTATAAGAAGAAGGAAGACTGAGACACTTCGTCGACTACTTCAAGAAATTACAAGTAATAAGTCGATACCGCAGACAACTGAGTTTCACCATATGCTATATGGCAATACTCAGATCAGATCCTTCGAAAGATGTTTGGGAATAAGAACAACAGTAATTGAAATCCATCGCGACTTTGCACACCAATCGCGTCCTAAAATGGCTTTCAAAATTAAAAGAAGGATACTATCCGCCTATGGTAAAAGATCAATCACGCCAAGACGCCATGAATGTCGTCCATGCAATAATTCATCGCCTCCAACTGATCCAACGATAAGATTCGCCGCTTAGTGCCCAATGGAATCATCAATTGATCCGCATCTTATTCCGTTTCATTTAAAGAAGTTTTACCATAGTTTACCAATTGTTTATACTTACCAAATCATAACGGTCACTTTCAAAAGTATTTAAAAATTTTCGACGATAAGATTTCAAGATATTCAATTTATAATCGAGAATGGCTGGGATTTAATAAAACACTACAAATTGAAAATTCTCACAAGAAATAAAAAGCACCAAACTTCAGGAACCATGCTTACCTGCACTTACAAGACTCCTACAAAGTACCCCATGCTGTTTCAAGCTTTTTACCAGGTTGAACTACCTTCGCCCGAAAATATTCAACAAAATCTCACCCAAGATGAGAATGCTCATTTACTGAAGAGGAGACGCCTTGACGGTCGCCCAAGCTCTCAAAGAAAATCTAAGTCTATCTAAAGAATGTCCGAGATCTTCGATCATACAAGACGCCCTCGAAGCTTTTCGAAGGAGAATCGTCCGTAAGACCAATCATCCCTCATCGCAATCATGTAGAATTTGAACCTAATGGAAGGACCTTTGTATCAAAAGGTATATCGGGAGTCATCGTCAGACTTCAAAGGTGAAAAGACCAAACGCCGCCAATCAACTGCTCAGATTTGAAATATTACACGAAAGTGACGGACAAATCGATTTGAAAATTTTATCAAACACTTACGAAATTTTCATCGGAAATTCTCTCAGACAAGAACGCATTTCAAAATAAAAAAATCCCTCGTTTTAGGCAGGGGCATTTTTTAAAGTTTATAGTAAAGTATTGGGCGTTCGGTACGGGGCCTTTCTTTCTCTTTGGGTTGACACATGCTAGTCTTGAGATCCCCACATGCATACTCAAAATTATGTATTTCAAATTCTCAAATTTAAAGTCTTATTGACCAAAGAAAATTTTTCAAGTCTACAAACTTCAACAAACCAAGTTGGAAGGACATCATCGCATCAAATCAAGGCTCGAGTTGGTGTATAAGGTTGGGACTCAAAATATGGCCACGTAGGTCGTTGACAGCTTACTCAACCGCATAAAGGCGTAGTAAGAGATCCCCATCTCGTTGGCAGAGGATAAAATCCTTCATCAATTGCTCAGTCCACGACTTCAGTGGGTGTATAAGGTCGGATTCAACCGCAAAATATGGTAGAGTCGTGACGGTCACTTTTCACACAAAGGTAGTAAGGGATCCTCCTACGTTAGTTCAAAGACAAGAGCATCCAAATCCCAAATCTCTCCAACTTGGTGAGTTCAGTGACGGGCGGGAAATTATCCCATTATTGGTAAGTCATCTTTCAAAATTCTACAACAAATATATCCTTACTAGAAGGCACTTGGCGAGTTGAAATTAAACACAAATTTGAAATCTCAACTCCTTGATAAGTCTATCAAAGCGAAAGCAAAGAAGGAAATTCTTCTTCGATGAGTCGATCAAGCAAAAGCGAGGAAAGAAGGAAATGTTATGAATTTAAAGGCGAACTAAGGGAGTTTTGTCATCAGATGTTCATTACATGTAAGCAGCGGGGCGATGACTCTTTGCCATTGATCAAGCTCAGAGGCTGGGTCGTCGGCATTTATCCTTCTACAAAGCGGAAGGTAATTTCATGTACAAATCTCGGGATAATTCGGACTTTCTCTCAAATCATCAAGCATGAAACCGGGGATAAAGGAGGCACAAGATCTGAATCCTCGAGATGAAATCTTCAACAAGTCAATTCAAAAGCACAGGAGAAGACATTTCTATCTCACCAACTCCATCAGGTCGAGGCACAAAGCGGGGAGGAAATCAAATCAAAGTTGAGATGAAATCTTCAACAAGTCACAAAAGCGGGGCCGAAGACATTCTCATCTCCGACTCCATCAAGTCCACCGATGACAAAGCGTAAAACCAATGGGATTTTCATCTTTTCAATAGGCCAGAAAACCTTTTAAGAAGAGAAATCATGGAACAACATGATTGTTGGTCTAGATTTTATTCATGAAAATTGCGTACAATACATATGAGATGATATGTAAAGTAGAGAAAATACATCAAGGTAGGCTGTAGATCTCTAGGCGAGATACTGATAATAACTAAAGCCTCACTTTTCGGCGGTTTGTAAATCCTCTGTGACCAGTCGCTTGACATCGACGCCGATCAGAAAGCTTGTTGCTCCCTCTGTGCTTAGAGTTTTCTTTACTCGCTGCAGTGCTGTCTTGCATGACCAATGCTTAAGCTCCCTCGAGGCTTGAATTTTAGTAGTGATGCTTTCAATTTGAGCACCAATGTCGTAGACTCACGAAGTTCTCTTAAAGCGGAGCTCTTTTCAAATTCATCATGAGCAAAGTCGGTACGCCGAGCATAATCGCGCTCTCGGCTCGGATGAAACTTCTGTGGAATTATCTATGGGGTTTTCATTTGTCGGACTAAAAATTGACCTCAGACATAAAGTCTCCCAATAGCGCAATTCCTCTTCACCTCGAAATGAGCCAGAAGTCTAGCGGTGTTTGCATCTCTTGAAAGCGGTCGAGTGATATTGGTGGCCGAGTCCAATCGACTCGCGTAAGAAAATCACGTTCTCTTCATCGCTCATTGAGTGAGTATATGATGCATGCCTCAATGGATTTCAGGATAATCGATCCCTTGACGCTAAAAAAAAAAGAGGGGAAGGAGGAAGAAAGATAGTAAGAAGGAAAGGTAATGATTATATTTAAAAAAAGGGAGAGTTATCGGGTCATACTTGAGTCAAAGGCCTCAGTTTGATGTTGTACTCCTTCAAACGGCGGCTGATCGGTTGGCGTTATGACGCCTACTATCATTTCATCGTGAGTAGGTATGGCAGAAGTCTCACCATAATCTTGATCTCGTTCACGATGTTTCATAGGCGGCTAGGAAAGAAACCCATATAAGGAGTAGATCCACAAAAGGAGCATTAGTGGTTGGAGCAAGAGGTTACTGCCAATGTTTGGGAAGATCAACTCAAAATCCCCAAAGGAAAGGCTCCATCGACATTCTTGGCCTAGATTTGCTTCTTGGAGTTAAGAGGCGTGGAATGTGGACCAATCGGTTGAAGCTCTTGGAGGATCTTCATAACGAGGGCGTCTTTGTCGATGAGATGAAGATGGTACCTCAATGACTAGGAAGGTTCTCGAGTCACTCGGAAGTGAACTATTCAGTTGTTGATTCGACACGCTCTCTCTTTATCACACCTCTGTTAGGAATAAAGGGAATTAAATTTAAATAGCAGACATAGAAGATCATACCTTGCCGCCGAAATTTCGGAGGGCTTGTCTTTCATATTTCACGAGCTCCGCTCAAAGTCGGTGCAAAGATAAGCGTACCCAAGTTAAGCGAGTATAGCTAATTCATATGGTGAGAGGAGCGGCGGGGCGAATTGAGTTTGCCAAACTGAGCAAATGAAGCCAAATCATTGAGAGAATAATCTAGTCTCCCGAGGGGAGTCCATCCATCGGCGGCGTCGATGCGCTGGAATGAATGGTGCGCCTTCATAAGCGTTACTGCGAAAATCAAGCTGTCGAGGCGTTGATATCCTTCTAAAATAAGCGGCGACGGATCGATAACATAACCAGCCAGGACGTATACTAATAAAGTATTCGGCGATCGGCAAGAATCGACCAGTGTGAGTCAAAATGTGCTCTCGTGGTCGACATCCAATATCAACCTCCCTCGGCTAGGAGGTAGATTTGCAACCTGGCGATGAATGAGATTGAATCATCGGTGACTAAATGAGGGCGAAGAAAAATAAGCGTGTCGTTCACTCTAAAGTAGAAGAGGCAGTGATAATTGCATGACTATGGGATAATTCCTCTCAAATATGAGGGACATTCTAAACAAGCAAAAGCCGAGCGTGAATATGAATCGAGCATGGATATCTTGAGGCATCAAATCATGTAGCTCAGTGAGCTAGCCTATAAAATAATTTTTAACACCACAGATATCTAGCAAGAATTGGGGAGCGGGAAGACGCTCACCTCGGGAAATCTTACTTGCGGCCAATAAGATACTGGAGCGAATAGATCCCTCCTTGATGGGCAAGACAAAATACACAACCACGTAGCTAAAAAAGGCTAAAATAAATCTTCCCCATACACGGATCGGAGAAAGATGCCCATATGATGAAAAAGGCTCGATCTCTCTGACATGGACCAAGCGCACCATTTTGAAGGGGTCATATAATAAAGTTGAAAGAGGCAATAAAATATCCTCTCTTAGAAGGCTGCAGATCAAATATCCATAGGCATGGTTTTCGTGAGCATGGGTAGCCAATGACTTCATAAGTGTCGATAGTGATTAAGCAAGGCAGGATAAATTGAGGGTAGAATCATCTCGCCCCGCCTGTTCCCGTCTGCAGAAAGCCGCCTACGAAAAAGCTCTTCATCAGAAGGAATGTATTCTTCATAATGACTGCCATAAATAGGAAGGCGATCGCTTGCAAATCACTCAATGTAATGGTTAATTCACCGAGCCGATCCAACAAGTATTGCGTCCGGAACTCAATAAAGCCTCTTATCCATGAGGAAGGAATGTTCGAAATCAAATATATAGCATAAATTGCCCATAACACCGGCCTTGAGCGTCCTTGTGAACTTCGAAGAATGTATGTCAGCCAAGTAATCATTTCTTTAGACCATGAATCGGCTATGAGTTTAATGAGCTTCATGTAGTTCTGGTATGTAAGCGTGATTGTTTGCTCGATAATGTCGCGTATTTGGTGAAGAATTTCACATAACTAACTCACGATCAGCGGTCTTTATCAGGATTATACCATACATTTTAGCCTAGTCACCCATTCACGGAGGATTCTCGAATCGGCGTGTTCTTGAGCGGTCAGGAAGAAGCGGAGAAACGGGTAAAGTTACGAAATATATCCGCATGGCATATCGTGTCTGCTCAGGTCCAAAATGTCCCATTGCAAGGGTCATGTGAATCAATCATATAGCATAAATCGGTGGGCTCTTGGAAGCAAATCGATGACCTCCTCCAATTTGAACATTTCACAAAGGATTACAAAATAAACATATATATATATATATATATATATATATACATATATATCAAGGAGGGAAAGAAGAAAATGAAGACAAAAGAAACCCAAAAAGAAAGAGTAATCCTTAACAAACATGAATCAGCCTATGCAAATCTAATGAGATGCTTCTCCACGTAGCATAATGGTCGCAGGAAGTACATGAACAGAATAAAAAGAGAGAAAGAGTCAACTAGTGTACAACAAACACGGTCCTCATGCACATGTTTGTTGGGGGCATTGTTGACCTCTGTTATAAATTAAATTAAATAAATGAGGTGGATTTTAAAATCCCTCAAATCGCGATCGACCGATCAAATTCGTTTTAATTGACGATTCGCGCAGCGTTGAAAATATTAAAATGAATTAATCGATTTTTGAATCAATGATCGATCGGATAATTAAAATCAAATTATCGTAAAATATGCATTATCGAGTCGGAAGCCGACGGCTAAGCGACCTCCGTTTGCAAATTCGCGTCGTCGCGAACGTCGAACCGTCAAGCGACATTTTCGGGTCGGCAAAGTATCGCGAAACGATTAATTTAAGCGCGGCGGCGCCAATTTAGAAAATTTCTTCCGTCGCGTTATTTAACGACTCGATCGCGAAATTGATCCATTCGTTACAATCTAAATTGACACCCATATTGCTAGGGTTTGTCAAAGTAACAAAATTAATATTTTTAATAAAAAAAAAAAAGCAATTAAACGACTAATCGCTTAATTTAATCTTTCTTAATTAATACAGCTCAAAATCAAGATAATTAAAAAAAAAGGGAAAAGTTTGATTTCTGACTCTAAAGCGAAGCAGGGTTATCCCTCGTTGACCCTCATTTTTTTCACGATCCCTCTCTGCTGCTCTCGGTCTCCCTCTCGGGCTCTCGACTCTCTTTGAAAGCTCACGCATTCTTCCCCTCTCTTGGTCTCGTTTTGCTCTCGATCTCTCTCCCTCGGCGATCTCTTGTCTTTACTCTCCGTCGAGCTCAGGGCATACTCTTGCGATTCTCTCTCACTCTCGTGACTTACGCGTCCCGTGAAGCCTCTCTCGACTCCTTCTCCCTCTTGAGCTCCTGCCTCTCTCTCTCGGTTGAAGCCGAGCAGAAACAACAGATCTCGATCCATCTTCCTCTTCCAACCAGAAACCTCCGGGTTGTTTCTTTCAATCTGAGCTATATTTTGCTATGTGGGTTTTCTTGAAGGAAATGTAGATTTCTGTTTCCTCTTCCATTTGTGTTTTATGGTTGGATTTGTTTCGGGTTTGCAATAGCATGAAATTAAGGTGATTGGATTTATGCTACTTTCGGTTGTTGTTCCTCCTTTCCTTCGTTGTTCCTTTCCATGGCAAGCATACTCTGGCTTTCTCCTCCTCTTGTGACATGTTGGGTTTCGCTTTGCTGTTTTCTCCTTCTAAAGCTGAGCCGAGGGTGTGCATGCTAAAATTTCTTTTCTCTAGGAATCAATCATTTTCTTGTTTAATGGGCATAAACATCTGAAAATGTTTATCTAGAAAGTTGTTAGCTTGTTGTCTCAAGGCCATGCTTGCTAAAAAATTTCTTTTCTCTAGAATCAATCATTCTTGTTTAATGGCATAAGCATGCTGAAAATGTTTCTCTAAGGAAAATTGTTTTATTGTTTAAAAATGCTTTGCTAAAAAATTTCTTTTCTAAGAGGAATCAATCATTTTCTTGTTTAATGGCATAAGCATGCCGAAAATATTTCTATCTAAAGGAAAATTGTTAGCTTTTTGTCAAAAGCTTTTGAAAAATTTCTTTTCTAGGGGAATCAATCATTTTGCTATTTAATGGCCAAGGTGCTTTTGAAAATATTTTTTTTTAAGAGGAAATTAGATCATTTTGTTGTCTAGGCATGATACATTGAAATCGTTTTACTGAAATCCATTGATTGGCTTTCTAAAGGGAAGAAAATATTTTTATTGAAATTGAATCGATTTGCTTAATGTATATACATCTGAAAATATTTCTAGGGAAATCGTAATATGTTATTTGATGAGTATAAGGCTGCTAAACTTTCTTATCTAAGGGAAAAATCAATTCTCTTTGGTGAGATATGATCTTTGTTCTCCATGAATTTAGTTTACTTTTATTGGTTTCTATGAAGTGAATATATATATCATGCCTCTTTCATATGAGTTGAAATCAAATTAAACGAAGGATTTGGTTATATCTGCTTTATTATCTATGAGTTTCATTCTCTTTGCATATGTGATAATCTGCATTGCGTTGTTCCAGCGTGGCGAAATATCTTCTATAAGTACCGTTCACATTGTTCCAATCGTGAAACTTGATAAGTACACATTCGCGTTGTTCCAGCGTGGCGGGAAATATCTTCTACCCGTTCACATTGTTCGCGTGGGAAACTTGATAAATTACATTGCGTTGTTCCAGCGTGGCGGGAAATATCTTTCTTATAAGTCGCATTGTTCCAATGCGGGGAAACGATGATACATTCGCGTTGTTCCGCGTGGCGAAATATCTTATAAGTGCCGTTCACATTGTTCCGTCGTGAAACTTTATGATAAATGCGCGCGTTGTTCGTGGCGGATCTGTAGCGTTGTTGTGCGGCGGGAAAATATGCGTTGTTGTGTGGCGGAATATCTTGATAATCGTTCACATTGTTCCCGTCGGCGGAAACTTTAATGATAAGTCGCATTCGCGTTGTTCCAACGTGGGGAAATATCTTTCTATAAGTACTTGCGTTGTTCCGTGGCGGGAAATTGTTATGATAAGTCTTTATCGGCGTTGTTGCGAAATCTGTCTTGTATTATCTTGCATACGCCTTTCTTGGCGTGGTGGTGAATAAACTTTCGGTAGGTGTCTCGACACACCATGCCTTTCTTGGCGTGGTGGGAACTGTCTCCGGCGACCCTTAAGTGGGGATGGCCAGGAGGCAAAATTTTAAAAAGGGAAAGGTAAAAAAAAAAATAAGTATTTTTGTATATCTTATGTGTTTTAACTCACTTTTCATGTCATACGACTATGCAACAACTATTCATAATGATTTGATAAATGTTGAATCTTTCTACTTTTAACATGTGTATGAAGTGTGTAATAATATCAAATGGATCTTTGGCCGTGTATTTGTTGATCTTTGGTTCTAATATCTTGATATCTTATTAGACGTCTTAGAACACATGCTTAAATACATGTTTAACATGTTATCTTTACTCCATATATTTTCACATTGATCTACATTATGGAATGGCAAAAAAAAAAAAAAAAAAGAAGGGATAAGGGAAGGCATACATGAAATGAAACATTTGACATGACGTACACATGTATTATGTTCTCTAAGTCATTTCTTGTACATACATGAGACATAGGAAGACTTGAAACATATGAAATGAATCCGTCTATCATGTGACATCCATCATAAAAATACCAAAAAAAAAAATGGAAAATTAAGGAAGGGAGAAGGGTAAAAACTTACAAATCTTTTATGACAAACTTAGCTCTCTTCTGAGCTTGAGAGAACTCAAACTTGTGAAATCAGGAGAGAAGGAAAGAAATGAGAGTAGGAAGTGTGTGAGGATTTTATGAAGGAATTCCCCTTATTTATAGATTTTCTAGCTCCTCTTTCTCATCTATGGTATCGTCACACGTATGGTCTTTGTCATAAAATGTCTGAGGAGGCCATCTAGGTAATGCCATTTGTCGTATTGCATTACACGTCGTGGACATAATGCCCTGTCATCCTTATCTTTTCTTTGAAGAAGAAAATAAAGTCTTTCTTATGATAAATTTAATGAGTATTTGTCCCCACTTATGAGCTTGCATGTGAGGAGGTGGATTTTAATTAATCCACTGCTTTTAAATGAAATATGAATATTCTTCGTATTTTATATTATTTTATCAGAGAGAAATAAATGGGCGATATTTGATCGTATAGGGCCAAAATAATTATTTTTTTATGTTTATGTTGCGGATAAAGAGAGAATTTAGCGCAAATCAAATTTTAAGCATTTTAGGCATTACTTATGATCATATGGCTAAATCAATTATTTTTTTCTTTTTGTTGATTTAAAGAGAGGAATCAATTAAATCAAAAATTTTTAGGCATTATCTCTTATGATAATATGCTCCAAATCATTATTCATTTATGTTTGGTGATTTGTATAAAGAGAGTGATCTTTAAATCAAATTTTTATTTTAGGCATCCTTCTTTTATGATCATAGCTCCAAATCAATTATTTTCAGCTTTATGTTGATTTTACATAAAATTTTAGCAATCAAACATTTTAGCTCATTACACTTATATATAATCGTATGCCCAAATCATTATTTTGCTTATGTTTCTTGATTTGTTATGAGGTGATCTCAAAACAAATCTTATCACTTAAGCTATTACCCCATATGGTCGTATAAATCAAATCAATTATTTTTTTATGTTTTGATTTTGTTATAAGGAGGTGATCTTAAACAACAATCTTTCTTTAAGCTCTTTTTTATGATTATAGCTTCGAATGATTTATTTAGCATATCCTTTTCATTTGTGATTTAAAGTGGTCGTTTTGTTAAATCTATTTAGAATCAATGCTTATATCTATCTTGCACTCTTGATGTCTTGCTTGAATAAAATGCTCAAATTAGAAAGAGCGAATCTTTGCTTACAAACCTAAAATCTCAGATAAAACTCATGCCAGATACAATCAAGTCAAATAAAGCAAATGCTACATATCCTTCTTTGGTCTTCTGACCGTCCGGCTAACAAAACTAAAAAATCAAAATTGACATCGTTTCAACATTAGACATCTTAATGTCCATGCAATTTTCAAAGAATGATATCATATGCATGTTGAGTAAATACTAAGTCAAATACAAAAAATGCTATATCATCCCTTGGTTCTTCGGTCCCGTTAACAAAACCTAAAAATTGATATTATAAGAATTTCAAATTAATAATATCCGGGTTTAATCCATATAATACAAGATATGAACCAACCGACATAACTTCTAAAATTCAAATCGTGAAGAAAAGTCCCAAACCCGATCCTCTATGTTCAAACTAGTTTTGAAGGATTATACTTCGAGATAATGAATTCGATCCCATCCTCCGTAGAAACCGACAGTAGTACAAGCCTATCAATCGATATTAACCCTGTGATCGGTAAGGTAATTATAATTAAAATTTCAATGATAAATGATCATATATTCAAATCTAAAATCAATCATAAAATAATCAAAATTCAAAGAAAATACAAAAAATATAAAAAAAATGAATTATTTAAATTAAAATTTAAAAAAATAAAATCAATCCATCCCTCCGCAATTTGTCTGCGACAAATTAAGAAAACTTTTGCTCACAAAATTAATGCCAAATTAAATACATAACTACCTTCACACTCAAATATTCCTAAAGCGTAAGGACGCGTCCTGTCCTCCTTCTTTGCTGATATGGCACCACATAAATGGCTATACGAAAGCTCCTGACCGGTGGTTCACGGAGCATGACACCACTAAATTACGCCACTACCAAGTATGTATGTCTAATGCTTTTTCGATCTGAAATGAAGAATGTATTTGGGCAAAAGCCCTATGTTATAAGTTCGACTTATATTTGTCCCCTGACAAACTCCACCCTGTGTCTACAAGACACCTGACGACGAACTACGCTCCGACAAGGATCCTTCTGCTCGACTACCTCCTCCGACTAAGACCGGATCGCGACAAATGGATGATCTAAACCATGGGATCTTGACGGCTGCCATCGCTCCCCACAAAAGTTTTAAGTTAAAATAATAAATTTCATAAGTTCTAAACTCCACTCACCGCAATTATATACTGCTATTTAACGATTCATACTTTAATCGAAAGTGCTTCTCAAGATTTGGGAGGGTAATTAATAGGCTTATGCCCATAGAAACCCTGAACCAGATATAAAAGTTCTCACCAAATGAGAACAAATCTCAGAAGGTCTTATCTACTATTCATCCGCTTCAAATTATCATCACACTTAAACAACTCTTTCCTTTTTCCAAAGAAATAATTTTCGGATCCCACAATATTTCAATTACATAATCACTTGAAATCCTTTCAGTCATTCCAATGTGGCTTGCAACTTGCAAGATGATCCAAATGTTTAGTAAATGATCTTGTTCATGTTCATTCGCAGGTATCCAACTCACTCTAATTTCAATTAAGTTTTAATTTTGCAACTATATATTTCAAAATTTAGTAGGCTCAAATTAATTTAGAAATTATTTTAATGTTCAATTTAGGTTTAGAATTTTTTGTTTAAACTAATTCATTTAAGTCTTCTATCCGTGTAAATTTCAACAATTTTTCGATAGCTTCCTGGCATTGTTCTTACTTAGGGGGCTATTTTGTGAAAGTTGGGCTTGACCATCGTGATTATAAGAAGCGTGTATGGTCATGCCGTGCGACACTGCGGCTAGAGAGTCTTCGTACCTGTCACGCTTATAAGAAGTGTGCTTGGTCAGTGTTTTATGACACTGTAGTCAAGGGGTCTTCGTATTTACGCCTTTATATTTACACGTAGGCCGTTAAGCATACCTGTAGAGCTTGATTTTTAATTTAAGTTTTATTTTTTATGTTTAAGTTCATTTTATTTCGATTTAGTTTGAGTTCGTTGTTAATGCAAAGTTCAATGAAATTTTTAGTCTTCCAAAGATCGCCTATGTGTGGACTACATCGGAAGATTAGCCCACCCATGCTTATAAGAAACGGTTTGGTGAATTTTCTGACCTCTTTTAAGAAACAATGCATAGGTCTTCAAATACCCACAAGACAATTTTTCTTATCGTGTTTGAACAATGCACATGAGTACTTAATTTGCAAAATTCTCCATGTTGGAACAATGTCGTGAATATAAGTGATTTTAGACATTTTGTGTTTTATACTTTCACATGCAAAACAATGCAATGTTGGCACAGATTTTGAGGCGATTGCATGGATTTCAAAGCAAATGTGAGGTGGGGAGGGGAGAAGATTTTTTCTCTCTATATATATTTTTTGGCCTAGTTGTTTTCTAGAGAGAGAAAGAGAGATAGGGTTAGAGAGAAAGAAAGAGAGTGCTAGATGGAGAGATTTAGAAGGACTTTCCTCTCTGTCTAGAGAGAGAAATTGATTTTTTTCTTTGCTTTAGAGATATAAAGAATGTTGGGAAGAGGGTAAGTGTTTAAGGTCAGTTGGGTTGACGACATAATAAAGGTTGGAAGGCAATTGGTGGCTACGGCATAAAGAAGGAGAGACAGGAGTATGTTGGCAATAACTGGGATAGAGGAAGACGGGGGTAGGCTGGTCGGTAGGGATTTGACTAAGTCGAGGCAGAGAAGATTCAGTGGTTGAGGGTGCATGCAAAGTGAGGAGTTTGGTTGTGTGAGATGCCAATAATGGGGAAGGAGAGAGAAAATGGTATTGAGGGATTGGGAGGAGCAGTTATTGTAGGAGGCGAGATTGGGAATGCGGCGGCCAGGTCGAGCAGGGGAGGGAGTTTCATCTCCGTGGCATGAGATCTGGGACGGAACGAATGAGATTTAGTTCTATAAGATTGGGCTGTTGTGGAGAATCGGGCAGGAGATGAACTTTGCTAAGAGATGTGGAGTCAGCTACAGGTAGATGGTAGACAAGAGGGAGATCGACATGAAGAAATGAAAATGGAGAGAGTGAGAGCGGGGTAGGTGTTTGGTGTGAAGTTAAGGTTGGGTGTGGGAGGAATGGGATGCACGTTGGATGGGATACAATGTGGGTTGACTTGGCAGGATTAAGTGAGATTAGGTGGGAATTAAGCTAATTTCCTCGAGATTCATGCCAAAATTTGTCGAAATTCATCGTGCGATGACTCTAATCAATATGGATGTCCATTTTAGGTACTTTTGATATTCCAGACACAGTGATGTAGTCCGTCTGAATGATTTTGATGCTGAAACATAAAAAGTTTATCTTGAATCACACGATATCGCAATGATCCGCTCGACGCTCGCACAGACTTGCCCGAATTGATCACAAGCGGTCTCATTCGATAGAATTCAATATTTTGGCGATGTCGCATGATCAATTTTGAGAACGGAGACTGTTTAAATGTGTCACATTAATCCCAATTGAGTGTCGCGCCTCGACTCTATGCAAAAGCTTGACTCATCTTCTCCATCGATCAACTCTCAAATAGTGTGATATATATACTTTAAGCAATTTCAACATTTTGAATGTATTGGCGAAGTCTGTTTTGCAACCGGAGATTATTTCTGTTAGTTTTGCTAATGATTGAGGTTTTTTGGCTTCGATTTGCACAACGTCGAGTCCTTAGTTCATCGAACTTATCGTATTTGCCTGTTTCTACTTGTGGGACATACGTGGAGGTTAACAAATACCTCCAACAAACTTGAGTTGAGTATTTACATTTCTTCTATTTCTCTAGTTGTATTATACTAGTAGCTCCTTTATGGCGATTACTATTGCAGCCAAACGGGAAAGTGGTTTGCGGGTAAATGTTGAATTGCTTAATAGCTAGGTGCTAATGCTCTCCATGCTGCTAGATCAATCATGCCTCGCATGGCAGTTTGAAGGTTTAAAAGTGCAATCCTACATCCATGGTGATCAGATACCACTTGAAAATTTTTAATGTGACCAGGTACTTATCTAATGGGAAAGTTTTAGGATAATTTTACATGATTTGAATCAATTGATAGGAAATTCCTTGGTACAGCACCTTTGAGGTGTGCAATACCATTTTTCCTAATTATTTATTTGCATATAAATCATTCAATCAACTTTATTGTTGTCTATAGGCCACTACTGCAGTGGAGATGCATGTTTTATATACAATTCTTGAATTTAGCATCTGGCCGTCCTGCTTGCTTTTTTTTTTTTTTTTTGCAAATGTAATGCTTGTAATTTACCTGTGTCCTATGAGTATGCTTTTGCTAAGTGACTTTCTTTTCTTTCTCAACAATTTTCTTTTATCCATGCAATTTCATTTATACAAACTTAAGAAACTTGTTTTTTTTGTTCTGCGGTAATAACTTATATGCTAAATTACTTTCCTTTTTGAGCAACATAATTAATAGGAGTGAGATAAATGACTTGTCAGTCTATAGATAGCTGCAATGATAGTTCAATTTCCAACCCTGGGTGCAGTCTTCTATTTCTTTAATTAAATCAGCACTTTGTCATGCTATGATGATAATGTTATTGAATGACTCGTGAGATGATGCTTTTGGGATAGTGAAAATTGTTGTTATTTTTCTTACCTGTAACTTCAGTTACCAAGTATTATTTATGTGCTGTATTTGGCAGTCTTTAGTTTCAGTTTTAGGTTCTCCAAGTGGTTCCAACACAACATACAACTCACTCATCTTATTTCAAGACCTATTGGTGTCTACAACACTTTCTCCTGTACGGTGGTATTTCCTGTTCCTACTGACATACCTGAGATTGCTTCAATTTTGGTCAATATTAAATGTAACATGTAAATTGTTTAATGTTTTAATTGATCTCTGTAGGATGACACAGCAAATTTATTTGCTTATTTTGTTATGAGGTTGAGTCCGCATGCTTTATCCTCAAGTTTGAGTGTGAATTCCTGGTCCTATATAAGAAAGTCAAAGTCTGCGTCTAACGTTTCCACAATCTCTAGTTCAGCTGCATCAGATGGGTCATGGGGTCCATCTCGTGATACTTCTCCTGTGGAAGAACCTAGGACAGTTAATGTGCCACGGCCTTTACAGCGGGATAAATGGTCCAAAGGAGGGGATGGTTTTCTTGTCACCGACGTGTGGGGTGTGGAAATTGGTACTTTGTTATCACGAACCCCAACAGTTTGGCTTCAGCAGACACATGAACGTGCATATCTTTGTGTTTATCAATATAAGAGCTTGACTATAGTCGTCCTCATTCCTGTATCTTCTTTAATAAATGGTGAGCAAGGCATAGCTTTGGTTAAGAATCAACTTTTGGAAAATGTAAGCATTCTTTCTGCAGTAGGTTTTTTTTTTTTGTTCATTTTGGCATCAATGTTAATATTTCTAGGAAAATGCAGTGTAAATGTTCGTTTATGAAGGCCTTTCTAGTTTACTAATTTATGTTTTATGATCAATTTCTTTAAGCATCAATACTGTCTTATTATTATCTTCGGATACATCATGCTATATTATCATAAGGGTTAGAAAAGAATGTAGGTGAAAATTGTCCGTACAATTTACCAGGTGAATAACAGAGTTTTCTAATATTTTTCCCCTCTTGTGATGTGATTCTTGTGGTGCTTGTATTTCTACTCATTCCCTTGTGTTCGAGATATTTCTTTCTTTTTCCCTTTTATTTCATGCCCTGAAAGATTGATCCTCACAGGCTACAGTAGGCTGTACTGCCTGGTGCCTGCCTTACTGTCTTTGTCTATCTGGAGCATGACACAGACAGCTGACCTCTGTTTAATATTTTATTTATAAGTATCACACAGCACGCTCGTGCGCGCGCACACACACAGATCCATTTTTTATTCAACTTTTCTATCCGCCTCTACTTAATGAGTAACCTAATACCCTAGTACTTTTTTCCTTCACTGACTACCTCTTCATGTCATGCTGCCCTATCATGTGCAATGCCTGTTTGCTTCTCTGCTGCGTAGTATATTCCACTAGAAATCTCATAAACTACATCTAGTTACGTTCATTAGCCTAGTTTTAGCTCCTCTTACGTTGAAGTTATATTTTTTGTTCTGTTAATCAAAATATTTTGTTTTCTCTGTAGGGTATTGGACATTATCACAAATTCACAATGCTGAAAATGTGTCATATTTCCTAAATTTTGAACTTAAAGATTGCTGCTAATCTGAATCTGCATTCTGCATTTCTGGCTCTTGTTTTATTTACCGCAGTGTTTCTGTTATTTGAAAAGTGATGCTTGGCTCTTTTATCTAATTCAAGAGCCAACTTTTGACTGCAACTTAGAAATGCAACTTTATCTTGAGCCTGATACAGGAGATTAGCAACATGCAAACTGTTTACTGCTTGGTTCATAAATTTTTTTGTTAGGTGTCACAAAAGATTGTGAAGATTGAGGAGAAATTATCCAGAGGATGGGGTGGAGAAAATGCTTATCATGTGAGTGGTTATCGCTATCTGCTGCTTGATGGTGATAGAAAAATTTCAAGGGCTTCTCCACCAGCCAAAGTTACAACTCTGAGCAAGGTTTGTATGTAAATTACTAACATTTTCCTAGTGTGACATTTACAAATTAATATGTGGACGTGGCATCCTAGCATGCTTTAGCAGATTCAAAACTGTCATAATCAAAAGAAATTGACAGTGCCATAATTTCATTACTTTGATTTTCTAGAAGATATAGAATACCACAACAGTAAGCTTTTATCCCACTATGTGGGTTCAGCTACATGAATCATTTTTCTCAATTGTTCTATTGTTATATTCTCATTTAATTATAATAAGAAAGTCATTTTTTTATACTTCATAACCAAGTCTTTTAGGCCTTCCTCTATCTTTCTTAATATAGGTCAAATCTAATATATTTACTCTCCTAATTAGGTCATCAAATATGTTTTATGTGACCAAAACTATCTAAGTCGACTCTCTAATCTTATATCTTCCACTAATGCAACTCCAACTTTTTCACATATATATTAATTTCACATTTTATCTCTAAGTGTAAAACCATTCATCCACTGAACATCCTCATATCTGCAACACTTAATTTTAAGTTTCTTTTTTACTAATCAACATTCTGTGTCATTCTATAAATAATAGAATGATTGTGATAATTCTGTATGTCTTTTGCATTGCTTTGCATTATCAAATTAGTCGAAAACATGAATAACCGGATAGTATACTGAAATTTCAGCTACTATACCCAGGTTGGTATTATATTTGGTTAACTTTAAAGCAAAATTATTCCTCAACTATTTATGTTACCAATTAATCCTGAAAAAAGGACCAATTTGGTCCTGACTATTATGATCAAATTAGTTCTTGCAGCGGATGAAAAAATGAAAGAGAGGTTTATTAGTTATCTTTATTTTATTTTTTGTTATTCCAAAATGCCTATAATATTCATTATTTTACAACTTTAAAATTTCAAACGGAACAACTTCGAGCAAATAGTCAAATGATGGTCCTCCTGTTTAGTTGAGAGATTAATGGTCTTAAATCCCTTGATAAAACTTGTTAGTTTAATCTTTGAAAATCTTAAACATCCTACCCAGGGTTTTTAAAAGTGTGCTTCATATGTGAAGTGAAGCGAAGCGCTGAGGGTTCTCTTCGCTTCTATGTCAAGCGGCTGTTGTTCGCAAGGTGCGCACAACGAGAGCAATGTGTGCTTTCGAGCTTTGTCGAAGCGCGAGGCGAGGCAAAGCAATGGGTTCTTAAATACAATTAGTGTTTTCAATGATTTGAATTGGTAGACCTTTCATCTCTTCTACTTCTATTCTCTTACCTCTGGTTTCTCCCACATTGCTCAAGCCCCAAGGCCCTTGACTTTGAGCAAGTCGACGCCTTAGCTTGTCATGATTTGTGATTTTTCTTAGCATTGCTTCTTCGAGTTCAAGCTGAAGTATTGAACCTTCTCTGCCTCGAACCTTCTTTTCTCGGCATTGTTGTCGTGCCGCCATTACATATCACGATATGTTTTTTTTGTTGAGACAAAGACGCTTTGAACCGATTGAGTTGGTATGCTTATTTTTTTGTAGTTTTACGATATGTTTTAACTTTTAAAACTGAAAAAGTGATTATTTGGTATTACTTATTCTATTGATGAGTTTATAGTTTTAACTATGGAGTTTCAGCTAATTGAGTTTTTCCTTGAAATCTATTTTCTTCTTGGTTGATTTGTTCTATGATGAGCATTTATATTAGAAGAGAAACTTTGGTGCTCATTGTTGATGGCTTGTTGCAGAAAAATATAAAAGTAAAACCTTCTCATTGGATGGCCGTGAGCAACATAGGGAATTATTGGTTAACTGAATGCTCTGTTATTTTGTTAGTGTTTTACATATAATTTTGCTTGCATTTATTATTTATATCAGAAGACCAACTTTGTTTGTCAATTTGCATCCTCTAATTGGAGGTCCTCGACAACCTAGGAGGTGGTTTTTTGGGAAAATATTGGTGGTTTCTTCAGATGCTCTTTTTTACTCTGAGTTCATTTTATTTTATGGAAAATTAAATTTTATATGTTAAATATTTAATTATCTATATCTCCTTTTTTTCAGTAAGTCTAATTTGTTTTGTCTATATATTGATATTTTAGAATGGATAAATCAAGTACAAGAAGAAAGAATCTAACTTGGAAATATACAAAATTGAAATTTAAGATAAACACTCTGCCACATATGTATTTATTATCATGAAAAGATAAATGGAGGAATATCTAGAGCAAAGGAACACCTTATTGGTTCGAGGAAAGTTTTAGAAGTAACATTATCAAATGTAAAAAAAGTCTCTACATATGTAAGAGAGGAATTATTGGCTCATCAAGAGGGAGTAAAGAAGCTCAAATATAGCTTAATTATGGAACATGAGGGTAATGTGGTTGATATTACTGAGGAATCACTATATCAATCTCTCAAGAATTATGATAAGAGGGCAATTGAATTATGTTCTAGATCGGAAAGTGTTGGTATTTCTAAGTTGAAAGGTTCAATGGATCATCTCTTCTTTAAAGAACCTGAAAAGGAGGAAGAAAAAAGAAAAAAGAAAACAGATGAGACATGAAGGTATTAAAGTGAATGTAGATAAAGAAATTAGAGAAAAGACTATTCAATATATTACAAGGTGGTTCTATCAAGTAGGTATACTTTTTAATGCAGTTAAATTAGAAAACTTTGATCATATGGTTTAGACAATTACACAGTATGGTCTTGGGCTTCGATAACTTTCATATAATGAGTAGAGAATTCCTCTGCTTGAAAAGGAACTAAAAGCAACTGCCTAATATGTCGAAAAACACAAAAAGATTTGGCAGGAAAAGGGTTATACTTTTATGTTCGATAGTTGGACTGATTGTCGAGAGCAATCAATAATTAATTTTTTGGTAAGCTCGCCAGCTGGTATGGTATTGTTAGAGTCAATTAATGCATCTAAATATTCAAAGATCACGATTAAGAGGTGGTAATAGCAATGGTGGATGGAGTAGATGTTGGGAGAAGATCACAATTCGCGAAAACTAATTGAGTGTTTTAGAGCATACACGAACAAATGAAAATAAAGTAAAACAATCACACAGAAGACACTAAGTTTAATATGGAAAAACCTGAGAATGGAAAAAAAAAATCATGGAACTACACCACCAAGAAATCTACGCTGAAAGAAAAATCGAGGAGAATAGTATAAATTACATATATTTGGAGCCTCTCTACACTTTAGTTACTCTAGGACACTCACTTTACTCTCACACACAAGAGAATTTGACAAAACGGATTTAAAAATTGTAGGAAAACTACCTAAATATGAAGTCTTTCTACTCGCAGCGTCGTGGCACCGCAACCCTAGCTCTTAGGTGCCGACGTTGCTATCCTCTAGGTTTTTTTGCACAGGTTCGAGTGCAACGGTGTTGTTCTGTAATGCCTAGGCACCGCTATGCAGCGTCGAGGTGCTAGTCTCTCTGTCTTTCTGTTTTGATGCCTTGATCCTATCACCGCATCACTCCTTGTAGTGTCGATATACTATCCTCTCTGTCTTCCTAGTGCAAATCCAGCGTCGTGACGCTATTCTTCTGGCATAGAGGTGTTGCCTTCTTTGTGTTTAAAGCCAAGATCTCTAGTTCGAACGCTAAGGTGCTACACACTAGAACAAAAATTTTCAGGGGCGCTACCCCCTGCAACACCCCAATGAGCTTTCTGCTGAGCTCAATATGCGTGAAGAATAGGGCTCAGAGATAAAATCAAACTCCACAAAATAACATTTGAGGTTGTGGTGGCATCAGGCTTTTGTGGTGCTTATATAAAAATGGATTTTATTAGTTTGCCAATGCATTTATCTACTCCACTAGATGACGTTTGTAATTTACAAAATCAACAATAAGTTTACATTAAAAGTTTATAAATGGTCCACCTATGTAAAAGAAATGAAATTTAAATAGATAAATGTAAAATTAAAATATTTCTATTAAATATATGAAAAAGAGTACATATGTGCTAATAATGTAAACAATTTAAATTTATACATAAGAAACATACATATTAATTTTCTATTCATCTCACTATTAATAGTAGTTACTATTTGTTCTTCTTCATCTTCACCAAGCTCTATGTTTTCCTAGTAAATCCATCAATTTCTTTAAGGCCACCCTCACCCTCAACTTCATGTAAGTTTGATCTCTGTCAATGGCCGGCTGATATCCTTTCTTAGTATGCAACACGTAAAGTCTATTTATTAATCTTTAGACTCAGTTTTAATCACCCCTGATCAATCTGATTGGTCTTCAAGTCTTTGATCAATCTACTTAGCCTTCAAGTCTTCATAGATAGTTGACATAATATATCTGAGATATTTGTTGTGCGAGAATGAAATGACAAAATTTTATAATAACTTCTCTATTGTATGTCTGCAATTCTATATTATTTATGTGTGTCTCAGTTAAACTAAGAGAAATAATTTTTTTAACTTGCATTGCTAGAATCTGAATTATTTTTTGGAGAAAAGTGTGTTAGTTACCTTCATTTTGTATATATTTTCTTAAAAATATACAGCATTACTATTTATTTTTCTACCTGATGAGTTGTTCTGATAAACCATCTGTAAGTAGTTCATTTCTGGTAAGGATTAATAAATGATTTTTTTGTTGTCGGTTGCAGGAATCCTTGCTTGCTCTCAATAATCTAAGAGAAGAAGTAGATTTGGAGAAGAAAAGAACAAAGTTGGATAACCCCGAGCACGAGAAAGATTTTGAAGCTTGTATTAGAGCCAGAAACAACGCATGGGTTATTTCTAAGATTTCAAGAGGTAGAGAGCTCTACATGGCCTTAGAGAAGGCCAGTGAGACACTGATGTTTGCTTCTGAAGCAGTAGAGAAATTCAGCAACAGGTATGCCATTTCTGCAGATTGCCTTCCAACTGCAAATTCTTCTTAGTTTCACAATCCTGAACAAACTGAATGGTTTCTTTAATGAAATTAACTTGAAAGAAAGTAATGGGAACATGATTAACTCAAAAATAATAACACAAGTTTGACGGTTTGTATTATGCTTGTTTTATTTCATCAATTTTTTGAATCAGAATAATGAGGTGCACATCTTTTTATTCCAGTGCATGCAATCTATATTAATAATTTTATTTCTAAAATAATGATTATCATTCTTCTTTTTCTCTCTTGCCTTTTTGTGGGGAGCCTTGAGAACTCTTCTCCTCACTTAGCTCCAACAGTCCATAAGAACTTTTCTTTGCAATTCATTCTTGTTAAGTATTACATTGCAATCACCCATTAGCTTTCCCTTTCCCTTTTTTTAATTTTACTTCCAGCCTACCTTTTTCACTTCCAATAATTTCATTTTAGTCTATTTTCCGTAACTTTATGTTTGATAAGGTGATATTCCCATACTTCTTAATGCGATCAGTTTTCATCATCGTTTATCACAAATCCAAAGGTAGCATTTTTTTTTTTTTAGGACATTTGAGCGAATTTAATCACAAACTCACACATATCTTGAAAGCAAAACCTCTTGGTTGCTTAAAAGCTAAATGTTTGCACAAAAGTAGCATTCTCATTCATCCATCACAGTTTCGTGACAGACTTTATATCACATCTGCAGATACTGTGAAGGAGCATTTTCTGTGGACTGATTGAGTTTTCCCTGTGACCTGAGAAGTTTCCAAAGTGAAACCCACCCTTTCTTGTTTCTCCAGAAGCAGAAGCTCCAATATCATGGAAAAACTCCCTGTTACGGTACATACTTTTACATTCACATCAATACTGGTGACAATTAATTACTCGATAATGCTGACTTTATTTGATAGATAAAACAAAAGTATGCATGTTATATATTGATTATTATGCCATACAAACAGGTGTGCTTGTATAATATTTAGCCATGAACGAATTGGGCGATATTGTTTTGTCTTATAATAAAATTAGCATCAGTAAGTAGTTAAAATCATTGACTTAACAGAGCACTGCACATCATCCAATGTTTTCTTTCTTTGTGTATTTGGAATCTCATGGATCGAATGGGGAATGCAGTTTTCTTGTTAATGGTTTTTTTTTTTTCCTTTGCAACAAAACTTGCAGATGAAGAATGGTTTGTAATTGATATATAGTGGTACTATGTTGAAATGAAAATTTGATTAGAATGGATTTTAAAATTGTCAGATTTATTTTTAAAAAACATAATTTAAAATTGCATTTATATGTTGATTAATTTTCTAATTAGAAAATTATCTACTACGGTTGCTAACCGCGTACTTTCGAGGCGACTTTGATGGCACGGATGGTTAGTTTTTAGGGTACTTTGTTTAAAATTGCAATTTTTTAAAAAAAAGAAGATGCGTTCTTATCCTATCAGAGCTGAATTTTTAAGAGTGGGCAAAGAGAACGAGGTAAAGAGGTCAAGAAAAAATAATAATAATAAATTGCTAGATCATAGCTCTCATAAATAAATACATACATAAAGGAGACAAAAGACAAAGGTAAGGAACCTGGCAATTTATTTGGGGGCAATTGTAATTTTTTCAGAAGTTGATTGTAAAATTAAGATGAAGTAATTTTTTGAAAAGTTGTGTTTTATAAATATATATTTTTTTATAAAAAACTAAATAATAATTTTTTTAATTATTATTATATTTTAATAATTTTGATTTTTAAAAGTAAATTTTTATCATGAATATTTAAAAAAAAGTCAAAAAAAAAAAAAATTTGATAGCTAAAGTTGCAGTTATCTTTTGCTTATTTTTTTAAAAATAAAGTAAATAAAAAGTTATCTTAAATGCTTCTTAAGAGGCGATTTTATTTTATAAATCATATTTGTGATCTCTAAAGCCATAGCATCCTTAATCGTTCACTAATGACATTTTTTTAAAATTATTATCCAAGCTTATTTTTTAAAACTAATTTTATTCGTATAAGAAAGATTTAATTAGAAGACTTGGATAATAATTATATATATATATATATATATATCAACTAAATTAGTTGGTCTTCGTTATACCATCACCGTAGTCTCTTAGGACCATCTTCTGAAACAATAAAAAAGAAGTTGGTGAAAGTTAACTAAATAAATTAACTTCATAAACATTAAAAAAAAGGAAATTAAACATTAAAATAAAGAAAGAATCTTTGAGGAGAAGGTAAGCAAAGCTGGCTAGAATGAATGTATGAATGATTAAAGTAAACTTTACTCATCTATTTAGTTAATCATATTTACAATTAAAAAAGTTTTAGGATATCTTAAGTACAGTAAAATAAAAATAATAAGAAAATGGTTTTGAAATAGTGGAGCCACTTAAGCCAAGTGGCATGATGGCATAGCTAGAAATATGCACCTTAAAGATTTATTTATTTATTTGAACCCTGATAGCAGTTAGGTAGAAATTAATGGGATTGGTTGTTGGAATTGTACTTTAAACCAGTCTCCTAAATTGCTAGAAAAAACTATACTAATTCCTCCAAATTTTAATTAATTTATCTTTAAGTAATTATCTTAACTACAATTTATTAATAAATAATCATATAATATGATCACTATTTATTTTATTTAATTGCGATTAGAGACAGAAAATTTTTAAACCCTTGTACTCTGGCGATACTAACAGTACCTTGAGCTACATTCATATATTATATTCTTATAATATGTGTAAATTATTTAAAAAATTATTTTACCTCTCATAGCTTCTAACTACGCATATATATATATATATATATATATATATATATATATATATATATATATATATATATATATATGTCACAAGCATAAATCTTCGTGAAGTAAATAGCAGCTATATTTAAAAGTATTTTATTAGATGGGAAATTTCATGCAACAAAATTTCTTTTCATTTATTCAGCTGATTAAATACAAACATTTTAATATTTTTTTATTGTAAAATACAATTTTATAATAAACAATTTAATTATTTTGAAATTTAACTTGAAATTAAAATTATATAATTTAAGTTGCAATAATTTCTAAGTTTTTCATAGAGTTGCTTTATAACTGTTTGGTTGCGTAACCATGATGTAATGATGAGATTAGCGAATGGTTTTTAATTGGTAATACAAATTTGGGTGAGCAGCGGCACATCGTCTGTAGTAAATTAAGAAGTTGGCTTCATGATAAATCCCACACTTTGGACCCCTCCTTCCTCTTTGTTTCTTGAAATCTACTATGATTTCCATATATATTCTCCATGCTATTGCTTTATGATTAATGTAAATCAATTATGAAATATGGTAGTTATTAGAAAACTGTTATATAATTATTTTAAAATAGAAAAAAATATAATATTTATCACAACTATTTTTGACAATAGTATTTCTGCAACAATTTTAAAATTGTACTTTCAAAGAGCTCTTTTCAGTGAAAAAGTAGAACGAGCTGTATCTTAGCCCCGGCAAATCAGTGTTACTGTTCCTTTCTAAATGGCTCCTGGAAGAGGATTATCGTGTTGAAAAAAAAAAAAAATTTGCTGAAGGAGCAGACACGCCATTAATGGTCTTGAAAGACACTCCAGTGGCTAAATGTAAGATTATTGTCTCTCTAGTAAGAGACAAGGTGAAGGTTTCAGCACTCAGCTAGATTCATCTGTACATAATCGAATAAACTAGTTGTTTGACAATCTGAATTCAGCTTACCTTATAGCAGAGCATTTATTTTTGAACTGATTTTAACTCCCCAAAGGAAATAAAAGGAGCGGCTTTGTCTGTACTTTGTACATATAGCGACTTTAACTAATGGTGAGAGAGTGTTTTTTTTTAAAAGTTGCCTAGCTTGGGAAGTCGCAATAAGGGAATGTTGATAAGTTGTCTTCTTGATGTAGGAAAAATCTTTAAAATTAATTGAATTATCAGATCATAATTATTTGAATTATTATGTGAATATTATTTGAATTATCGATTTTTTAAGTTGCGTAGCTAATAGGCAAGTGGATGATTTTATCAATCTATTCTTTAAGTTATCAGCTTAGTATTTAAGTTTGCTATTATTAGGGCTGCAAATGAATCGCATTCGACAAATTACTCATGGCTTGGCTCGATTAGAGCTCGTCCATGTTCGTTTGATTAACTAATCAAACGAGCTTGAATATGTTTTGAAATACTCGATTGCAAAATGAACAAGCTTGAACAGCTTGTCGTTCAGTTCATTTATGTTCATGAATATTATCATTTAAAGCTCATGAACAAACTCGCTAAGGAGCTCGATTATGGCCCGATAATGGCTCTATTAAGGTATATTTGTGAACAGTATTGTTCAAATTATTATTTTTTTAGGCTTAATAAGCTTTAATTGATACTGCTCATTTATATATCTCAACAAGCTGCTCGTGAACAAGTTCGATTAAGGATTGATTAAAGCTCGTTTATTTTATTAAACGAGCTGCTCGATAATCCAATTTGAACCGAGCTCATGAACAAACTCGAATCGTGCTCGAACACGATAATGGTAAACATGCTCAAGCTTGAACACTATTCTTAAAAGCTCGAATCGAGCTTGAACTCAATAATATTAAATAAGCTCAAGTTTGAACACATACATGCTCGGCTCGGCTCGGTTCGTTTTGTAGCCCTAAGCCTAATTATGTGAGAATGAGAAATTTTCTTAAAGGATCTTAAATTAAGAGAAATTTAAGTTGATTCACATTCTATGATTTTATAGATTAAATTTAGGCTATCATGTGACTTAGATGTGTATATATAATAATGATAAAAAGTGAATAAAAATAATTGACTTGTGATAGTGATTTTTTTTCCAAAATATTTTTAAAAGTGAGATGACACTAAAAATTCTACTAGTCGACGCACGAATCTTGACATTAAAAGCAAACTGATCCGAAGTTGAAGCGGTCAAAACTTCATTTAACTTTGAAATATCAGTTAAACCCCTAAAAAGCTCTCAAACATAAAGTGTTTATAGTCAAATCGAGCGTCTCGACGAGCCGGATCTAACAAGCCCAAGATCTCGAAATTCCGACTTCATTTGAGCATTCAAATATTTAAAATACATCAAATGATCAAATGAATCATTTTCGTCAGATGAAGTGGAGTGGTACGGGTTTTGCATTATTTAGAGATGTCTCCTCCATCATAAATAACTCATTCCTATGAGGGAGGAGCCCAAGAGAGAGAGCCCTAAAGCTTGAAGATCCTCCAAACACAATCGTGCTCACTCGGCTGTCAACCACCGGTCGCCGTCGCCGCGCCATGTCGGCCCTGTCTCCGTGACAACCTTTTCGTCCACCTCCTCGTGGTTGCCATCATAAATCTGCTACCATTGCTTGTTCTGACTTGAATGTTTAGTGGTTGTTTCTTTCTTATATATACAATTCATCCCGTTATGGAAGATTTTTTGTCTTCAAACAAATACATAGTGGAGCTTTACTAGGCTAGGCGCGTGGTTTTTCCCTCTTTTCGGGGTTTTACATGAAAATTTCGGGTTTTGTTCACTCTTTAAATAATTGTCTTTGGATTTGTAAGGCTAGTGAACTTTTACTCTCTAGTTTCTAACACACAACAAAGATACTTTATAGTTTGACATATAATTGATGTTGATTTTATTCAAGTAAATATTTAAAATTCGAATTCCTGCTTAAATTCAAATAATCTCTAAATCAAAATCGCAACTGATTAAATTATTTAGTCTCTAACAAGCATGCAAATAATTTGAGTGATTCATATCAACATTAAAATTCAGCTAAAATTAACCCCAATTGATTTAAAATGGACACAAATTTGAAAGATTTTCTAATTAATTTTAATTATAGTTAGTGGCTTAATTTAAATATATGGAGTTCATGACATGGACATCATTGACATGATTAAGGGTCATTTAATTTCTAATAAAATGATTGCATAAATTGCCAAAAGCCAATCTGAGAAAATAATTTGTACTAATGCGCCAAAGGATAAGAAGCGTGTGCCTTTCTCATTAGCTACCTCTTGATTTGCAATTATTCCTACCGGCCATCCTTTATCCTTTGCTTAGAATAAGATTTCAAACATGTAGCCACTTGTCATATTTGATCATTTAAGATTCGTTAAATATGTATTCCTATTGTTTTTTTTTTCTATTAATGGATGATGGGATTGAGCATGGAGGGACATATTATTATTATTATTATTATTATTATTATCATTATTATTATTATTGTGTGCTAGAAAATCAATTATAGAGTAAAATTATTTAATTTTATTTTGCGAAATCTTTGAAGAATTAATAGAAGAACTTGAAACGTGAAAAATCTGAAAAAGAAAAAATCTGAGTAAAATCTTTACATGTGTATTTTAGAGTACAAAATTTTCTTAATTGGATCGAGTATATGAGAACGATAATGAATCCGAATCGACAACAACAAATGTCTAATATGGTTATTATACAATTCTTAGTGATAATGAAATATAATAAACGATGAGTTAGCGGCGATAATGTGATGTATTAGTGCCGCCGGAATGCAACATGATGTCGATGGTACCATCAAAATCAGCGAAGTATGGCCACGTCAGTGGTAGCGATGATGACGGCGGATTAACAACGAGATTGATGGTGGTGGTCGATATGATCTAGCGGTAATAGCGTACATGCTTGATAGTCAGCGATCGTCAGTATCAGCATCGCTATTGTCGCGGCAGCCGATAGGTGGTGCTTGGGTGGCAGCGGCCAGCATGTTAAATCGTTGTGAGCCGCGAAACCAGAGAGTGGTTAGCGCCGAGGGTAACAACGCATGATTAAATATGATGATGAATCCAGCGTCGGTAATGGCAATGACGGCGGATGGTAACCGGCGAGAGTCGATGGTGACCGGTCTGATGACTGCGGCAGCGATGACCGGCGATGCGGTTAGAGCGGCGGCGGGAGAGGTGTTGGCGGTGGGGTAATTCGGCAGTGGAGTGGTAACGATTATGCTTGAAAGATTTTGAGCTCTCTCTTTAGCCTTTATAATGTGAAGAATGAGGGTATTTATATTAGAGGTGGCGTTTATGTAAATATATGCAAAATCAAACCACTCTCCCAGACGGCTCATGATGATTCCCTTGATCATATGATATATTTGTGTATTTGAATGCTCAAATGAGTCAATTATGAGATCTTGGGCTTGTTAGATCCGGCTCGTCAAGATGCTCGATTGTATAAACATTCCATGTTTAAAATTAATAATAAGCGTTTGATCTGGTTGAAGATTTAGAATTAGATTGCTTTCGACATATTAACTTTAGTAGAATTTTTTGATCATATTATTATTTAGAAATGGAAGCATTCACAACATAAACATATAATACATTAGTAAGAATTAATGGGGAACATTAGTAATTAATAGGGGAATAAAGGAGTTCAATCATTCAATTGAAGATATGAAAGGAATTCATGACCAACAAAAATACAATAAAAATATTATAATAGATGTCATTTTAAGTGACTATAATAGTATTAGTATTATGAGAAGATAATATGATATTTGGATATGATATATTAAAGTATCGTATATTTATTATTAAAAATTTGAGATTTACATGTGGATATATTTTTTATAGTTAAAATTGAATGATTAAAATTGTTGCGTGCTAGAAAACCAGTTGTGGTAGAATGAAAGTTTACACCTTAGTCTTGTTGTGAATCAACACACACAAGTATTTAAAGTAAACAAAACTCGAAATTTTTTACGTGAAAACCAGGAATAGGGTAAAAAAAAGGGCTAACCAAACAAATCATCCACTATGTATTTGTTTTGAGTACAAAGTTTTCCATATGATTACAAGATTATATATGAGGCATGAAATCTAGAATGGAATATGCACCATATAGTACGTTATCGCATTCTTGGTAGTGGTGATACAACAACGATGACCGATGATGAAAGTTCATGATGGTGACCGGAGATTGACAAGCATGTATGGCGGCGGCATGGTGTTGATAACAGAAATGGTCCGTCGGCGATTATTATGCTTGGAGGATTTTTAAGCTTTAGAGCTCTCTCTCTCTTGCTTGGGCCCCCCTCATATGAGAATGATGGGCTATTTATAGATTAGAGGTAGAGTCTCAAATACATGCAAAAACAACTCTAGACGACTAATGATTCCTTTGATCATTTGATTTATTTTAACATTTAAATGCTCAAATGAACTTCAATTATGAGATCTTGGGCTTGTTAGATCGCTTGTAACGATTTAACTATAAACACTCATGTTTAAAAGCTATTTAGAATTTAATGATATCTCAAAGTTTCCATAATATTTTAAGTGCTTGATCTCAACGGTTTCAACTTAGGATCAACTTGCTTTTGACATCAAGATTCATACTTTGGTAGTGGTATTTTAAGTGTCATATCGGTTGATCTAATCTTGATGTCAAAACAAGTTGATCTTGGTTGAGATCAAGCACTTAAAATATCATTGGAAACTTTGAGATATCAATTAAAGCCCTAAATAGCTCTTAAATATGAAGTGTTTATAGTTAAATTGAGCCTCTCGATGAGCCGGATCTAACAAGCCCAAGATCTCATATGACTTCATTTGAGCATTCAAATGCTTTAAATCATATGATCAAAGGAATCATTTTTATCGATAGAGTGGTTGATTTTGTATGTATTACGATGCCACTCTACATCTATAAATAGCTCATTTTCATATGAGGAGACAAGCAATAAGAGCTCTAAAATTGAAAATCCTCAAACATAATCGTGTTGTATGCTTGCGACCATTTGTTAATACCACGGCGTCGGCGATACCATTGTTGATCCTCGCTGTTGTCAATCTCCGTCGGTCACCATCATAACCCGTGGTCGTTGATCCCATTGCTTACACTAATCATCATAAACGAGCTATATGGTTGTTGTTGTCGATTATTCATTATCGACCCTCATTTATCTGTAATCCCGATCGGAAAACTTTGTACTCTAAATAAATACATAGTGGATGATTTTTTAGCCCTTGATTTTTTACCCAATTATTTTTCACATAAAATTTGAGTTTTCTTGTTCACTCTTTAAATACGTATTGTCTTACAACAAGGCGTAACTTTCATTCTACCTTGGTTTTCTAGCAGCATTTTATGCATCGTGGGATCATTCCTTTTTCACAATGGTTGACAATCCGACTTTATGTTCAATAGCACCACCATATGGTAAAGAAAATCTTACTCTCGGAACACATAAGAAGAATGAATTCATCAAACTTGATCATTCGATTGTTGGAGCGGGGGCAACTCTTAATCTCAAAAGTTATCCAAATCAATATTCGGATATCTATTTGGTTAGCAAGTCGATATACAATGAGAAAGACAAATGTTAAGGAACTTTGGCTACAAGCTCAAATATTTTGATTTGACCCATTACACAGTTCGTCCCGGCGAATTCGACAAACAACCCACCGGATTGGTCAAAACACCTACTCCCATAGGTTGCGTCGTAACACTCGACAAACAATCTGATAGGTCAAAAAATCTGGTGGATTCAATTACCTCTTATCGGTAACATCAAACACCGACAACAATTCTTTCACCTCGGGTTGATTATTTATTCCATACATTAACGTCATCAATGACACACAACAACCGGATGGGTAAAAATCCTCAATTGATTCGCCCTATGCTTAATGTCTCATGACCAAAACCTCGGATGGGTCAAAATCTTGGATTCATTCAACCTCTTCCATACAGTTGCGTCATTTGAGTAACACTCGACAAACAATCTCAAATAGGTCAAAATTCACCGGATTCAATTTGACCTCTTCCATACAGTTGCGTCATCGGTAACACTCGACAACAACCCGAATAGGTCAAAATTTTGGATTCAATTGACATCTTCCATATTGCGTTATCGGTAACACTGGAAGAACCTCGATATGTCAAAATTCTGGATTCAATCCTCACCAAGTTAATGTCATCAGTAACACTTTGACAAACAATCCGGATGGGTCAAAATCCTCGTTGATTCACTACATGCAAGTTGCGGCATGAAATAACATCATGGAGAATGATACTTTGAAATTATCTAGACTTTCGAGTTGTTGAATGGCGGTTCAATTTAACGCTTCCGCCATCTTCGCATTTGTGAACCATCCATTGAAGTTTCAATCTAATTTCTAAAGAAGTAGGAACTATGGACCATCGCCTCATTCGGTCATCAGCGTGACCACCGCGGTCATGCCACTTTGGCTTGTCGATCGACCCATGAGCGGCGCCGCCATTTCAGCCATTATTCATGCCAGTTAGCTCCAGAGTCATCCACCGCCGCTAATCCACCGTCATTCTGTCGCTTGCCTTCAGACCATTTTAACCAACCATCGTTATTATCTGTCGGTCATCATTGGACCGTCACCGCCCCAATGATTGCCAATTGCCTTGGACCACCCCGTCGACCTCAAAATCGGCTGATCGTGTTACATGTCGGGCATGCGCCGATCACATATGATCATCAACATCTGCTCCCCACCATCATCACCATCATCCTGGTCACCAGTCACCAAAATTTTGCATTCTTTTCCACGGCCTCGGCACTATTATGCTTGGTTATGCTGCCTCATTTAGCAACCCACCATTGTCATCCACGCCGCCCGCCACAGACATATCGCCGATCATCCTCTCTGCCAGCGGAACCATCTTATCTTACCACACCATTTTGTTATCATTGTTAGATCGTGGGTCATCATCACGGCTGATTGCCTCGTTGAGTCTTGTTGTAAAGTGGGCCTTGATCACCTGAATGTCATCAGACGAGGACATTTGACATGGGAAAACGGAGTTCTTTGATGAACTACGGGCCTTGATCTCCTGAACCCGTCGATCCGGAGCAGTTGATGCCTCTTTCGGAAAACCGAGTCTCGCTATAAACTACGCCTTGAATCCGCGGTCAGAAACCGGGGCATTGCCTGACCCTCACTTTTGGGTGAGCTCTTAACATCCTCTTACTTAGGAATCTTCCCACTAGATTTCGTAGTCATAAGACACATCCCAGTGATTGTGAACACCTAACTAAGCTAGGGATTGTAAGATTGATTTGGGGCAGGAAATTACATCTATCAGCTAATCTAGATGCACTTTCTCAAGATCAATCAATCAAAATCATCATTCCAAGTTCTAGCTAAAATCACAATCAAAACCATCAAGTAAATCATTCAAAATCAAAATTATAATTAAAATTAATTCATTGATCGATGCTAATAAATCATGAGATAATTTAACTCAGTTATAATACCAAAAAAATTAAAATTCAAATTTGTTCAAAAGATTATTCATAATTTTAATAAATTATTTGAGTCAAATACAATTTTAGTCAAATTTAAGCCTAAATTAAATCAAATCATGATTTGAATATTAATTCACTAATATATATAATAAATAATAACACAAACAAAAATTTAATATACAGATAATCCATTGAAATTTAAAATAAACTACAAAAAAGAGAGAAATTAAAACCAATTCTAAATATCAAATAATTTGGACAAACTTAAATCAAAATAATTAATTTATTAAATTATGAATTTATGATAAATATTAATCATAATTAAAATTATCTTATGGATATAACTTATAAAATTTCATTCAATTATTTACTAAAATCATTAAAATTATGTAAAAAAAAAATTAAAATCATAATAATAATAAAATCAACTTTCAAGTTAAAAAAAAATGAATAAAAAAAAATGCAAAAAATAAAATTTTTTTAAAAATACCTACTCACGTGATCATGATAACACAAAATAAAGAAATGCAAAAATAAAAAAATAAAAAATAAAATAAAAGGAACATGAGAGTAGTTAAGATAAAACAAAATATCTCTCTCTCTCTCTCTCGCGGTATCCTATTTTCTATCACTGACAACCCAATAAAAAAAAACAACTGATATTATGATCTCGGGCGTCAGCAGAGTTCTCCCTTGAAGCAAAAGTCAAGCACCCTCTCGCTCTAACATCACGCATATTTCTAGATCTCGTGCAGCTCCCATCCACTGGACAGAGCTTCCTCTCCTTCTTTGCTGTGGCCGTAACTCCTTTCCCAACTTTCTTTCTCATATCAATCTCTTGATGGCTTCTCTATGGATCGATCACCGCTTCATGTGAGCTCCTACATCGACGACTTCCTTCAGCACGTCACTAAACTTAATCCTCGAAACATTTCTTCCGTCGCACTCTCCTGGTTCTTCTGGCTCGTCTCACCCACCCTAGCAGGCAATAATCTCAGCTCTTTAACACTCCAATGACTTAAAATGGTTCGACTCCCGCTTGCCTTATGTATATCTCAAAGCATTTTCATCTGTACCCCTCGTAAGACTCAAAGCATGTCATCGCGATCGTTCTCCCGGCAACGTTCATCGCGGCTCGCCATCACATACTCCATCTACTCACCATGAAATCATAAACGCCTTGAATTCCGTACGGCTCTAACATTAGACTTCTTCAGTTGCATTTAACGCACGTGTGGCAAGACCTTGCCTATCTTCAGATAGGTCCATAAAATCTAATACCACCTTGCACTTAAAACCTTAGTAGAAGATGTGAACCTTTTTAACATCGCACCAATTTTGATCTGCAGATAAATCATAGAATTAGTACATCTATGGGTAAACATAATACTACAAATTCAACAAATCTCAATTTATTTCTTTAACAATCATCTTAATCAATTATTCTGGTATAATTCTAAAACAAATTAATCTCATATTTGATGTGTTGAATCACGTCGTTAATTTAGAACTTAAATAATTCTTTCACAAGTTTATAAAAGCAGACTATTCATTTCATGTTTGAAATTAATAGTTTTGATTAATCAATTTGATCTAATTTTTAATTAATTAACTCAAACATTTGATTTTGATCAAATGATCACGATTAATCTAAATATTTCATTTAGAATAAAAAAAAAAATTAATCAATCTTTAGAATTTCAAACAAAAAAAAAAAGTAATAAAACAAAATAAAAAAAAAAGTGCAAATTAAATTTTCAAAATCTAAGTAAAACTTAATATAAAAAATGATTAAAATATAATTAAACCAATAAGTCAAGTAAAATTATGAGTAAATATCATAATCAAATCAAATAAACATAAAATTAAATATAAACTATAAAGTTATTAAATCATATCCAATTACTCTTAATTTCAAACAATATCAAAAAAAAAAAAACATAAATAAAAAATAAAACTCAAATAAATAACCTAAATCAAGTCAAATTAAACTAAATTAAGAAAGATTCTCATCAATTTAATATAGAATCAAATCAAGTCTCATTCAACCTACTTAAATAAAATAAATTAATTAACTATCCAATATATGAAATCAAAATGCAAAAATTTTGATGAACATGACAAATGGATGTGATTAAAAATAAAATCAATTACAAAGAACCAAACTCAATTAAAATCAAAATCAAATCTCAATTAATCCAATCAAACTACAAATAAATGAACCAATTAAATAAACATAAAGTTAAATCACATAACCATGATCAAAGAAAAGAATTAAATATTTAAAAGGATATTGAATTATCAAGATACAATTAAACCTAAAAAAAAATCAATTTAATCAAATACTTAAATAAACTCAAATTTTAAACTCTAAATAATAATTGAATTCAAATGTTCAAGATACTTAAGGACTTTAGTTAGATTCCTTAGGAATTAGGATGTAGAATAGGTGAGTCTTCTACAGATGGAATTCATCCTACTCTTCTTGAGAACCTAAATATCATTTCAACCAAATAAAAGAAATAAAAATGAAAAATCAAATCATTAAATCATTTAGATTGAAATCACCCAAAGGTAAAATTTAAATTCAAACTTCAAATTGGAACTTAAACTAAAGAAGCTAGTAAAAGTACACAAGCCTTAAGCACACATTAGAATACTAAGTCACTACTTCCAGTGCTAAGTTAGGTATTGTATGTATGATGTTGTGTTTTGTTTTGTGATGTAATGTTTTATTTGGATGTTAGGGTGTATGTTTAGTAGGCGGATGTTAGTAGTTATTAGCCTAATCATATTTTAGGGGGTTATGCTTAAAGTAATAAAATATATACATGCTTTTTCTTTGCAGTTGCTTAGCCTTAAGTGTAACCCATGTTAGGGAGGTGGACTTGGTTACCCATGTGTGGGTGCTAAGTCCAAATTATTCATATAACTTGGATTGTATGGTATGTTTAGCTAACATTTGTTTTGCGGTGTAGATTTACTCTATTTTTGATGTAATTTTGCATTAGGAATTAGGATTAGCTATGGGGATTAGGATGGGCGTTAAAGCTTAGTCCACAGGGTGCCACTGATGCCTTTTAGTAAATCAAATCAAAAGAAAGAAATGAAGAAATGAAGAAATGAAGAAATGAAGAAAAGACCCCATAGCATATATATTATTTTGTAATCCGGGTTGTATAAGGGTAGAGCTCATTTGCCATCTTTCTTTCTCTTTTAGGGTGTATGCGGAACCCGACGCAGCCTTTTATTCTTTCTAGTCTATAAAATTGTTTGATGTTGTGTTTAGATTGCGCATTAGAAACAACATGCTTTTCATAGTTTCTTTATGATTGATGTTTGAATGTGTGGCCTGGATGTGGTAGGCTCTTAGGATAAAATTAATTTTTCTACCCCAATTAACAACTCATAACTAAAATTTTAAAACAACTCATAACCTCACATAAAAGCCTAGGGATTAAATCAAGATAATAAAATTTTTAGTAACCCATTTGGATGGATGAATGTATAATATCATGCATGTCATATTCTTTCACTTAAGAGGAGCTTCCATCTTTGCCAGAGAATCAAGGCTTAACCTATGAGAGCCTTTGGTGGAAGACACCCCTTTCTCTCTTGATTTGGCCCATAATCAAATTCTCATGCATTTAGGCATACAAAATCCCATAGCCTGTGTCAAAATAAAAAGTCCAAAAGAATCAAATAAATTTGATAAAATTTGCATTAGATTAAGTCATGGATTCATACCACTCATGCTCTAGTCTCTTAGGAGTGAGTCTAAGGACTTAGTTTCCTTTCTAAATGAACAACAACTAGCCATCTTGCAAAGCATAAGACTTGCCTACATGGATTTAAAGCGTGGAGTTAGCTGCCACTCAGAGCGGTAATAAGTCCAGGTGGTTTATTCTCTCTTGTGGAGGTAAACCATATACCCATTTTTTCCTTAGATTTAGGTTGTGCCTTTGTTTTGTACCAAGGCTCCTTAGTTTAGGAATCAGGTGTATTTGTTTCCTTTGGGCTACAAGCATAAATCCTCACCTCTTAGGCATTTCCACAATCTTATGTTATGGAATTATAAGCCTACAATCTAATAAAATGTCAACTCAAATAATTAACTCTCTTCAATTTCAAAAATATAAGCCCAACTATAGGGTAGATTGGAATGCTCACTAGGCTTCTAGTATCATGTACTTTTCTCCTTTTGGATTCCAAAATAAGTCTTCTCCTTGATCTATCCCATTTGATTTTCTAAAATAGCCAATCCTTTGATAGTCTTAACCTTGAAATCTTTGGAGACCTAATTATCTACTTTAATCAGTATTCTTAAGAAATTCTCATTTCTTAGGATGTAATTAACTATGGGGCTTGCCTCCATAGGGAACTTAACACTTAAAATAAACCCTTTTACTTTTCCATGTAAAGTAGGGGAAAGATCTCTGGTATATTCGAAGACCCATCATGCCTTAGGAGTCCTTATTGGGTGATTAGGTCCATTATAGGGTGGTGATTTCTATCTTTCGAGATAGTACATCATTCCTTAATGTCGTACCCGATCACTTCAATAAGTACCCCCTAAGATCTGCGTGGTGTCCCACACCCCAAAATAAACACCACAGATTTTTCTGGCGACTCCGCTGGGGATAGTTCCTCTCTCCATCTTTAGTAGACAATTATTGTCTCCAAGCATCGATAGTGGACTTATATTTTATATAGGTCCGAGACTATCATTCTTTCTGTTGGCACTTAGCTTATTTCATCCTTAAGCAAAGCTCACCAACATCCTTTAGGTTTTAGGACCTCACTGTGGGTCTTAAAATCCTATTGGGTTCCCCAATAGGTGAAAATTAAAATTAATCAAACAGGAGATTACCAAAATTAAAATCTCTTCACCATTCGATGGTGAGGCAAGGTTCATCCATGAACAATAAGAGAATAAAACTCTTCTACAAAATTACATGTCTTTCCAAAGCACTTTTCAAAATCCACATAATAAGGGATCGTACACAAGTTTTAAAATTTTCACATATATAACCAAACCTCGTTTAACAAATCGATGATTGTTACAAGGTTCTTTAAAAAAAAAAAAAAAAAAAAAAAAAATCAACAATTTTTTAATTTTCAAAAACACATTTTCTTTGGAAATGGATATCCCATCCCACACTCAAATTGTTGGATGGAGATTCTATTTTCAAATAAAATAATATAAAAAAAAAAAAAAATTGAAACTCCACTTAGCATACTTCACATGTGCTAGAGTTGAAGTTTCCCCTTTTTTTGAAAAGCAATAAATCATACACACACAAAAGAGAAGTCAAGACATATTTGAACCCCCACTTGACATAACCAAATTTGTCAAATGGGAGTTCCCCTTCCCTTGGAGAAGGTAGAGAAAATTGAATTCTATTTGCATTTTGTCCGATAAATTCCTTCATGCTAAAGTCTTGAACTTCAAAACACATTGGGAACTCATTTGACATGCCCAAGTATATCGAATGAGAACTCCATTTTTGAAAATCATAAGTACAAAATGAACTCCATTTAACATACTTAAGTGTTAAATAAGTTCATTTTCTTTCAATTAAAAAAAAATAAATAAATAAACACATTTGACTTTCACTTAACATACCAAATTTGTTAAGTGAGAGTTTCATCTTCAAAATAATCACATTTGACTTTCACTTAACATACCAAATTTGTTAAGTGAGAGTTTCATTTTCAAAATCACAATCACCTTTGACTTTCACTCATACCAAATTTGTTAAGTGAGGGTCTATTTTCAATGCATTTTCCTATTTTAACATACCAAATTTGTTAAGTAAGGATCAATTTTTCATAAATCACACTTGAACTTCGCTTAACATACCAAATTTGTTAAGTGAGAGTCTCATTCTTAAAAAACATATCTCAAACAAATTTGGGGCTTTGACTTAACATATCAATCTTGTTAAGTATGACTCCCATCTTCAAGAAAAACAAATTTATCTCATGAGCATTTAACTTTCACTTAACATACCAAATTTGTTAAGTGAAAGCCTCATCAAACACAAATCACACATGTGGCCTCTACTTAACATACCAAATTTGTTAAGAAAGAACCAAATCAAAATATCACACAATCAAATCTTTACAAGCAAAAATATTTCAAACACACAATCACAACCTCTCTTAGCATACCTAAATAGAGGTCTTTCAAACTATCAATATTTTCAAACAAGATGCACAAAACACAAATATATTAAAGATCTCTCCTCAAATTTTAGAACCCCACATACCTAAATCGGTTGAGTATGGGTTCTAAATCAATCAAATGGCAAAGTCTCTCCTCAATATCCAAAATCTCTCTAAAATTTTGATGAACCCACCATCCTTAAGATTGTTTAGTGTGGGTTCAAATTCAAAATCAAATCTTGAAATCAATGATTGAAGGTGAATATCAAGGCAAGTGTCTCATTCATTCGTTTCAATAATGCATTTGCAATCAATTGTTTGTCCTCGGTCGATATCATGGCTCCCCCAAGCTCGTGTTTTCCTTCCGGCTAAACCTAGCCTTGGATCATGCTAGTCTTCTACCGGTTCCGAGGTCATCTACTTTGGTGTGGTTTGAGGAGTGAGGATTTCTTTGCGGGGCGACCCTCACCAGATTAACAAGGAGGAGGTGGCGGGGCGCCACTCATTCGATTGACATGCCATCGATTACAGTTTCCTCCACTAAGAGGAAGGCCACTTGTTTATTTACCCAGGCGGTTTTGCCGGTCGTTCGACAGGTGGGTCGGTTACTCTACTACATTCTACCCCTCCTTGGATTCCCAAAGGGAAGGCGTCTTGCTCAAATAGTCTCCTCCACATTGAGGTGGGTGCTAGCTCTCACTCTGCCATACCCTGCGTTCACGCATAAGAACCCGATCAGCGACATCACAAGGGGCGAGAGAGATGGATGTCGCTTCCCATGTGGTGAGGAGGGATCTCTGTGAGACCTCTCCACATTTGAGTGGTAGTAGGTTTCACCCCTTCGACCTCAGATGGAGAGGGACTACAGGAGGATTCTTTGCACTACCTCCACCACATATTTTAGCACCGGCTGAGGAGCACGAAGCCATCTTGGGGCTATCCCGGGTTGGCGAACTCTGGGCCTGAGTGCAGTAGTTTTGATCGAGGACGGTTATCCCTAGGAGAGTTAGAAAGTCTGAGGGGAGAGAGCCTCGAGGCTCATCAGCAAGCAGGAGGAGGGAGGAGGTTTGTTAGTTGGCTGACCTCTTATGGACTTTCCGATCGCCCATACCGAGTCGATCGAGACATCATCGCGTCTTTTCGTCATAGGAGTAGGCGAGTCGGCGGTGTGCACCTGCTCCACTCCACCCCACCATCGCTTTATCCAACTCACGGCATCCCCATTCACCAAGATCGAAGCCCCGTCAGGAAAGACCGGCACCATTGGTGATCCTTCGGCGATCCCACTCCATCTACTGTTGAGGTGGGTCGAGCACTCTATTCGACCTCCCTCAACTGGAGAAAGATGAGGGTTCGTGGTCGAGTCTCACTCCGGCACCCTGCTCTCCACTCGGTGGCGAAGGGATGGAGGATATAGATGTAGTATCCATGACAGTAGATCCTTCCACGATGATGTTGAGTGGACAATGATCAACATATACTATCATGGCGGATCCTCTTAGAATAGTAGTAATGCAGTGGCAAGCGATGTATTTACGTGATGAGTATAGCCTCCCGTCGGCGGCGAGTATTTATCCACCTGTGAAGCTCTTGGATGAGATCGTTGCTTTCGGTACTTTCTTGAGAAGAGGAACTCTATAAACTTTCGATGAAGAGGATGCTAGTTGATCGATGGGGATGATCTCTTGGAGGACTCTGAGAGTCCATATGGTTGACTAGGGGTTCCCTTCTTAGGGATCAACATAGCCGAGGGTGTTGTAGTTGAGGAAGAAGACCGACTCATTCAACCCAACACCTTATGGAGTTGAAAGATGAGCATATTAGAAGATGGAGAAGAGTTGAAGATTTGGCATCTTCAGCCAAGCTCCATCGATGACTACTCCTTTAGAGGCCGACCACCACAGGTTGTTGCATGTTGGATCGGCCAAAGTACATCTCCGTAGACCGGGATAGTGGCGGTGCATAGGAAGGTGGTGGGCAGCACCTCCATGCAAGAAAAGATATCAAAGCAGTTAGTGGAGCGACAAGTGAAGGATGCGTTGGCCTTGGCCGAGGTGGCTCATCACATTCCAAAGGTAGACCCCGGAGGAATTTGATGTGTTCAATATCTAGGGTTTTGTGCCTCCTTCCTTCAAAATTTTGATGGCGTGGGAACCCCTGGCCACATAGCACATCTTTGGTGGCGATGATGCACTTATTCCGTCTCTTCTTGATGGTTTGGACGGGCATTGCATTTGATTGGTATCTTTGAACTATATATGGTTGATAAAGACTTTTTTCTTGAGTTGGAGCACCTCTTCATCAAAGGTTATTTGGAGCCAAAAGTAGCGTGGGTGACCTCGTTGTGGCCAACAAAATCAAATGAGTCCAGTTGATTATATTCTCGGGTGCGAAAGAGTATGAAATGTGAACCTATGCGACATCTTATAGAAATTCTTCTCAAGAATATTCATGGCGGTTGCCTTCATGCTCAAGGGATTCTGATCAAAACCTTTGAGAAGTTAATCAACAAGTAACTTCTGAGGAAACCAAGCAGTTACCTTTTCAAGACCAATCATTCAAGCCCCGCGAAAGTATTTGAGAAGAAGCGGGGTAGTAGTGTCGATTAAAGGAGGAAGCGACCGAGCTCGGTATGAGAGACCTCCAGTGACCTCCATTGCCACCTCTACCACCTCGGCGATTATATGACCACCAGGTTGCCCACGGTATGCACAGCCATAATATACTCGACCGGTACTCATATCCATTGGTAGCTATTACACCTCTTGTCGATAAATATTAAACCATATTCAAGGGAGGTAGTTAGGAAGATCTTTAAGAATCTCTTAAAGAAGCGACTTTCAGTTACACGAGAGAGTGGGAAGATGTGGGCAAGAGTGATGATCTGCTATTGCCCCTGCATGGTCGTCATGTCTTGGAGGATTGTGTCACATTTAAGGGGCAGCTTGGCTACAAGTCGAGGATTGTCATCCCCAAGGAATACTTGTTAGAACAACCTCTAGTTCTCGAGTAATTCTTGGGGATACTCGATCCTCTTAAGACAAAAGAAGGTTGGGATATTGTCTTATCAGAACCTAAAAGTGGTCTCTAAGATCAAGAAACTTTCTTTCTGGTGTGCAGTAACTCAAACCTCCAACACCAAGGAAGGTTTGCAAGTTGCCAAGACAACTTGAAGAAGGTGTCGACCCGGCGTGACGACTACTACCTTGCAGGGATAGCATAGTAGCACCACCGTTCAAGCCCAGCCATTGTGTTCTACTTCTTCCTCCATAGCTCCTCTTCTTCCAATAGGAGCATTGTATCGGACAGACTATACCCCTTTCTCACTTTACTAGATTTCTATCATGTACCTCCATCAGAAGAAATCAATGAAGAAAGCTTTCACTTATATCTTGTCCCGATACTCTAGATTTATTCCTCTCGAAAACTCTTCAAGTCTACAAAATAATGATGATTAGTTCAGATCATTCCACCTTTGATTTAGAAATGGATTTTCCATTCTAAATCATTGGGTTCACCATTGAGATTGATTTGGAGTCATCGACTCGATGATCCCATAGGAGAAGTTGTAGGTACACGATGAGAAGGTAGAACTTCTACAAATTCATCATTCGAGGTCCTTTGAAGTTAACCTGGCAAGTTCTACCTCTAGGGTGGCACCTCGGGATAAGGGTAAGCAAATCATTGGTTCCAAGAGATAACCTCTCCACAAGATGCTCCACCCATGGATATGCTTGTGGAGGATCAAGCAAGGTTGACTACAATGTCCACATCTTAGAAAGGCGCTAAGTTAAGTATATATGGCCCTCATCTTATCCAAAGAGATGAGGGAATCTCTAATCAAGGCCCTCCTTGATCGGAGATATGCTTAGCCCGGTGGCCTCTTGAAGGAGGGCTTGCGGTTGACACTCTAGGAGTTACATTGATGTGAAGACTTGCTTAGGCGACCAAGCCAGCCCTCTTTACATTAGTGGATGTTGGAAGATCTGGGATATCGAGTTCTTGTTGACGGTGCATCGGTGAATATTATGAGTCTAAAACCCTTAAGATTGACATCTCAAACTTTCAAAGAGAGGATGATGTTGAGAGGATTCAATGAACAAGGAGAGGGCTTTAGGCTCTATAGTATTGCCATTAGAAGTGGATGATTGGAAGACTATGAGTTTCATATTATAGACTCAGATACATCTTTCAATGCTTTACTTGGGAGGCAGGTGGATACATGAGAATAATGTGGTTCCATCCTCTCTACATCGGTGCATGAAGTTCATGAGAGGTGGGATTGAGTCTTGTATCGAAGGAGATCTTAAGCCATTCCAGTTCATGAGGTGGAATATCTGAAGATGCAACCTACTATCTCCCTCAAAATCAACATTCTATTGAACTTGGTGAAGTTCAAAAATAAAAGAAAAGGAAAAGGAAAAAGAAAAGAAAAGAAAAAGAAAAGAAAAGAAAAAAAGAAAATGAGAAAGAAAATAAAGGGGCGAGAAATAGACTTGGAGGAGAAAGTAGAACTAACATTAGATTCCACCAGTTCGTTACTCCATTCGAACATATGGGTGGGATGACTCGACCTCCAGCGAGGAAGAAGGTAGATCAGGAGACATGCCAGAGATGGAAGACCTCCTTATTGGCCATCAATAGGAGTTATGTCCCTGTACCATGGACACCTACTATATAGACTTAGAATCTAGTTGGATGATGAGTCATATATGATTAGTACACCAAGCACTTCAGACAGATCCCCATGCAAGTGGCAGTTGAGCGGGGCCGATGAAGGCCAGCTCAAGCAAAGCATAAGTGTATCAGTCTATATGTGAAGCAGTGAAGCATCGGTTGGGAACTTTAGCTCACTTTTCTCAAAAGTTGAGGGTTTGGTAGTTAAGAAATAAGTCTTCACAAATGTAAAAGTGAAGTTCTTTCTTGGAGCATCATCCTCAAGTCAAGAAGGCGATGTAGAACTTGAGGATGATTCATATAAAGATTTAATAGAATTACCTTTTGATTGGTATTAGCCTTGTGTTCTTAATTTAGCAAAAAGAGATTAATTCCACATCTTTGTCTAAACACGGATTACTTTGAAAAATGGGACAAATGCAGACATTCACAATCAAGGCGGGACTAGGATTTGAGTGGGTCCGGTTGATGATGATGATTGCTTAGTCATCACCAATCATTTGGAATCGATAGGTTCTTTTCAAATCATGCTAACTCATATGAGGAGGTGTGCTTAGAAACTTGAGATGATCCAAATGACTTTGAAGTCAAGATGCACCGAGTTGAAGAGGAGATCGGATCAACTATCGATGAGCTCAAAGAAATCAACCTAGGGGCGAAGAAGATCCGACCAACATATATCAGTTCTCTATTGAATGAAAAGAAACCAATGATTTAGTGAATCTATTGATTGAGTTTAAGGATTGCTTTGCATGGAGTTATGAAGAGATGCTTATCTCGACATAGCGTCCATAAACTAGCAATAGAACTAATGCTAACCCTATCAAACATGCTCCTAGGCATGCGATTAGATATTGAACAACGAGGTCACTTTTGAAATCAAAGCGATCGATCTTTGGCTTTATTAGGGAAGAAAAATATCTACGGTTGGCGGTGTCATCCCAGTTAAGAAAAGAATGGCCAAATTGCATATGCGTTGATTTTAGGGATCTAAATAAGGCATGTCCTAAGGATGAATTCCACTTCCTATGCATTAATGGTGGACATTGCTTCATCTCATGGTATTCTCCTTTATGGATGGGTCATTACAACCAAATTAAGATGGATGAAAGAAAACGCCTTTGAACCCGTCGAATATATTGTTATAAGGTCATGCCTTTCGGCCTTAAAATCTTTGGTGCCACATACCGGCGGGCCATGACTGAATCTTGATGAACTTATTCATCATCAAGTTGAATCTACGTCGATGATCGTTGTCAAAAGTAAGAAAAGGAAGACCATCTCTTTGACTTGAGAGTAGTTTTTGAGCGGATAAGACAATCTCAAAATGAAGAAGTGTGCATTGGGTAGCGGAAAATTTCTTGGGTTTGTTGTCCGAGGGGAAATCGATCGAAAAAGATCAAAGCGATATTAGAAATGCCACCCCAAAGCCTAACTGCTTCGAGGTCATTCCAGGCGGTTGGCGTATCTAGACGCTTTATTTCCAACTTATCGGGAAGATGCCAACCATTCTCGCACTTATCAAAAGATGCCAAGTTCAAATGGGATGATAAGTGTGATGCTTTCGAAGATATCAAGCAATATCGATGACACCTCAGGTCTATATCGGGCGTCGCTTATATTATATCTTGCATTAGATGACTCCTTGGCGCTTTGTTGGCTCAAACCCGATGAAGGGAAGGAGAACTCTCTCTATTATCTCGTTGTCATAATCCCTGGCAAACTATCCACCTATTGAAAAGCCTTGCCTAGCTTAATCTTTGCATCCCAAAAGCGGCATACATGCTTTCTAAGGTGAACTTGATCTCTAGAGTCAATCCACTACAATATCTCATGACGACTTTATCTGGGCGGTTGGCACGTTGGTCCATGATTCTGTCTCAGTTTGATATAACATTCGTACCCCTCCGTGCCATAAAAGGACAAGCACTTGCGGATTTCTTAGCAGCACATCCACTCCCTGGCGATTCTCGCTTGATGATCTCCCGATGAACAAATCATGAACTTAGGGGTACTAGTGCTCGGCGGGAGATGTACTTTGATGGTGGCTTCCTCTCAAAGAGGAGAAGAACCACAATTTATTATCCCGAAGGCGGGGTAGGAATAGTTCTCTAACTCCAGGACATGTGATGATGAGATTCTCATATCATCTATCCAATCCATGCACCAATAATGAAGCGAATATGAGGCTCGATTGTCGATGCAGGTTAGTCATTACTATCGTCCAGTATCAACATCTTTGGGGATTCTCAGTTAGTCATCAACCAAATCATTGGGTCCTATAAAGTTCTAAAGCCTAAGCTCCACCATTACCACAAGTACACTATGGAGTTATTGGCCTAAATCCCAGAGGTTACCATCTATAAGATTCCTCGAGGGAGAATGGCATAGCAGATGCATTAGCCAAGCTTGCTAAAGAGTTGGCATGTCAGGAAGATGAGTCCATTCCAATAAGGGTCCAAAATAGACAAGTCTTATCCCTTATTGATCTGAACTCATTGAGAGATTCTCTCTTGAAGGGAGGTTGCCATTACTAATAAGGATGAGGCAGTTGGAGGCAACCATTCATAGATTATTTAAATGTAGGCAAACTACCTCAAGAGAAATCGCATACCGGTGAAGCGAGCCCTTTCTATACTCTTGTAGGCACCTTGCAGGAAGTCTTTCGATCATATGTGGTTACGTTATGGACAAACATGAAGCGTAGAATTGTGAGGTACACTCGAGGGTTATGTGGGGCACATCAATGCGGTCGAAGATGAAAGCCAAGATCAAGAGACTAGGATACTCACGGCCTTGATGATCACGGTATGGATGTAGCTAGGAGATGCCATCAATGTCGGTACATGGTGTAGTCCTACATCAACCTCTAATGCATCTACGTTGGCCTCTGGCCATTCAGTGTTGAATGCGATATTGTGGGTCCGATTGACCCTCCTTCTTCCAAGGGTCATCGGTTCATTCTAGCTCTTTTTTCCAAATGGGAGAGCAATCCCACTTAGAGAGGTCACATGTGCTCCAATTTTAGGAACCATATGGTATATAGGTTGGGGTGCCTCGGAATTATATCCGATAATGGCGCATTCAGAGCACTAAAATCAATAGCTTTGCTCGAAGACACAACATAGATTGGAGATATTCTACCACTATCAAGAGCAAATGGGTTAGCGAAGCCTTCAACAAAACCCTCATTCAAATCTTGAAGAAGACATTAGATGACAACAAGCATGATGGCATGAGCAGGTTGGTTGAAGCTTTATGGGCCTACCGTCCCACATATAGAACTCAAACCCAATCTACCCCTTTCTCCTTAGTGCATGGGTCCGAAGCCGTTCTACATTGGAAGTCCAACTCCCATCACTAAGGATAGCCGTAGCAAAATCACAACGAGCAGAATGCTAAGTTACGGTTGGAAGAGCTCGAAGGTTTGGAGGAGAGCGCTACTGAGCATGCCAAAACCTCGAGTTATATAAAGCCAAGATGATTCAAGCTCATAAGTTGGTCCGTCTAGAGCTTTTCAAGTAGGAGAGCTTGTTTTAGTTCTAAGGAGACCAATTGTTTTCTCGTCGAAGAGATAGGAGGAAAGTTTGAACCCACTTGGGAAGGCCCTTATGCCATATAGAAGGCCTACCAAGGAGGGTCTTACCAACTCATAAATTGTAAAGGAGGCGATGCTTCCAATCAATGGGCTCTACTTAAAGAAATATTATCCATAAATCTTGTTTGAAAATAATTATCAATAAAATCTCTTTTCATCTCAAATTTTATTTCTTCTGTGTTAGAAATATCTTTTGCTTGTGAATTCATCATGACATACTTAGGGTCCCCAGTGTACCTATTCCTTCATATCAAACACAAAACATACATATCTTTTTTCTACTTTAAAGTGGGAGCAAGCCCCTGTGGCACTCACTCATTAATTTGCTCTAGGTGGTTGATTTGTTGTCCAAGCAAAGATCACCCATGGTCATTTTATTGGAGGATGTAAGTCCCAGCTTTCTTCTAATTTGACCATTGCAAATGATGGCGCTTGTTAGTTTGGTAGGCTTCACACCTGTAGTGAACTACTGTGTCTTTGGCTTTATTTAAGAAGATGTGAGTCCCAACACTTTCTTCTTGAACTAGCCACCATACTCTGATTAGGTCGAGTTTCCCCGAGGTTTAGGTGTAAGAGTCCTCCAGTGGCATCCTATTCCTTCATATCAAACACAATACACATATCTTTTTTTCTACTTTGATGTGGGAGCAAGACATGGCACTCACTCATTATTATTTGCTCTAGGTCGGGTTTGATTTGTTGTCCAAAGCAACCATCACCCAATGGTCATTTGTTGGAGGATGTAAGTCCCATGCTTTCTTCTAATCGACCATTGCAAACCGATGAGCGAGTTTTAGTAGTCTTCCTTTGTAGCAGCTACCTCATGATTGATCATGTTTGAGAAGATGTGAGTTCTGTGCTTTCTTCTTGAACTAATCATCATGACCTAACTAGGTGTCAATATATTTGAGGTTTAGGGTAAGTCCCCTAGAGGCTCCTTTCCTCTTGACTATGTTTGAGTCGATATAAGCCCGGTGGCATTCATTCTCATAGTCTCTAGGTCGGATGGCTTTTGTCGAGCGAGACTATCAGATCGGTTCGCTTTAGAGATGTAAGCTACGCTTTCTTTCTAGGCGATTGTTGCAAACCGATGGGCACCATAGGTTGGTTGATGTTAGCTATGGCGGTGGGTACACCACTCTTGGAAGATGTAAGTCCCGCTTTCTCCATGAGTTGGCCAGAATACCTATGTGATATATGACTAGCCATGTCATTTTCTCAGGTGTTGGATTGAAGCCCCATTGTGGCCCCTTCCCTGGGCATTCTATTTGGATCACGTCCTTTGAGACCCCATTTAGACACTACCGGGTTACTTTTGGATTGGGGTCCCCTTTCAGTAGCCACCGTGGTTGGAGAATTTGTTCTGGATGTGATTCTCCCCTTGGTTCATAAATCGAGGCTAAGGCGATATAAGCTCCTTCTCGGTTTGATCCCTCGCAAACTAAGGTCCATGATAAAACAAATTAAACAAACAAACAAAATATTTGCTTGTGGATTAGAATTCAAGCCCCAGGTGGCCCCTTTCCCAGCGGGCATCCTATCTTTAGGCGGTGTAAAACTCCCTATAGGAATTGCGACTACACGAGTTGAGATAAATCCGGGTCTTACTCCTGTAAGCCCAGGTCGGGTTCAACTTGTTGTGCCACCACCAGTTACCCTGGTCTTTGCTTTGAAAGATATAAGTCTATTACGCATTCTTTCCGGCACGATCGTTTACCCCGGCAGGCGGTGGGTGATTTGTTGCAAAACAGATCGTGGATTCTTGTTTAGGAAGATGTGAGTCCTGCTTTCTTCCAAACTTGACCATTGCAAAGCGAAGGCACCCCTTAGGTTGGTTAGTTCTACTAGCGGTAGACTATCCCTTTGGATTTGTAAATCTAAGATAGGTCTAGGCGATATTAGCTCCTTCTTAGTAGATTCAAACCACAAGGTCCATCTAAAATTAAAATTATTCTTGAGTCGATATGTGTCCACGGCATTCACTCAAATACTAGGTCGGATTGATCATTTGTGCCATCAATAGATCACCCAATGATTGATCTACTTTGGAAGATGTAAGTCACGCTTTCTTCCTAGTACAATCGTTTGCAGAAAGGCAACCCTTAGGCGGATAGTCTACCCTGGTTGTAGACTACCTTTGGACTTGTAAAATCATAGGTCAAGACATAGCTCCTCCTCAGTGGGTCCATAATAGCAGGGGTCCACACACAAAATTAAAATTAAATCAAATCAAATTAATCATCGGGACTACTCTTGAGTTGAGGTAAGACCAGGTGGTGCTCACTCGGTAGTCAGAGGGTTCGATGTGTTGCTGATAGATCCCCAATGACTTTTCTTGCTTTGGAAGATGTAATCTACTCTTTCTTTCTGCATAGTCATTTACACCAAAGGCAACCCCTTAGGTTGGATAGTCTACCTATATGGGCTACCCTTTAGACTTATAAATCTAAAGGCGAAGGACGTGGCTTAGTAATCCATTAGCAGGTCCATAATAAAATAAATTTAAAACCAACCTCCCTAGGAGTCAAATTAAACATATCACAAACAAAATTTCTCTCCAAGCAAATCAAATTGGCCTCCCGGTGGACTAGATCTAAATTAAACAAATTCAATTGAGTGTATATCCTGGCGGATATGCCTTTAGAACCCTTCTCCCCAGTGGAGCCATAACAAATTAAACCAACCTCCCTAGTGGAGTCTGATAAAAAAAAAAAAAAAAAAAAAAATCAAAGAAATCCAATTAAATTCTTATCCCTGGATACACTCAAATAAATCATATTCACAATCAAACTCAGATTCATATCCCGGATAACTTGAACCTGTTTCCCTAGAGGAAGGTTCATGTACTCAATCCCTAGTGGATTCTTTTTTCTTATGCCTTGGCATAAAGAAGCTTTAAGATCATTGATTCTATCTACCTTAGGTATAGATCACTTATTGTTTGTTGCAATCTTCTAGATGTTGTTGATCATTTTGGTCAGCATGATATATTGCATGCCTTGTCATTACACCACACCATTGGGGTCCTTTTGTTGACCTCACTTTTGGGTGAGCTCTTAACATCTTCTTAGACTTAGGAATCTTCTAGACACTAAGATTTGAGTCATAAGACACATCTTGATTAGGTGAACACAACCTAGCTAGACTTGTTAATCAGATTAGGTATGCCATTAAGAAATTATCCCTAGATAATCTAAAAATATCACTTCATCATAATTCTTCAATCAAATCAACAAATCAGTAAATCATTCAAAATCAAATTATTAAAATTAATTCATGACTAAATATAAATCATGAGATAATTTAACTCAAGTTATAATACCTAAAATTAAAATTCAAATTTGTTCAAAAGATTATTCATAATTTAATAAATTATTTGATCAAATACAATTTTAGTCAAATTTAAGCCTAAATTAAATCAAATCATGATTTGAATATTAATTCACTAATATATATAAATAAATTAACAAATGAAACAAAATTTAATATCAGATAATCCATTGAAATTTAAAATACAAAAGAGAGAGAAATTAAACCAATTCTAAATATCAAATAATTTTTTGGACAAACTCAAAATAATTAATTTATTAAAATTGAATTTATGATATAATCAATAAATATTAATCAAAATTATCTTGTATAACTTATAAAATTTCATTCAATTATTTACTAAAATCATTAAAATTATGTAAAAAAAATTAAAATCATAATAATAAATAAAATCAACTTTCACCAAGTTAAATGAATAAAAAAAAAAATGCAAATAAATTTTTTTAAAATACCTACTCCACGTGATCATGATAACACAAAATAAAAGAAATGCAAAATAAAAATAAAAATAAAAATAAAAGGGAACATGAGTAGTTGGGAGAAGATAAAACAAAATATCATCTCTCTCTCTCTCTTGTATCCTATATCACTGACCAATAAAAAAAGAGAAATTCTCTCCATCAAGCTATTATGATCTCAGGCGTCTGGCAGAGTTCTCCCTTGAAGCAAAAAAATTAAAGCACCCTCTCCATCTAACATCACGCATGGGATTTCTAGATCTCGTGCAGCTCCCATCCACTGGAGCTTCCTCTCCTTCTTTGCTGTGGCCGTAACTCCTTTCCCAACTTTCTTTCTCATATCAATCTCTTGATGGCTTCTCTATGGATCCGATCACCGCTTCATGTGTAAATAATGACTTCCTTCAACGTCACGCTAAACTTCATCCTCAAGCGACATTTCTTCCGTGACTCTCATTCTTCCTCGTCTCAACCCACCATGAATAATCTAAATGCTCCGTCCTAAGACACCGGCTCAATGACTTAAAGCATTCGACTCGCTTGCCTTAAACTCACGCTGTATATCTCAAAACTTTAATCAATTTGTATGTGACTCAAAAGCATGTCATTGATGGCGTTCTGACAAATTCATCCCTGCTTCGCCATCACATACTCCATCTACTCAATCGGATGAAATCGGTGTGGAAACGAATTAATCATGGCTCTGACGACGGCGGTTAACCGCCAATTCAAGTTCGTGGCATTTATCGTGTCAGCAAGACCTTACTATCTTAGATGAGGTCCATCAGCCGGATTTCTTTACCACCTTGCACTTGTCCCAAGCCACGTGATAGAAGAAAGACCTTCATACATTCGCACCAAATCCCTTGATCTGCGGATAAATCATAGAATTAGTACATCTGACTAAGCTTATAGATACTTGTAGTATTCAACAAGCATCTCTAGATTTCGTTTCTTAAATCTTAATGAATCATTAAAATCCTTAATAATTTTAAACACTTAGCAATCTATTTGATGTTGAATCAAAGCATCGTTAAATCAACTTAGAGATGCAAATTTTAATTCTTTAAGTTTAGAGGTAAAAGCAGACTAAATTTCATGTGTTTAAGTGAATAGTTTTGATTATAAATGATCTAAAATTTCAATAATTAATCATGAGTTTGATTTTGATCAAATGATCATCTAAATATTTCATTTAGAATAAAAAAAAAAAGAATTAATCTTTAAATTTTACAAAAAAAAAAAAGTAATAAACAAAATAAAAAAAAAAAAGTGCAAATTAAATTTTCATAAAATCTAAGTAAAACTTAATATAAAAAAAATTATTAAATATAATTAAACCAATAAGTCAAGTAAAATTATGAGTAAATATCATAATCAAATCAAATAAACATAAAATTAAATATAAACTATAAAGTTATTAAATCATATCCAATTACTCTTAATTTCAACAATATCAAAAAAAAAAAACAAATAAAATAATAAAACTCAAATAAATAACCTAAATCAAGTCAAATTAAACTAAATTAAGAAAGACTCTCATCAATTTAATATAGAATCAAATCAAATCTCATTCAACCTACTTAAATAAAATAAACTAATTAACTATCCAATATATGAAATCAAAATGCAAACCAAATTGATGAACATGACAAATGGATGTGATTAAAAATAAAATCTAATTACAAAGAACCAAACTCAATTAAAATCAAAATAAAATCTCAATTAATCCAATCAAACTACAAATAAATGAATCAATTAAATAAACATAAAGTTAAATCACATAACCATGATCAAAGAAAATTAAATATTTAAAAGGATATTGAATTATCAAGATACAATTAAAACTAAAACATCTAAAAAAATCAATTAATCAAATACTTAAATAAACTCAAATTTTAAACTCTAAATCAAATGAATTACAAATTCAAATGGCTAATCAAGATACTTAAGGACTTTAGTTAGATTCTTGGAATTAGGATGTAGAATAGGGTGAATCTTACAGATGGAATTCATCCTACTCTTCATTCTTGAGAACCTAAATATCATTTCAACCAAATAAAATGAAATAAAAATGAAAAATCAAATCATTAAATCATTTAGATTGAAATCACCCAAAGGTAAAATTTAAATTCAAACTTCAAATTGGAACTTAAACTAAAGAAGCTAGTAAGTCTTGCTACACAAGCCTTAAGCACACACATTAGAATCTAAGTCACTACTTCTAGTGCTAAGTTAGGCGTTATATGTATGATGTTGTGTTTTGTTTGTGATGTAATGTTTTAAATTTGGATGTTAGGGTGTATGTTTATAAATGGATGTTAGGCGTTATTAGCCTAATCATATTTTAGGGTTATGCTTAAAGGGGCATTTAATAAAAAATATATACATGCTTTTCTTTGTAGTTGCTTAGCCTAAGTGTAACCCATGTTACATGGACTTGGTTACCCATGTGTGGGTCTAAGTCCAAATTATATCTCTTTATTGTATGGTATGTTTAAAATTTATTTTGGTGTAGCTAGATTTACTTTTCTATTTTTGATGTAATTTTGCATTAGAATTAGGGTTAGTGCTATGGGGATTAGGATGAGCGGTGTAGAAGGCTTAGTCCACAGGGTGCCACAGGATGCCTTTGGAGTAAATCAAATCAAAAGAAAGAAATGAAGAAATGAAGAAATGAAAAGAAGAAGACCCCCATAGCATATATATTATTTTTTGTAATCCGGGTTGTATAAGGGTAGAGCTCACCCATCTTTCTTTTCTCTTTAGGTGTCTAACACCGCAGCCTTTTATTCTTTAAATAGTCTATAAAATTGTTTGATGTTGTGTTTAGATTGAGCATTAGAACAACATGCTTTTCATAGTTTCTTTATGATTGATGTTTGAATGTGTCGGATGCGGTAGGCTCTTAGGATAAAATTAATTTTCTACCCCAATTAATAACTCATAACTAATTTAAAACAACTCATAACCTCACATAAAAAATTAAATCAAGATAATAAAATTTTTACCCCATTTGGATGGATGAATGTATAATATCATATCATGTTCTTTCACTCTTGTTAAGAGGGAGCTTCCATCTTTCGAGAATCAAGGCTTAACCTATGAGAGCCTTTGGTGGAAGACACCTTTCTCTCTTGATTTGGCTATAATCAAATTCTCATGCATTTAGGCATACAAAATCCCATAGCACGTGTCAAAATAAAAGTCCAAAAGAATCAAATAAATTTGATAAAATTTGCATTAGATTAAGTCATGGATTCATACCACTCATGCTCTAGTCTCTTAGGGGTGAGTCTAAGGACTTAGTTTCCTTTCTAAATGAACAACAACTAGCCATCTTGCAAAGCATAAGACTTGCCTACATGGATTTAAAGCGTAGGAGGAGTTAGGCGCCACTCAAGTAATAAGTCCAGGGTCGTGGTTTATTCTCTCTTGTGGATGAAAATATATACCCTTTTTTAGATTTAGGTTGTGCCTTTTGTTTTGTACCAAGGCTCCTTAGTTTAGGAATCAGGTATGTTTCCTTTGGGCTACAAGCATAAATCCTCACCTCTTAGGCATTTCACAATCTTATATTGTGGAATTATAAGCCAACAATCTAATAAAATGTCAACTCAAATAATTAACTCTCTTCAATTTCAAAATATAAAGCCCAACTATAGGGTAGATTGGAATGCTCACTAGGCTTCAGTATCATGAGTATTTCTACTTTCTCCCTTTGGATTCCAAAATAAGTCTTCTCCTTGATCTATCCCATTTGATTTTCTAAAATAGCCAATCCTTTGATAGTCTTAACTTTGAAATCTTTGGAGACTCTAATTATCTACTTTAATATTCTTAAGAAATTCTCATTTCTTAGGATGTAATTAACTATGGGGCTTGCCTCCATAGGGAACTTAACGACTTAAAATAAACCCTCTTTACTTTTCCATGTAAAAGGGAAAGATCTCAGTATATTCGAAGACCCATCATGCCTTAGAGTCCTTATTGATTGGGTCCATTATAGTGTGATTTCTATCTTTCGAGATAGTACATCATTCCTTAATGTCGTACCCACTTCAATAAGTACCCCTAAGATCGCGTGGTGTCCCACACCCCAAAATAAACACCACCGCCTCTTCGAGGGAAAAAGAGTCACGTATGAATACCGCGATCACCTCAGAAGGTCGGTCCTGAGTTGATGCCTCTTTCGAGGGAAAATGGTCTCGCCGTATGACTCATGATCGCTCGAACACAGGTCCGACAAGGCGGTTGACACCTCTTCGAGGGAAGCCTTGTACTAGCCTTGATTGCCTTGGGTCGGTCCGAAAGGCGGTTCAGCCTCTTTGAGGGAAAATCGAGGCCGTAACTACGATGCCTTGATGCCTCCACGATATTCTCTCAAGAAGAAGAGAACACTCGAGCATATGAGTGTATCTTATCTTGACCCAGGACATTTTATAAACCCCATGGGGAAAAAAGGTAAAAAATTGAATAAAGCGCCAAAATCTCAAACGGGCCAAAATGGGCAAAAAAGATTCGCATGGCGAACCGACTTGGCTGCCCCATGCTATCTGTCATCATCATCGCCCGCACATGACCATCGTCCTCGCGCTCGTGCCCAGCGCCCGCTGACCAAGAAAGCGTCGGCCCGCCGACCAAGTGACCGTGACTCAGCTAGTTTTCGTGACCGTCGAGGCCCATCTACGCCATCCGCCGCTCGCGTGGCGTAGCGCCATGGCGTGTCGCACCAGCCTTGCATGAGTGCACAATTGCCGTAAATATCCGGATGGGTTAACCGAAATCTTGCCCATACTCGCGCCATGACCACACTCATGATCATAATCCTCCATGAAGATCGATCTCTCAAATGTATGGTTAATGGACAAATTTCATTGAAGAATTTGCTACTTTCAAGTATTTGGTATATATTTGGATGATTGAGATAATGTCATCAAAAATAGGGGCAAGTATGACCCAAAATTCTCTACTAGTGAAGCGAATCTTGATGTCAAATAATCGATTCTTAATCAAGACTAGGATCAAGCACTTATTATCCGACTCTTAAATATGGAGTGTTTATAGTCAAATCGAGCATCTTGGCCGGATCTAACAAGCCAAGATCTCATAATTCGACTTCATTTGAGCATTCAAATATACAAAATACATGATCAAAGAATCATTTTTGGCGTCGATGGAGTGGAGTGGTTGGTTTGCATGTATTTATAAACGACACTCTAATCTATAAATAGCCCCTCATTCTTCACATGGCGAGGCAAGTTAAAGAGAAGAGGCTCTAAAGCTTGAAAATCCTCCAAACATCGTACCACTGACGGTGCGACCACCTCGTTACCAACCCGCCATCGACCGCATCGCCGGTTGGCTATCACCGCAGTCTGCGGTCGTTAACCACCGTGTAGGTCATTCATCGGTTATCGCCATTCATCGGCCCATCATCCTGCCGATTCGTCGTTGTTGCCCTTCGACCATCGCGGTTCATGCCGACCGCCGACCAACCATCGCCGATCATCACCGTCATTCGATTCTGACATTCACCATCATCTACTACCACTAGCCTTAAATAACCATAGTTTATTGTTGTTGTTACTTCGTTGTCGACTTTCTCATATCAATCCCATATTGGAAAATTTTGTAAGCATACATAGTGGAAAATTTTTGTTGGGCTAGGCCCCGTGATTTTTTTTCTTTCTTTTTTAGTTTTTTTCACGTAAAAAAATCTAGAGTTTTCTTAATAATTCAAATATCATTGTGTCTTTGGATTCCATAAAGTAAAGAAGCGATTTTAGCATGCAACAAAAATAAAAATATATATCTCAAGAATATGATGTGACTAGAGTAAAAATTATGGACATAGTTTCAAATCTACACTTAGTGTGCACTTACAAAATCATAAGTAGAGGCTGATAATAAGTGGATCAGAATTTGATGGTGAAATTATAGACATCTAAGGTGATGTAATAAGAATGTGGTAGTTAAGATAAGTATAACCAAGAATAATTAATCAAGTAATGATTTGAGCAACGTAATTTTAATATAATTTAATTAAAAAACTTATTATTTTGAATGTATAAATTTAGATGAATGTATAAAATTTGAGTCCAATGGAATAAAGAAGCAAAATGTGTGGAACTAAAAATATATCAATAAAAATTGCTCAAAATAATTTATAAAATAATAGATTTAACATCTCATATGACCGTCAATAAGAATAAATATTAAATAAAGATTCATAAAGTCAACTCTAAATGTAGTATATGACTAATGATGATGATCAAGTTAATCTCGAAAAATAAGTATCTTCTTAGAATAGATTGATCTATTTAAAAAAATCAAAACTAATATATATATATATATATATATATATATATATATATATATATATATATATATATATATATATATTCCTTTGTCTATCAGGCCAGCCGAATGGAACTAAAATGATAAATTCACTCCCTATTAGCAAAATGTTAGGCCAATTTGGTCCTTAGCGTGCAGCCTGCAGTACACTATTTTTTAATTAGCCTGAATTAGTTGATCGACTGTTTAATATATTGGTCCGTAATTGTTTTTTTTTTTTTTTTTAACTCAACTTATTAATTTAATACTTTAAACATAAATAATAAATTTGTACCATTGAAGCGTGGCAAATGACGACGCGGAGGGACCAAGAATGATGCCATTTTGAATGCTCTATTGTCCACCGATTAGCCCAAACTACCACTAACTCTATTCTTAATGCAGGTGCTGAAACTGTTGGCTGATTGTGAAGCACGAGGGAGGGCTAGTGAAGTTATATTGCGAATTTTAATGCACTGCCCAAATTAAATTTTTTTTTTTTAAAGAATTGATAGCTACTATTATCTTGATAATAAAGATTACTAATACGGTCATAAAACTGTTGGCATATTAATAAATATTAAAGATTTTATATACACAGTTATCTTATTTTTTTATATTTATAAATCAAATATCTTCAATTTTAATTTGTTGCAATTGAGACTCAAATTTTAAAATTCATAATAAAAGCTCAACTTATATTTTTTATTTTTATAAAATTTTCAATGGTTTTGATTTATAAAAATTCTAAATATTATCAACAAATTAATAATAATCAGAATTATGCAATTGAATCTTAAGCATATAAATGAAAACTATCACATCAAAATTTTTTTACATAAAATTATAGAAACTCTTGATGGTTAAGAAATGTTTACAAATAAAATTTCTTCAGTAACATTTTGAAAAAAAAAGAAATTCAAACAACTTATTTGTATAATCTTATATCAAGTAATATTATAATATTTAAACACAAACTTAAAAAATTATTAGACTAATAAATAAAAAAAATTGACACATATATTATATATCATCCGTCCAATAATTTCAATAACTTTCTTTAAAATCTGATTTGTGCTTTAATGGATTTTTCATTTTAGATCAACCAAAGGTATATATATATATATATATATATATATATATATATATATATATATATATATATATATATATATATATATATATATATATATATATTTCCACAAAGAGCATTATACTTTGTTTATATATTAAGAAAAGCGAAGAGGAGAAGATAAGGGGGAACTACCAAACTAGGGTTATGCTCGCTCCCGGCCACATCCAAAGAAGTTCGACGGTGCCTCCAGGTTCGATTTCTTCCCTTGGTCGTAGATCTCGGCTATTTTGTGTAGGATCTTCTCTTCTTTCCTTTTGACCTCCGGTTGGGGGCCGGAGGTCGCCTCTTATTTTCTCCTCCACTATGGATCCCGAAGGGGGCTTCTCCGCCAACTTCCCTCTTCTTACTTCACCTATTTCTCATTCTGTATTGGGTGCTCCTCCTCAATCCTCAACTTCCATGTCTATGGGAACACAGAGACCAACAACTCCTATTTCTTGCAATTGGAAAGAATTGCTTATGTCCCAAAACGAGAAAAGTAAGTCCGTTGCCTTATCATATGTTCCCCTTAGTCAAATGAAATCTGCTTCTCCGAATCTGAACTAAAAGAAGGCCAGAGGGACTGGTCCCTTTCTAGGACACGCTGATTGGAAACACCCCTTTAATGGATCTCTCCTTGTGGCAATCAAAAGGAAATGGGCATTCAAAGGGGGGTTGGATCTGCTATCACTCGAAGGGGACTTTTTTCTCTTTAAATTTACTTGTTATGAAGATTACGAGATGGTATGGGATCATGGGCCGTGTTTCTTAAATGGAAGGCCGTTCATTTTCCAAAAATGGTCGTGGAATTTCTGACCATCAAAAGAGCAGATTTCTGAAATTCTTATTTGGATCAAATTGTCGAACTTCCCTCTTTGCTGTTGGAATGATGCGGGATTCTCTAAAGTTGCTAGCTCTGTTGGTATTCCCCTCACTGTTGACAATTTAACTACGTCTAAATCGAGGATTACATTCGCTAGAGTATGTGTTTAGGTAAACCCTTTATCTCTACGATTTCTCAACTTAAACGCGCAAAAATTTCATCAAGAGATACTTTATGACTGAAACCAAGGCTTGTTCTAGTTGTTCTTCCTTTTTGCATGATAATGATGCTTGTCCACTCAACCCTGAGAAAAGACCTGAATCTAGGGTCGCAGCTGGGTCGATCCTCGCACCCTTAAGCACACATCTGCAAATGTTCCGAGTTCTTCAAGCCTCCCTGTGACTCAGGTTTCTCCAACTCCCTCAACTCAAACCACCACCATTCCCTCAATCCAGAACATCTCGGAAATTATCCCCATTAACGACCTTAATCAGTTGCCGGTTCACTCTCCTTCACAAGAAGAAAATCCTGATATCATCCCTTCCACGCCATTAGGATATCCCACCTCAACCTGATATTCTTCTACAACTCGAAATCCCTATTGCTACATCCACTAGGGTAATTACCCGATCCTTATGCAGCTTCTCCAGCTCATACTTAATCTCAGGAATCTTCGGAACAGCAATCTAAAACTCTGAGCAAAAGTGTGCAGAACAATGATCAATCCAAGTTCACCTTGAATCACAATGGGCATAGTCATAAAGCTACGTCCAAATGGAAGAGTAAGTAATGATTATTTCGCTGATGTCCATGAATCCTAAGATTGGGTGTTGGAATGTTCGTGGACTCCTTGCTGAAGGCAGACACTACTACTGCAAAAGAATTGTTAAGCAATTCAACCTTGACCTTCTTTGTCTTCTCAAAACAAAGCTATCTCCTTTATCATTGAATAATGGTCTCTTTTCTAAAAAACTTAAATTGAGGAATGCTCTGACAATTTTGATAGTTGTCCAGGTGGAAAAATTTGGATTAAGTGAAATCTAGACAATTTATCATTCCAGACTATTTCAAAGGATGCACAATTTATTCATGATTCTGTTGAGAGCAATGGCATATCTAAATTTTTTATTACCTTTGTCTATGGTCATAACAATCTTGCATATAGAAGGGCCCTTTGGAATGCTTTGCGTGTTATAGCTACTTCAATGAATTCTCCTTGGATAATTCAAGGGGACTTTAATTGTATCATCTCTAAAGAGAAATTAGGGGAATCCTACCCCATAGTAAAATGATTGATTTGAGATTGTATTTGGGGTTGGTTGTTGGACCTTCCTAGTTTGTTCTATACTTGATCTAACCTCCAAACCGATAACCCTATCTTTACTAAGATTGAGTTCTTTGTAACTTCATGTGGATTAATTCTTTCCCATCCTCTTATTATAAATCCTCTCCACCTCTATCTTTTGACAACTCTCCTTTAACCATATTTATAAACAACCTTCCGGTAGCCCCGTCAAGGTTTTATTTTAGGAATTATTGGAGTTCCCACATGGATTTCTGAGGTGGTGGCTCGCTTGGAAAACATTTACCTATGGTGATCCTCTTTTGTGCTTCTAAAGAAGATTGATAACTAAATCACTGCTCAAAAAATAAGAATGAACTTCTTCATCCCTCCAAACTCAAATTTTCTCCACAAAAATGGAACAAGAAGACATTCTCCTACGCCTTGAAATGGACCCCTTTAATGATGCTTTATTAAGGGAATCAGTGGAAATCGGAAACAAATATTTTAATCTGATTAAGGATGAATGTACTTGGGTTGCCCAATGGGCTAAGGCACATTGGTTAACCCCTTTTGATGATGACATTAAATTCTTATACTGCTCTATTAAAGACCGGTTAAACTCTAATAGAATACGAGGCCTCCAGACTGACAGTGGAATTATAACTGAGCCTACCTCTATTGCTAATGAGATTTGCGTATTTCTAATCTCTTCAATGGGGTCAAGTGTTACTACTTTTTCCAACCTTCCTACTGGTGAAAGAGTGACTCTCATGCAAGTTGATGAGTTGATTTCTGATATTTTTGATAAGGAAATTACTGAGGCTTTGTATAGTTTTGATGATAATAAATCTCCGGTCTGAGGTTTAATGCAAAATTTTTCAAGGCTAGTTGGAATATCACCGACAAGCAATTTCTTTTAGCTGGACATCATTTCTTTAAAATCAAGAAACTACCTCCTCCTTTTAAACATACTCTCATTAGTTTGATCTCAAAAATTAAGCATTCTAATGCTCTGTTTGATTATAGACCCATATCATTGTGCAATACCTTCTATAAAGTTGTGGCAAAGGTGATTGCAAATAGACTTAAAAAGGTTCTTCCACATATTACTCATATGGCTCAGTCTACTTTTATTAAAGGGAGAGATATATCAGACAAAATTGCTCTAGCTCATGAGATAAGTTTTGATCTCTTATCTAGATGATACAACAACAATTTTGTAGCAAAACTTGATATTCGAAAAGCATTTGACCTTATCAACAGCCATGCTCTTCTTCATATGATGGCTCAAAAAGGTTTTCCTCAATGCTTTATAAAATTGATAGAAGCTTGTATTTGTTATATTCCTTTTTCTGTAGTTTTAAATGGTGGGATCAAAGGTTACTTTGGCTCTTCCAATGGTCTTAGACAAGGTTGTCCTCTCTCACCTTTCTTGTTTTCCATTGCTATGGATACCTTCTCTTTGTTTACTTGAAGAACAAGTTTCTTTGGGTAACTTCTCTTCTGGAATGGGTGGGAGTTGTGCAATCTCTCATTTACTGTTTGATGATGATCATATAGTTTTGGATTTAGCTAGCAGTCAAACTATTAACTCTCTCAAATGCTCTCTTACTCTTTTGGCTGAATACATTGGTTTGGAGATTAATAGGGATAAGTCTACTATTTGTTTTTCCAAAATTTCAATCATATTAATCAATTATATTAATGGAAGCTTTCCACTTAAGTATCTGGGTATTCCTATTAATGCTAGAAGTTTAAAGTTGCATCATTTTTCAACTCTTTTTGACAAGCTTTATATTTGGTTGGCGGGGTGGAAGAGTAAGATGTTGTCCTATGGTGGTAGATTCCAACTTCTACGGGCTACGATAATGGTTGTTTGTCTTATTGATTTAGATCAATATCTATTCCAAAATGCATTTTAAAAAAAATGTATATTCTATTATGGCCAACTTCTTTTATCACAACGGTGAAGAGCATAAACTACATCTGATTTCTTGGGCAAAGAAAGCTCTCCCTTGGGGCTAGGGAGGTATTGGGCTATATTCCACTTCTACACTTAATTTTGTTGTAAAATTAAATGTATGTGGAGATATTTAAATAATGCTTCTCAGTTTGCTGAATGGTGTCAGGGCAAATATATTTCCTTATGGTATAAAAAGGGAGATCGTATTTCCCCTTTATGGAGAGATTTAAAATTATGTACTTCTAGATTCTGTCGGATGATCTCTTTTAACGTTGATGATAAATCATCACTTTCACTCTACTTCGACCCTTGGTGTAATGGTTTATCCTTGTATGAAATAATGGGGAATGAATCTTTTTCTATTTTTGATAAACCGGTTAACTCTAGATTAAATTCGATCTTCTTTAATGGCATAGTCTCTATCCCGACTGAGTTGCTAACCCGATCAGTCAAGATTATTTCAAATCACCACTATGCAGTATAACTGTGTTGTTCTTTGGGATAAAGCACTGAAACTTACCTCAAAGCTTATGCTCAAAGCCTTGTTTCAGGATACCCCTAAGGTGAATTAGCATAAAGAAGTGTGGTTTAAAGGTTATGCCCTTAATTATGCAATTTTTTGTTAGATGGCATTGCTGAAAGTGCTCAAAACATCAGATCTGTTCCAAGCTAGAGGATTAGGCTCTACTCATCCTTGCTATTTTTGTAAAGTGAATTTGGAATCTCACTCACACCTTTTCTTTGAATGTTATGAATCCATGACATTGTTGAGAAAGCTCTTACCTCACGGTAACCACTTACTTATGCATACCACTCTTCCACAGTTATAAAGTGAAACAAGTAATGTGGAAAATAAGGTTTTGGCTAGATTATGCTTCTTAATCATTCTTCGCTTATGTTATCCGGAAGGAAAGGAACTCTTATTTTTTTAAGCTGTATAAGTCATCCTTATGGATGGAGAGTCGATCAAAATATTATTGCACATAAGCGAGAAGGTGGATTTTCAAGGACCATTGGCACCAAAACATTATTCATTTCTTTTATAGTGGAAGCATAATGAAAATACTTAAGTTTGGTTGGGCGTGTTCTTATTTCCTCTCTTATCGATTTTATTGGAAGGACGATGATGATTTGTGGGACTTGCTCTTTTGTGGCATGGATGCTGATTGATTCAATGGATGGCTAAGTTGCAACTGACCTTTGTTTTGTATGATCCTCACCGCTCAAGATGAAAATATTTCTATTCCTTATTGGTTTCATGGATTAACTTGACGATAATTAGTTTTGGCGCCTTCATCCTCACAAGGATGTTTTTTGTGATCTGAGTCCTTTAGTTTAACCATTTTATCTAATCTTGTTTTTGCTTGTCTCTTCTTTTCCCAATTTATTAGTTTAGCTTTTTTTCAAGTTTTTTCAGTCCTATCTAGATCGTTAGTTTAATGTATATGTAAAACTCATTTGGAATGAAATTGAGGTTCTCCCCTCACATTTTCCAAAAAAAAAAAAAGATAAGGGGACAGTTGACATCACTATTCACCACTTGAATTATTTTCCTATTGTTGCATCATATGTATGGTTAACCTATCTTTCAAATTTTCTTTTTTTTTTCCTTATCGCCCTTTTGAAAATAATTTTCAACTATAATAAAGTTGTTGTTCACGTTATTATGGAGAAAATAAATTTTTTGAAAATTATTATAAATATTATAAATATTTTTAAAAATTAAATTAAATTATAGTTCTCAAAATCAACTTTCTTTGGTTGAAATTTTTGAAAATAGCAAGAAAATTGATATGACACTTAAAATACTACTAAGTAGAAACGAATCTTGATGTCAAAAGCAAGTTGATCCTAAACTAAATAGATCAAGATACTTAAAATATCATTGAAAACTTTGGGATATCGCTTAAATCCCTAAATAGCTCTTAAACATGGAGTGTTTATACCAAATCGGCCTCTTGATGAGCCAAATCTAACAAGTCCAAGATCTCATAATTCTAACTTCATTTGAGCATTCAAATACTTAAAATACATCAAATGATCAAATGAATCATTTTGAGCCGTCCGATGGAGTGGAGTGGTTCGGATTTTGCGTATATTTACAGAAACGCTACTCTAATCTAAATAAATGCCCTCATTCATGAGGGAGCCCAAGCAAAGAGAGAGAGAGAAAGCTTGAAAACTCTCAAGCATAATCGTGCACTGACGGCCGCCACCACCTCCGTTGGCCGCCAACCACCGCCGCCGTCAGCCGCCACCGCCGATCCTCATCGTCGACAATCTCCGTCGCTGGTCAGCCACCGCCACTACGCCGCCGACCACCGCACCCAACCATCATCGCCGGCCATCAATCAGCCGCGGCCATACCACCGCTAACCACCATCGTGCTATCGACCATCATCGGCCATCTTCGCCGGCCATCATCGACAACCTTCATCGCCGCCGACGCCGTTTCACCATCATCTACTACCACCAAGAATCGCTGCAACAACGCGGACTATATAGTTGTTGTCCGATTTTGGGATTCTCATTGTCAACACTCATACAATTGTAATCCCGTTATCGAAAATTTTGTACTCAAATAGACACATAGTGGAAGATTTCACCGCAGCCTCGTGATTTTTCCCTCTTTTCGAGATTTTTTCACATAAAAATTCAGGAGTTTTCTTATTAATTTCTCAAACATCTGTGTGTGTGCTGGATTTTGCAACAAAGCTAAGGCACAAATTTTTATTCTACCGTAACTAGTTTTCTAGCATGCAACAGTTTGGCGCCGTTTGTGGGAAGAAAATCCATCAATCACAATTGTGAACACTGCATTATCGATAATACGAATACTGTAACGAGCCTCCGCCCAACTCCCGCCACTCAAACCAATCCTTGAACCAAAGATGCCAAGCTTCGCTCACTTCTCGATAGCGTGACTGCTTGAAGGTGCAACAAGAATCTCTTAAAAGATCGTGTAACCGAATGGAAGAGTCTCAAAATGAGATGATCCGACTTTACAGAAACACGACTACTACCGCCGCAAACACATCTCCCCAAGATCGACTCGTTAAAGGAGGTCAAAAGCTAATGCGAGACCTTCGCCATCGACTAAAGTTCTTCGTGCATGCGATCTCTTTCACATGCTATTTACTCATCCATCACGTGTAGCTCAATCGACTGCTAATCCATCAATTATTGCTGTTAGCTTAACACATTCTCATTCTATTGACCCTACTTGTCATGTTATATGTGCATAATTATGAAGCTTAATGCAAGACAAATTTCATCTTAAAGACAGAAATCATCTTCCCCCTCACTGTGGCTATGAGGAGTCCTCACCTTTAGATGAAGCTATTCTTCAACATCCTATTCTTGTAAGTTTCAAGCTTCCGAGCATTGATTCCTATGATGGGGAAACTAACCCATATAAACACATTGATCACTGCAGAACCATCATACATATCCGATGAGCTCCTGACACACTACTTTGTCAAGTTTTTCCAGTCACCCTTAAGGGTTAGGCCCGCACTTGGTTCTACTCTCTTCCAAGGGATCCATCCATACCTTTGACGAACTCGCCAAGATTTTTGTAGAACAATTCATTGCAAACTGGAGGATCATAAAAGATTCTTCCCATCTCCCAAGATTCATCAAAATGAGGGTGAATCACTTAAGGAATACTTCCAGGTTCTCCTTAGAAGCTCGCCAAATACCGAGTAGACCGAACTATTAAGAGGAGTTTTCCTTGAGGGTTCCCCGAGGCCTTTTACTCATCACTAATGCGAGATTCCGCTCATATGCCGACACTTGGTTCATCGTGGAAGCACAAATTTACGATGAGGCTATTAATGCCCATCGCAAATAATTTGAACAATCTACGTGAAAATATAAGAGCATCCTGTGGAATGCACCGACAGTCCCATCAAAAGAAGCAACAAGGCAGTCGTGATCTCCCTCCACGGCCCTCACATCAACGACGTGAACCACGACCAGAAAAGGAATACACACCGCTGAAAACATCCGTGTTAACATCCTGATGGCTATTCGAGATGAAGAAACCATCAAGTGGCTACATCTACTGAAACCAAATTTAGGAAATCAGGAGCAATATTGTCACTTCCATCGAAGTTGTGGACATACTACTGAGGCATGCAAATAACTCAAAGAAGAAATCAAGAGGCTCATTCAACAAATATATCTACATCAATTTATGAAGAATTAATTGACTTAAACAAACATAACTCCAATTGGGGGGCAACCAGGATAATCATCACAGAAATAATAAAATAGTCATCAAACAGTTAGGGAAATTGAAATAATTGTAGGAGGACCGATACTATCTAATCGAATTCTCATTATCACCTCAAAAAGTCGAGTTAAAGAAATCTGATCATTCCATCACTTTTAATGACTCAACTGACTTAGAAGGAGTCCATGTTCCTCATCAAGATCCACTTGTCATTAGCAGATCCCCATGCTATAATGTTAAGAGAATTTTGATTGACAATGGGAGTTCTGATCTTATTTTACTCCACATTCCTTAGCATGGGCTTGGTTAGGGAAAAGCTCCAACCTACTGTAGGACCATTATACGAGTTTGATAATCATCCTGTGCGAGTAGAGGGGATAATTACCCTTCCTGTTGTCCTTAGAGAATTCCCTCGATAAGTGAGTCATTCAATCCAATTCATGGTGGTAAAGTCAGATTCAATATATAACGCTATCTTCAAAAGGCCCCTCCAATCAATTTTCGTCCACTTCAATGTCTCATCATCTTAAGATGAAATTTCTAACCCGCCGGGGTTGGGGTGGTGAAAATCAATAAAAGACAATCATGCTACCTCGGATAAGCTCAACCACGCCTTCGTGACCTTCAAAGATCAAGATTTTAATTTTGAGATGAAGAAGTACCTAAAGCTCAGAAAAACTTGCTCTGTTGCATTATCAGATGACCAACCACTACGAATAGTGCAAGTGGGATCTCTGCTCTCAAAAGAATAAAGAAAAAAATACATAGACTTCTTGCGCAGAAATCAAGACATCTTCGCTTGGAGTCCGACGGATATGCTAAGGGTCGACCCCAATGTGATCATGCACTCCCTCAAGATTGATCCAACATTCAAACCGATTATCCAAAAGAAGTGATTTTGCACTGATTGCCGTGCTATTGAACAAGAAGTTAACAAGCTCCTAGAAGCGATATTCATATGAGAGGTACATTACCCTACATGGCTAGCAAATATTATCATGGTTAAGAAAATAAATGGAACATGGAGAATGTGTATTGATTACACTGACTTTAACAAAGCTTGCCCGAAAGATAGTTTTCCTCTTCCTCGAATTGATCAATTGGTCGATGCTACATTTGGACATCAAATGCTCAGTTTTTTTGAATGCTTACTCTGGTTACAACCAAATAAAAATGGACCCAGGATGAAGAAGCCATAATATTTCAAACATATAAAGGTTTATATTACCAAGTTATGTCGCTTAAAAAATGCCGGTGCTACCTATCAACGCCTTATGAATAAGGTTTTAAAGACCTATTAGCCAATGGAGGTATATGTGGATGACATGTTAATAAAAGCTTGAAAGAATCACAACATATTTCTAACTTATAAATATGCTTTAACCTTCTTCGACGTTATAACATGCGACTTAACCCGACCAAGTGTGCTTTTGGGATTACGTCGGGAAAATTTCTTGGATTTATGGTAACCCACCGTGAGATGGAGGCCAATCCCGAGAAAATCAAAGCTCTTAAAGATATGACTCCTCCAAAGAATATCAAAGAAGTCCAACATTTGAATAGTCGAATTGTTGTCTTATCCCATTTCCTAGTTGGGATAAATACTTGCCATTCTTTAAATTTTAAAGGGAGCTAAAAATAATAATTTTCTGGATGATGAATATCGCGATGAGCAACTAAGGAGTATTTAGCATCTCCACCCCTACTATCCAAGCCTATTCAAGGAGAGATGTTATACTTATACCTCAGCCTCTTCCCATAATAAGCTCGCTTTTAGTGCGAGAAAAAATGGGATACACCAATTTACTATGTCGAAAATTCTCTCGATATAAAGTCATTATCCACGGATAAGGTGGCTGGCTTTAGTTTTCTCGACAAAATTGCATCCATACTTCCAAGCTCACACCATCCGTACACTCATTTATCATTAAGGGTCATTCTATAGAAATCGAGGCATCCGGGAGGTTAATTAAATGGTCTGGAAGAGTTTGATATCCATTTCTACCTACTGATATAAAGTCTCAAGTACTCGCAGACTTTATAGTGGAATGCACTGCCCCAATTCCAAATGAGCTATCTACCACACATCTTTCGTCTTCTCAATGGACCCTCTATATTGATGGAGCTTCAGAAAATACTGGTGCCGGAGCAGGAATCTTACTTATTTTCCCTCAGTAGAATACCTTAGAGTATGAACTTCGCCTAAAATTTCCTGCAACTAATAATATGGTTGAATATGAGGCTCTCATCACAGGGTTGAGACTGCCAATCGTGAAGCTTAGACTTAGTGATCCACACTGACTCTCAGCTTGTCGCCTCCCGGGTTGAGGGAAACTTTATTACTCATAATCCTCAGCTGGCATAATACCTCAACTTAGTAAAGTCACTTCTCGCCCATTTCAAGACACATCAAATCATTCACATACTGTGAGAGAAGAATACTCGAGCTGACGCTCTCCCTAAGCTTGCTACATCTACTACTGGAGATCTATTTAAAAGAAGCCATGTTGAAGAAATATATTTTTCTAGTATCCAAGGTCATGGGTAATACAAGCAATTAATGAGATAAAGGAACATTCGTGGATGGACCCCATCCTGCCTTTTCTATAAGAAGGGACCCTTCCTGAAGACCCAACTATTGCAACTCGTCTCCGAAGATAAGCTTCAAACTTTATTATTATCGGAGGTGAACTATACAAACGATCTTTTCTATCATACCTCAAATGCCTCTCACCATTGGAGGAATTACGCATTAAGAGAGGTTCACTGGATATGTGGAGAACACCTAGGAGGAAAGACGCTAGCTCTTAAAATTATAAAGCAAGGGTTCTATTGGCCTACGATGAAACAAGACCTTTGAGTTCAAAAAAATGTGCAAGTTGTCGCACTCTAACCTCTCACATGCCGCATATAGAGCTCTCATCCATTCAAAGCCCATGGCCTTTCCTGGGGAATTGATATCATGGGACCTTTTCGATAAGATCATCGAAAAAAAGTTTATCATTTTATCCGTCGACTACTTCACTAAATGGGTGGAAGAACCACTCGCTAAAATCACTGAGGAAAAAATGCTAAACAATTTATTTGGAAAAATATAGTATGTCTATTCGCTGTAAAGATCATCAGCCAATGGAACCAATTTGGAAAAGTCTTTACGTCCTTTTGCAAAGATTTTCACATTCAGCTGTTACATACGATTGTAGCACATCCTCAAACTAACGGATAAACTGAAGCCACCAACAGGACTATACTCAAAGGACTAAAAACACATCTTGAGAAGGCTGGTGGGCAATGGGTTGATGAGCTTTCTAATGTTCTTTGAGCTTACCACACTACATCGCGAATCTCGACTGGTGAGACACCATATAACTTGTGTTTCAACATAGAAGCTATTATACCAGTAATATCGAGGTTCCAAGTCTAAGAGTTCAATTATTCGATCATGATGGTAATGAAGAAAAACTACCTACTCCTCAAACTCGTGACATGGCCTTACTTAGCTTTATTACCAAAGGGTAGCTCGTCCATAAAAGAGTAAAATCTCATCCCATATCGGTGACTTGGTCCCTGAAGTCTGTGCGGGGCAAAGGCCCTCAATGCAATAAACTCTCACCTCTTTTGGATGACCCATATGTAGTTATAACTATGGTCAAGCCAGGAACATTCAAGCTCAAGGATCCAGAGGAAAAAACTTTACCTCGAACTTAGAACACTTAGAATCTCCGAAAATATTATCAGTAATTCTTACTGCATAATTATTGCAACTTTTATTCTGTCTCGTTTGTCATTTTCTCTTCAAACTCATATCTGTATTAAAATCATCTTATGATTGTATCACCGACCTTATGAGAATAATGAATTTACAGCTTTTTCTTTCAAGTTTATTGCATATAAACAATCTCCTTCATTTAATCCTCCCACTTGAAAAATGTGCAACTCACGTTGTATCTCAGTCGGGGCATGATCAATCCCATGGGGACTTGATCGGATCTCTTCCATACAGGTAAGAAGTCAAGTAACACTTTGGCTAATACCTAAGGTAGGTCAAAATGTATTTGGTGGACATCCCATGACCTCTTCCATACAGGTATGATGTTAAATAATGTTTTGACTAATAGCTAGGATAGGCCAAAAGGTTCTTGGTGGACTTCCCACAGCCTCATCCGTACAGGTTAGCGTCGTCGAATAATATTCCGACCAATCACCCCAGATAGGTTAAAACAAAACAAGAGCATATAAAAAAAAATTATCATTACGACTAACATGATGATATAAGATAGAATCAAAATTCGATATAAAATAATAACAATACATAGATAAAAGAAAAAAGCATCCTCAAGTGATACTACATGATATCAACGCTCCTCACCATTAGGAGATGCTCCCTTGGACTCTCTCGACTCCTTCATCTCCGAATCTGAAGGGTCTTGGTACTTTGAGAGATAGATTCTCGATACTAGCTCCAGTTTTGTGATGTACTAAGCGGATTCCTTTTAGGAACTCTTGAATGAAGCCCTCCTCTAAACATTGGTGCTCCAAGTCCTTCACTTCAACATCAAGAATATGATTACGAGCTTCCTGGACATGGTCTTCAATATTATCGCGATAAGCCAAGGAGTTCTTAAAGTCTTACACTGCCTTCAAGGTGATTTCATTTGCTTTCATTATAAGCTCCTTCTCGAAGATGATCTTGTAATGCTTTCTTCTCGGTTGAGCTTTCTTCTCACGTAAGTGCCTTGAGTCTTTTCTCTTTTTGGCGAGTCTCTGCCCTCACCTCAATCAGCTCATCACGAGTGTGCTCCACCTCCTGACGCTGAAGAGAAAGAGAAGTCGACATGTTCGCTAGCTCAGTTCTACACCCGCTTAGCTGATCCTCCAGAGTCGTCACTTCTTTGGCCTTAACACTCATCTTTCGCTCATACTCACCTTGCGAATATTTTACTTTCACAAATTTAGTATTCCACTCATCTAGAGCGACACCTAAATGAGCCATCAGCCTTAATGTTTGAGCTACCTACAAAAAAAATCATCACAAATGTTACACAAAGAAAAGGAAAGAAAAGAAGGAGGAAGAGAAGATAACGCGTACTAATTCATCTACTCATTGGCGTCATGCGTGCTTTAACACCTCTTCGAGAATGTGCTTCAAGCGAACTCCCCATTATGAGTTGAAATAGCTAAACTCGGAGAGGCCAAGTGAACATCTTCTCCATGAGATATTTGACGTAGTCACTTTGGCATGGCGCTATCGCGGGCTTCTTGAAATATTGCTACCACTGTGATTTCGTAACGGGCTTCTTAAAATAATCCTATGAATATGAGGGACCTTTCATCACATTTACTTGACCTCTTCAGTGGAAGAGCATGAGATCTCCTTGCTGATGGAAAGGCCAACCTTGAACATTCTATCTTCAACTATATATATTTGCCAATGTGATGTAACTCATGTTGTAAGCTTCGCATCGGGGAATATTAAGAGTTGCTAAGATTTCATTCTCTTCAATCGCAATGAATCACGGAAGGTCATTCAATCTTTCTCATCTCTCAAGGAGGCTCCACTCATTTTTCACAAAAAAGAATCCATTAGACCAATTTCTAGATGGATCCCATGCTAAATATTCTATCCAATTCTTTATATCCTGATAAGAAACACGTCCCTGAGCATCATATGTGAATCTACACATTCGACACAAGTATTTGATGTTCAAAGCAACACCACGCTATCTAAAGAAGATAGTAACGATGATCACTAAAGCTCGAAATGAAAATTGTGACAAAACTACACCACATATTTTAAAGAACTCAATCAACTCGGGGAAAGGGAATCACGCGGTCCACATGAAGAATCATCTCGAAATAATAAAGTATCTTGGGAGGTGAGCAGCTCGATCGGACTTTTTTGGCAACAATAGCCACCAACTCATTAGGGAAGTAAAATTTCCTGCGAAACATCATTAAACTATCTAATGTGACGATTGGATGGTATATAGATCGTATTACAGCGTGAGTTTTCTTAGGCCATCACCCCATGAAAATACATAATAAATAAATAAAGAGAGAGAGAGAAATGACAAAAATTTGAGAATTTTGTCAAGTAACTCACTTACCCCAATACTTGGGCATATCCTTCTTTGACTCTCTCGCTCATGGACAGCTTGGGATAAAATTTTTTTTCCTACGATCTGACGAAAAGGATATGCATACATATGAGAAAAAAAGAAGAAGAAGAATTTATTCCACTTTAAGGATATTCTGAAATTACCTGCCAAATTTTTCGAGTTGTTCGAATGAAAGTTCCTAATTAGCACTTTCTCGTCATCTTGACAGTTATCAACTGTTGAACCATCCATTGAAGTTTTAAGAAATCCAATTTCCTATAAGAAGAAGTAGGAATTACGGGCCCTGATTGCCTTCAAACCCGGTCGGTCCGACGAGAACAGTTGAGGCCTCTTTTGAGGGAAAATCGGAACCTCACCATATAAACTTCTGGGCCTTGATGCCTAACTTCAGGTTCGGCGAGGACAGTTGACGCCTCTTTTGAGGGAAAATCAGAGTCTCGCCGTATGAATTATGGGTCTTGATTGCCTCCGAACCCGGTCGGTCCGACGAGAATAGTTGACGCCTCTTTTGAGGGAAAATCGGAGCTTCGCCGTATGAACTACGGGCCTTGATCACCTCTGAACCCGGACAGGTCAAGCGAGGGCAGTTGGCGCCTCTTTGAGGGAAAATTGGAGCCTCACCAGTATGAACTACGCCTGATCTCAAATAACTCTCTCTTAAGAAGAAGAGGAATACTAGAGCATATGGTGTGTGCCTTCTCCCAGCCCTAGGGGTTTTATAAACCCATGGGGAAAAAAGGTAAAAATTAAAGAAAACTACAAAAATAGATGAAAACTGAAAATGGATCAAAATGGACCAAAATGGACAAAACCCTCATCAGCGTGGTTTATGCCGGGCGCCGATATGGCCCGCGTGCTTGCCCCCCCATCATGCGCCAGCCCTCGCCATGCACCTTGCCCGTGCACTCCCAGCGTGCACGAGCACACCAGTAAATATCCGGATGGATCCATAACCCCGAAATATTGCTCTGCGCATATCCGTACACATCTGCGGCCTTGCACCCACTTTCGTGATCATAATCTTGTGCTCACATGAAGATCTGTTCTCTCAAAATGTATGGTTAATGGACTCACAAATTTCATTGAAGAATTCACTATTTTTAAGTATTTGATATATATATTTTTTGATGATTGAGGTAATGTCATCCAAAATAGACGATATGACACTTAAAAATACTAGTCAAGCAATCTTGATGTCAAAAGCAAGTTGATCCTAAGTTGAAACTAGCCGAGATCAAGCACTTAAAATATCATTGGAAACTTTGGGATATCAGTTAAATCCTTAAATAACTCTTAAATATAGAGTGTTTATAGTCAAATCGAGCGTCTTGATGAGCCGAATCTAACAAGCCCAAGATCTCATAATTCTAACTTCATTTGAGCATTCAAATACTTAAAATACATCAAATGATCAAAGGAATCATTTTGAGCTGTCCGATGGAGTGGAGTGGTTCAGATTTTGCATGTATTTAAAATGCCACTCCTCTAATCTATAAATAGCCCTCATTCTTCACATGAGGGGGCAAAGAGAGAGAGCTCTAAAGCACCCTCCAAAGCGTGCCACCACGACGGTCGTCGACCACCTCCATTGGCCGCCAACCACCACCGCCGGCCGCCGCCGTCAGCCGCCACCACCGATACTCATTGTCGTCAACCTCCATCGCCGGTCATCACCATCGCCTTCAACCATTGTGGTCATCATACCACCAGCGGTCATCCACCACCGACCACCATTGTTGGTCATCGCCATCTTCTTGAATCACCATGACCTTCATCGTCGTCCGACCCCGTTTCACCATCATCTCATCTACTGTGCAACCAAACGTGACTATATAGCTGTTGTTGTATGATTCTGGGATTCCCATTGTCAGCCATTCTCATATACAATTATGTAATCTCGTTATCGTGGAAATTTTGTACTCTGAAATAGACACATAGTGGAAGATTTCTACTAGGTTAGGCCTTGTGATTTTTCCCTCTTTTCAAGATTTTTTCACGTAAAAATTCGAGAGTTTTCTTATTAATTCCTCAAACATCTGTGTGTGGATTATAACAAAGCTAAGGTGCAAATTTTTATTCTACCGCAATTGGTTTTCTAGCAACAAAATAATAATAGCCAAATATAGATGGTTATAATTGATAAGTAAATTAATGAAAAGTTATTCTAAGCAGATCGTTAATCACTTGTTTTTTATAATTACATATTTTAACTATAATGTATGAAACTAAACTCCATAAAGTTCCAATTAACAATAGTAATATGTCAAAATATCAAAAAAAATTACAAATCAGAAATAAATTTATAGGTGCAAGCTGCAAAGCACTTGAAAATATTTGAAGTCACAATTGAAAGTATAAGGATTTATAATTGCTAAGAACTAAGCAATAAGTGGCAGTTAGTGTGGCAAGGTCCTACTAGTATGCCTTTTATTTTAATTTTATTTTTTATCTTAAAGAATCTCACATAACATCGCACATATGCCTCCAAAGCGGGTTTTTTTGGAATGATGAGGATCGCCCCCACCTCCCCAAAAAAAAAAGGAGGCTAAAGCTTCACAATAAATTACAAATGAAATAACTGTTGGTAGAATTAGTAAAAAAAGTATTTCTCACTTGTTTTGGTCAATTAGTTGTTATGTTGTCCTAGTCTTAAGGGATTTTTTTATTATAGTCCAGTACATGGGGTTGTTGCTACATGTTTAAATTAGTGGGGTTGTGATATCTACTTTTGTGGACTTTCCGTTGGTGTAAAGCCTATAAAGGCATTTTTTGTCTTGTTTTGTTTTATTCAAGCTATTAATGCGATAAAAGGTTTTCTTCTTTCTTGGTGTCTTTCTTTAACTTGTGAGTTTTAACTTATAATAGTGATATCAGAGCCTCTACAAGGAAAGAAGTGTGTGCCTGCGTGTTCAAAGAGGGAAAAAAGAGTCTCAAATTTTCTTTATTTGCGATGGCGGTGACCACGATTCCAATTTTGTGTAGCGATCTCACACTTTGATGGTCACTATGACCATTGGAGCATGCTAATGGAAAATTTTTTGCGGTCAAAAGAATATTGGGTAGTCATTGAATGAATATAAGAGCCACCCGTGCGGTCTTAAATTGCATAACTAGAAGAAAGAGAAGGACTTGAAAAATTATCTCTTTCAAGCCATTGATAGTTCCATCTTGGAAACTATTCTTTGCAAAGAAACTTCCAAGGATATTTGGGACTCTTTGAAGAAGAAGTGTCAAGGCTCTATGAGAAGCGTGCACAGCTTCAAGCATTGAGAAGGGACTTTGAGATGCTAGCAATGAAGGAAGGAGAATCTGTCACCAGCTATTGTTCCAGAACCATAGAGATTAGCAACAAGATGCGAATCCATGGCGAGAAGATGAACAACGTCACCATTATGGAAAATATTTTGTGTTCTTTGACTCCAAAATTTAATTATGTTGTCTGCTCAATTGAAGAGTCAAAAGACATTGATACACTCTCTCTCGATGAGTTGCAAAGCTCCCGGTCCATTCATGGGAGATGAGGAGAAGTTTAACAATAAAAGAGCAAGCTTTGAAGGCTTCTACCGATACCCATTCCAACAATTTCAAGTGAAGGGATAGAGGTAGAGGTAGAGGTAAGAAGGAGACCACAAAAAAGGATGACTAGAATTTCAAGACCAATAATGACCAATCTCACGGCAAAGGAAGAGGACGGGATTTTGACAAATCCAAAGTAAAGTGCTTTCGATGTCATAAATATGGTCATTATGCATTTGAATGTTATACAAAGTTGCCTCATGGTAAAGAAAGGGAAGAAAGTTCAAATTTTGCCGTGGAGAAGGTAGCAGAAATGTTGTTGATGGCTGTTTAAGATGGACAAAAAATTGAAGCAGATATTTGGTATATGGATACAGGCTGCAGTAACCATATGAGCAGAAGTAAGTCTTCTTTTTCCCATCTAAATGAAGATTTTCATTCTACTGTGCATTTTGGTGATCATTCTATTGTGAAAGTGATGAGAAAAGGCGATATTAAGATAAGAATCAAGAATGGTTTTGTGGAAATAATTTCTAATGTGTTGTATGTTCCTGACCTGAAAAGTAATTTATTAAGTGTGGTGGAGAAAAGGGTTATGTAATCACTATTAAGAATGGTGTCTATGAAATTTATGATTCTGTTGGAGGTGCTATTGCAATTTTTCAGATGAGTTCAAACAGATTGTTTCCATTGAAGATTGAAAGCATTCAATCTTGTTTGATGGCAGAAATGAAAGATCCTTCATGGTTATGGCATTTTCGTTACGACCACTTGAGTTTTGGTGGATTGAAGACCCTCCAATAGAAAAATATGGTGACGGGCCTTCCTCAAATCACCACTCCTTCCCAAATCTGTGAAGAATGTGTTGTTAGCAAATAACATCGTTTTGAATTTCCAAAAGGGAAGTTATGGAGAGCAAAGAAAGTTTTACAGCTGGTTCATTCAGACATTTGTGGTCTGATAAACCCAACTTCAAATGGCAGTAAATGATACTTCATTACCTTCATTGATGATCTTTCCAGAAAAACTTGGGTTTATTTTTTACAAGAAAAATCATAAGTTTTCTCTATATTTCAAAACTTCTGTGGAGAATGAAACAGGAAAGAAAATTCAAACCCTATGAACAGATCGTGGTGGTGAATATTGCTCAACAAAATTTGAAGTTTTTTGTGTAGGGCATGGCATTCGAAGAGAACTTACAGCTGCATATATGCCACAACAGAATGGTGTATCAGAAAAGAAAAATAGAACCATTCTCAACATGGTGAGAGGTTTGTTGGGAATAGGAAGAATTCCAAAGTCTTTTTAGCTAGAAGCAGTAAACTGGAGCATTCATGTTTTGAACAGAAGACCAACCTTTTCTATTCAAAACATGACACCGGAAGAGGCTTGGAGTGGGAGAAGACCAAATGTGGATCACTTCAGAATCTTTGGATGCATTGCATATGCTCATGTAACAGATCAGAAAAGGAAGAAACTTGATGATAAAGCTGAAAAATGTGTCTTTCTTGGTTTAAGTAATACATCCAAAGCATATAAATTATTCAATCCACTAACAAAAAGGATTGTGATAAGTAGGGATGTTGTTTTTGATGAAGAAAACACTTAGGATTGGAATAGGCAGCAGCCTACTCAAGTCCTTTATGAAGATGATGCTGAACAAGAGAAAATTTCAGAACCTTGCTTGGTTGAAAACTCATCAAGTGCTACTCCTACAGCTGTTGAAACTGCACCAACAACTGCTGGAATTAATTCTCTTTGTCATGTTCAAAGAAGGCCAACTTGGATGCAAGACTATGAGGTAACTGGAATTGACAATTCAAAAGATCAAATTACATGCTTTGTTCTATTTTCAGATTATGATCCTACCACGTTTGAAACTGCTGTCAAAGAAGAAAAATGGAGGAAAGCAATGGATGCTGAAATTGATGCCATTGAACGGAATGACACTTGGGAGCTCTGATCTTCCAAATGGGCAGCAAACCATTGGTGTAAAGTGAGTCTTAAAACAAAGTTAAAAGAAAATGGTAATATTGACAAGTACAAAGCACGCTTGGTTGCCAAAGGGTACAAGCAGCAATATGGGGTTGATTATATAAAAGTCTTTTCTCCAGTAGCAAGACATGACACAATCAGGTTAGTGGTTGCATTAGCGGCACAAAATTCTTGGCCTATGTTCCAGCTAGATGTTAAATTAGCATTCTTGTATAGGTACTTGGAGGAATAGGTATTTATCAAACAACCCTCTGGTTATGTGAAGATTGGAAATGAGCATAAACTTTATAGATTGAAAAAGGCTCTTTATGGACTAAAACAAGCTCCACGAGCTTGGTATAGTCGTATTGAGTCTTATTTTCTTAAAGTTAGTTTTTCTAAGTGTCCCTGTGAGCATACACTTTTTGTTAAGATTGGAGATAAAGAGAAAATGCTCTCAATGCTTGTATGTTGATGATCTTATTTCTTGGCAATTGTGATGTTATGTTTGAAGAATTTAAAAGGTGTATGATGAATGAATTTGAAATGTCTGACCTTGGTATGATGCACTACTATCTTGGCATAGAAGTAGATCAATTGGTCGATGGGATCTTTATTTCTCAAAAGAAGTATGTTGGAGACATCTTGAACAGGTTTCAGATGAAGGATTGTAATCCTGTGAATACTCCAGTTGAAGTTGGCTTGAAGTTACACAAAGATCATGAAGGAAGAAACGTTGGCAGCATCTTCTATAAATAAATTGTGAGTAGTTTGATGTATTTAATCGCAACAAGGCCAGACATAATGTATTCTATGAGTTTAATCAGTAGGTATATGGAGAGTCCTACAGAAATGCACTTGTTAGCTGCCAAAAGAAACCTTCGTTACTTGCAAGGAACAAGAGACCTTGGGATATTTTACCGGAAGGGTGTAAAGTCTAATTTGTTAGGTTTTACTGACAGTGATTATGTAGGAGATCAAAATGATAGAAGGAGCACTTCAGGCTATGCTTTTATGTTTGGGGAGTGTGTTTTGGTCATCCAAGAAGCAACCCATTGTCACACCTAAACCTGAAGAGTTTATTCTTTGCTTGACTTGTGCTTGCCATCTTTGTTTGGTTAAGGAGAGTTCTTGAAGAGCTGAAATTCAAGCAACCAGGAGCTACTGAAACTTTTTGTGACAATAATTCAACAATCAAACTCTCCAAGAATCCTATGTTGCATGGAAGAAGCAAACACATTGATGTGAAGTTTTATTTCTTGAGAGATCTTAGCAATAATGGAACAATTGATCTAATCTACTGCAAGAGTAAAGATCAGGTTGCTGATATATTCACCAAAGCCCTCAAGATGGAGTCATTCATGAAGCTTAGAAGATCACTTGGAGTTTCCTCGTTGGAAACAATCAAGATTAAACTGAATGTTAGCAAACATCAGTTTAAGGGAGGGATTGTTGGTAGAATTAGTAAAAAAAAAAAGTATTTTTCACTTGTTTTGGTCAATTAGTTGTTATGTTGTCCTAGTCTTAAGAGATTTTTTTATTATAGTCCAGTACATGGGGTTGTTGCTACATGTTTGAATTAGTGGGGTTGTGATATCTACTTTTGTGGACTTTCCGTTGGTATAAAGCTTATAAAGGCTTTTTTGTTTTGTTTTGTTTTATTTAAACTATTAATGCAATAAAAAGTTTTCTTCTTTCTTGGTGTCTTTCTTTTAACTTGTGGGTTTTAACTTATAACAATAACATCCGCTTAAATAAAAAAAATTCAAAAACCAAAAAACTTCCCAACAAAACTTAGGCGGATGTGCCATCCAAAACAAAGGAAAATATAGTATCTGATTGGTAGTCACACAAGCATGAAAAGAGTATTGCAAGGGGCGTCATCAAGAGAAAATGAAGCACAAAGCCATAATAGGAAGCAGAAAACAAACAATATACCCCATAGCTCTGTGTTCACCTGGGGCAATATGGAAGAAGAAAGCTAGAATGTTGACTGTACAAGTGGCCATGAATAATAGTTGAGTATATTTGCATTATTGCCTAAGCCTTTGCCAATTCCATTGAACCATCGAGAAGGAGAAGAAAGATTCAAAATCAGAAGATCTATCTTTAAGAAAATCAGGATAGCAAAAATTCCACTTAACCTTCCAGAGGAAAGAAGCGGAAATGGTACCAGCACAGTTAAGTCCCCTGATTAATTCTCCTTTTCCAATATTTCAAAATTTGCTTAATAACCAAGATTATTTAATTTTCTAGCATATGAGCTTCAAAGCAATAGAAGTTTTAATGTTTGCAAGTAATGAATTGTGACATAAAGGAGCACGGGAGAAAAGACAATCATTCCGAGGTCTCCAGATAATATAAATAACAACAAGAATTATGAGAAGCTGAAGCCTTTTCACGGTCGGGTGAAAACATACAGAGGAGTGGTTTAATGCCAAAGATAAAGAAGGAGATATAAGAAAGTAAGAAAGCTCAAAGAAGCATTTCTTTTAAGAGTTTAAAGAAAGCATAACACTCAAAAAATAAATATAGACGAGATCCCTGAAATGAGCTGCAAAGCTTGCATTCCGTATTGACCAAAATGAAACCAGCAATAACATTATCATCTATTTTTAAGCCATACAGATATGCCATCCAGCAAAAAAGAGCATGCTTAAGAGAGACACCTTTAAACCAAATAAATTTATATCAATCAGTATTTGGCAAATAGGAGAACAGTGTTAAGAATGGTGTTGGCTCTATGAGGAGAAAGGGAGACAAGAATAGGTGGTATCTTCCAACAGCCGTTGTGGATGATTATGTTAAGAGGAGAAAGGTGGCTAGTTATATTAAAATAATTGTTTATTTATTTATTTATCATTTGAGCTATTTTTATTTAAAACTCACGAACCTGTGCATTCCCCAAAATTCAACTTGGGGATCTCTCTTGGGTAACGAAGCAAGACCTCAACCAATAGGCTGAGACAAGAAATGCTAAAATAATTGTTTCCAAGTATGTCAAATAAAGAAACACTTCGAATGCGAGTGATTTTATTACTTTAATTCTTTCTCAAATATCGACGATTATTTAGAATTATAATATATCAAAAATAATTTTTTTAAGATTCCCCTCCGAGAGGGAATATGAAGTAAACTTATATATTATTGCGTGCTAGAAATTAGTTGTGGTACAATAAAAGTTTATGCCTTAGCTTTGTTATAGAATCCATCACACACACAGATGTTTGAAGAATGAACAAGAAAACTCTAGAATTTTTACATGAAAAAAAATCTCTGTATAGGGGGAAAAAATCACGGGGCCTAGCCCAGTAAATATCTTCCACCATGTATCTGTTTCGGAGTACAAAATTTTCTCTATAACGGGATTACAAAATTATATATAGAAGGGCTCACAATAAGAAACCCAGAATCAAGTAACAATAGCTATGCAGCCGTGGTTAGGTTGTAATAGTTATTGATGGATAATTGTGAAACAGTAGAGAAATTCTGGATGGTAGCGGTGGCGATGATAAACGGAGATGGTCGCATGATGATGACGGCGGTTCGCCTATCGATGGTGGTGGGCAGCGGTGGTCGGCAAGCAACGGCCGTGGTTAACGGCGATGGCGGCAGTGGTTGATAGGGGATGATAACGGCAGTGGTTGGCAGCGATGACCCGGCAGTGGCGGCGGATGGTTGACTTCGGCAGTATCGGCGTGATGGTGGCGGCGGTGTCGTCAGTGGTATGGCCGCGATTATGCTTGGAGGATTTTCAAGCTTTAGAACTCTCTACTCTCTTTAGCTTGAGCTCCCCTCTTATAAAGAATGAGGGACTATTTATAGATTAGAGGGAGGGTGTTTCTGTGAATATATGCAAAATCCAAACCACTCCATCGAATGACTCAAAATGATTCCCTTGATCATCTGATATATTTTAAATATTTGAATGCACAAATAAAGTCAGAATCAAGAGATCTTGGGCTTGTTAGATTCAGCTTGTCAAGACACTCGATTTGATTATAAACACTCCATATTTAGAAACTATTTAGGGATTTAATTGATATCTCAAAGTTTTCAATGATATTTTAAGTGCTTAATTTGGACTAGTTTCGACTTAGGATCAGATTGCTTTTGACATCAAGATTCGTGCTTCGACTAGTAGAATTTTTAGTGTCATATTAGTTGTCCCCCTATTTTTGAATGACAATATCTCTATCATCCAAAAATATATGCCAAATAATTGAAAATAATAAATTCTTAATAGAATTTGCGGGTTTATTAATCATATAGTTTGAGAGAATAGATCTTCATGGGTGCACAAGATTATGATTACGGAAGCAGGTGTAGGGCTGCGGATCGTCGCGGGTGCTTTCCTTGGCCACTCTGGGTTATGGCTCACGGGGCTCAGGAATCGTGGCCACCGTGAATGAGCTGCCCTTCATGAAACCGGCCCTTGGGTGCAGGCGCCCTCTATAGCAGCCGATGTGCATTTTTTTAGTTTTTTTTAATTTTTTCCGTCTCTTTCCACTTTTTTATTTTTTCTCTTTTTTGCCCCTATAGTGGGCCAATAAAAAACCCCCTAGGGTCAAGTGAGGAGACGCAACTCTCATATGCTATAATGTTCCTCTAAATTGGATGAGAAATCATCTAGCAGAAGTTCAAGGGCTAGGATAAAAAAAATTATTTTCTTTTTGTCAATGAAGTTTTAACCTTCTTCTTAAGAGAAGATCATTCGCTTTGCTGATCAAGATCCGTAGCTCATACGGCGAGGCTCTAGTTTTCCCTCGAAAGAGGCATCAACTGTCATTGTTGGACCGACTGGGTTTAGAGGCGATCAAGGCTCATAGTTCATACGACGAGACTCCAGCTTTTCCTCAAAAGAGGCGTCAACTGTCCTCTTCAAACCGACCGGATTTGGAGGCGATCAAGGCTCGTAGTTCGTACGACGAGGTTCTGATTTTTCCTCAAAAGAGGCATTAACTATCCTCGTCAGATCGACCGGGTTTGGAGGCGATCAAGACCAGTAGTTCATACGACGAGGCTCCAGTTTTCTCTCGAAAGAGGCGTCAATTATTCTCGTCAGACCGACCGGGTTTGGAGGCAGTTAAGGCCCGTAGTTCATACGATGAGGCTCTAGTTTTCCCTCAAAAGAGGCATCAACTGTCCTCGTCAGACCGACCGGATTTGGAGGCGATCAAGGCCTGTATTTTCTACTCTTCTTGTAGGAAATTGAATTTTTTGGAACTCCAATGGATAGTTCAACAGTTGACAGCTGCTAAGATGGCAGCGAAACGTCAATTAAAAATCATCCTTCGAACAACTTAGAAAGTGTGGCAGGTAATTTTAGAGTATCATTAGAGAGAAATAGATTTTTTTTGATCTCATATGTATGCGTATATTTTTCATCAGATCGTAGGCAAAAAATTTTATCCAAAGCTGTCTGTGAGCGACAAAGTCAGGAAAGGATATGCTCAAGTATTGGGGTGAGTGAGTTGCTTCACACAATTCCCAAACTTTTGTCTTTTCCTCTCTTTTTATTTATTTATTATGTATTTTCACAAGATGATGGTTGGAAGAAAACCTATAGCGTGACAGCTATAGGCGATATATCATCCACTATCACAGCAGATAGTTTAATGGTGCTCCACAAAAAATTTCACTTCCCTAATGAGTTGGTGGCTATTGTTGCTAGAAAATCTGATTAAGCCCATTCACCTCCGCCAGGATACTTTACTGTTTCTGAGATGATTCTTCGTGCGGGACTGTGATTCCCTTTGGCTCCTAAATTAATTGAGATATTTAAAATATGCAGTGTAGCTTTGTCACAATTTTTATTTCGAGCTTTAGTGATCATCATTGGTTTGAATGTCTTCGTTAGAGAGCGTGATGTTACTTTGAACATCAAATACTTGTGCGAAATGTGTAGATTCACATGTGATGCTCAGGGACATATTTTTTATCGGGCTATAAAGAATTAGACAGAATTTTCATCACGAGATCCATCTAGAAATTGGTCTAATTGATTCTTTTTGTGAAAAATGATTGGGGCCTCCCTAAGAGATGGGGAATATTGAATGACCTTCCATATTCATTACTGATTAAAGAGAATGAAATCTTAACGACTCTTAATATTCCTAATGCATGAAGCTTTCATGAGTTACGTTACATTGACAAATATATATTTGAAGATAGAATGTTCAAGATTGGCCTTTCCATTCAGGCAGTGAGATCTCATGCTCTTCCACTGAAGAGATCAAGTAAATATGATGAAAAGTCTCCTCATATTCGCAGGATTCTTTCAAGAAGTCCATTACAAAATCACGGTGATAACAATGTTTTTTCTTTAAAGAAAAAGAAGACATGTGCCGAAGTGACTACGTAAAATATTTACGGAGAAGATATTCGCCCCCAGTTGGGCTCAGAGAGTTTAGCTATCTCAACTCATAATGGGAGAATTTATTTCTCGAACCCATATATTCTTGAAGAGCACTTTGGGCGTCAAGCGAGGCAATTAGTGCTTATCTTCTCATTCTCTTTCTTTTTTTCTTTTCCTTTTTTCTTCATGTAATATTTGTGATTTTTTGATTGTAGGTAGCTCATTGAGGCTCATTTGGGTAATCTGGAATTTGTGAAGGTAAAATATCTGCTGGAGCAAAGATGAGTGCTTTCCTCTGGGAGGGATGGCAGGGTGGAGATGGAGCACACACTCTGATGAAACAGGTTGAGGGTGAGCGAGATTCGAAATAGAAAAGACTCAAGGCACTTGTAGTGGAGAAGAAATCTCTTGAACTGGAGAAGAAAGTATTACAAGATTGTCTTTCTGAGAAGGAGTTTATAATGTCAAAATTAGAAGTAAATGAAATCTCCTTGAAGGCAGTGGGAGACTTTAAGAACTCCCTAGCTTATCACGATACTATCGAAGACCATATCCAATAAGCTCGTAATCATATTCTTGATGTTGAAGTGAAGGACTTAGAGTACCAATGTTTGGAGGAAGCCTTCATCTAAGAATTCCTAAAAGTAATCCACTTAGTACATCATAAAACTGGAGCTAGTCTTGAGAATCTATCTCCTAGTCAAGTGTCTAAAGACCCTTTGCTAGATTCAGGAGATGAAGGGGTTGAGAGTGAGTTTAAGGGAGCATCTTCTAGTGGTGAGGAGGACGTTGATATCATTTAGTATCACTTGAGGATGCATTTCTTTTTCCTTTATATATATATTGTTATTTATTATTATTATTTTTTGCATCCAGAATTTTGATTCTTTCTTATATCATCATGTTAGTGCTGTCAATGACATTAAAAATTTTTTGGGTGATTTGCTCTTGTTTTATTTTGACCTATCAGGGTGGTGTGAAATATTATTCAAGCATGGATGAGGGTGGGAAGTCCACCAAGGATTTTTTGGCCTATCCTAGGTATTAGTCAAAATATTATTAAACGTCTTACCTGTATGGAAGAGGTCGTGGAATGTCTGCCAAAGACCTTTTAACCTATCCTAGGTATTATCCAAAGTGTTACTTGACTTCTTACCTGTATGAAAGAGGTCGCGGAATATTCACTAAGTACTTTTTGACCTATCCTAGCATTAGTCAAAGTGTTACTTGACTTCTTACCTGTATGGAAGAGGTCCAATCAAATCCTCTTAGGATTGATCATACCTCGACTAAGACACAATGTGAGTTATGCATTTCTAAAGTGGGAGAATTAAATGAAGGAGATTATTTATATGCAACAAGCTTAAAAGAAAAGGCCATAAACTCATTACTCTGATAAAGTCGGTGATACAATCATAAGATAACAAAGATATGAGTTTGAAGAGAAAATGACAAACAAGATAAAATAAAAGTTGTCATAATTATGCAGTAGAAATTACTGATAATGTTTCTGGAGATTCTCGATATTTCAAGTTTGAGGCAAGGTTTTTCCCTCTAGATCCTTGAGCTTAAATGTTCTTGGCTTGATCATAGCTATAATCACATAAGGGTCATCCCAAAGATGTGAGAGTTTATTTGCGGCCTTTGCCAATAGCTTTAGACTTTGCGAGTCATTGGGATGGGATGGGGTTTCACTCTTCGGTTGAAGTGATGAGCTACCCTTTGGTGGTAGGAAGCAGTCTGAAGTAGGGTCATGTCACGAGTTTTGGGGAGTAGGTCCATATTTTGTTAGAGTTTTTCTTCATTACTATCATGATCAAATAATTGAACTCTTGGACTTGGAATCGATATCTAATAAAGCTTATGTCAAGTTATATGTCTCACCGGTCGAGTTCTGATATATAGTCGGTAAGCCCAAAGAACATTATAGAGCTCCTTAACTCATTGCCCCTAGCCTTCTCAAGACACATTTTTAACCCTTTGAGTATAATCCTGTTGATAGCTTCAGTCTGTCCATTAGTTTGAGGATGGGCCATAACCGTATATAGCAGCTGAATATGAAAATATTTACAAAAAGACATAAAGACTTTTCTAGTAAATTGGGTTTCATTGTTAGTGATGATCTTTGCAGGAAGACTGAATCGACATACTATATTTTTTCAAATAAATTATTTAGCATTTGCCTCCGTGATTTTAGCAAGTGGTTCAGCTTCCAACCCATTTAATGAAGTAGTTGACAGCTAAAATGATAAACTTTCGTTGCCTTGATGCTACTAAAAAAGGTCCAATGATATCAATTTCCCATTGAGTAAAAGGCCATGGGCTTTGAAAGGATGAGAGCTTTGTATGCAGTGTATGAGAGAGGTTAGAGTGCAACTGATAACTCGCATATTTTTTGGTGAACTCCAATGTGTCTTGCTTCATCGTAGGTCAATAGAACTCTTGCCTTATAATTTTAAGGGCTAGTGCCCTTCCTCCTAGGTGTTCTCCACATATCCCCGAGTGAACCTCTCTTAATGCGTAATCGGCCTCTGATGGTGAGAGGAATTTAAGGTATGACCCAGAAAAAGCTCATTTGTATAGTTCACCTCCGATAATAATAAATTTTGTAACTTGCCTTCGAAGATGAGTTGCAACAGTTGTGTCTTCAAGAAGGGTCCCTTTTTGTAGGAAAGACAGGATGGGGTCCATCCACAAAGGTTCATTTATCTCATTAATTGCTTGTATTATCCATGATCCTTGGATACTAGGAAAATATATTTCTTCAATATGCATTCTCTTAAATAGATTTCCAGTAGCACAGGTAGTGAGCTTACCGAGAGCATTAGCTCGAGTGTTCTCCTTTCGCAGTATGTGAATGATTTGATGTGTCTTAAAATGGGCAAGAAGTGACTTCACCAAGCTGAGATATTGTGCCAGCTAAGAATTATGAGTATTAAAGTTTCCCTCAACTTGAGAGGCGATAAGTTGAGAGTCAGTGCGGATCATTAAGTTTTGAGCTTCACAATCGATGACAAGTCTCAACCATGATGAGTCTCATATTATTAGTGCAAAAAAATTTTGCAAGTCCATACTCTAAGGTATCCTGTTGGGAGAAAATAAGTAAGATTCTTGCTTCAACACTAGTATTTCCTGAAGCTCCATTAACATAGAGGGTTCATTGAGGAGGCGAAAGGGGCGTAATAGATAGCTCATTTGGAGTAGGGGCAGTGCATTCCACTATAAAGTCTGCGAGTACTTGAGGTTTTATATCTAGCTGGGGTAGGAAATAGATATCAAATTCTCCCAATTCTACAGACCATTTGATTAACCTCCCAGATGCTTCTAGTTTCTATAGAATGACCCTCAATAGTAAATGAGAGTAAACGCCGATGGTGTGAGCTCGGAAGTATGGATGCAATTTTTTGAAACTAAAGCGAGCCATCTTATAGAATAATGACTTTCTATGTATGAGAAATTTCGACATAGTAAATTGGTCATTGTATCCCATTTTCTTCTCACACTAAAATTGAGCTTATCGTGTGGGAAGAGAATGCAAGATATAAGTATAACATCTTTCCTTGAATAGGCTTGGATAGTAAGGGTGGAGATGCTAAATATTCCCTTAGTTGCTCAAAAGTAAACTGACATTCATCAGTCCACTAAAAATTATTATTTTTAGCTTCCTTTAGTATTTTAAAGAATGACAAGTATTTATCACCAGAACGGGCTAAGAAGTGGGATAAGGTAGTAATTCGTCCATTCAAACGTTAAACTTTTTTGATATTCTTCGGAGGAGTCATATCTCTGAGGGCTCTAATTTTCTCGGGATTGGTCTCAATCCTACGGTGGGTGACCATGAACCCAAGAAATTTTTTTGACGTAACCCCAAAAGTACACTTGGTCGGATTAAGTCACATGTTATAATGGTGAAGAAGGTTAAAGTATATTTCTAAGTCGAAAATATGTTGTGATTCTTCTAAGCTTTTTACTAACATGTCATCCACATATGCCTCTATTGTGCGGCCTAAGAGGTCTTTAAAAATCTTATTCATAAGGCGTTGATAGTTAGCACTAGCATTTTTTAACCCGAACGACATAACTTGGTAACAATATAAACCTTTATATGTTTGAAATGATGTGGCTTCTTCATCTGTTGGGTACATTTTTTTTGGTTATAACCTGAGTAAGCATCCAAAAAATTGAGCATTTGATGTCCAGACGTTGTATCGACCAATTGATCAGTTTGAGAGAGAGGAAAACTATCTTTTGGGCAAGCTTTATTGAGATCAGTGTAATCAATACACATTCTCCAAATTTTATTTGCTTTCTTAACCATGATAATATTTGCTAGCCATGTAGGGTAATGTATGAATCCACTTCTAGAGCTTGTTAACTTCTTGTTCAATGCTGGAAGCGTCGGTGCAAAACTCGCTTCTTTTGGATGATCGGTTTGAATGTTGGATCAATCTTGAGGGAGTGCATGATCACATTCGGGTCGACCCCGGGCATATCTATCAGACTCTAAGTGAAGATGTCTTAATTTTTGCGTAAGAAGTCTATGTATTTTTTCCTCTATTCGTCTGAGAGCAAAGATCCAACTTGCAATGTTCGTAGAGGTTGGTCATCAAATAATGAAACAGGGAGCAAGTCTTCTACAGACGAAGTTCTTTGGGGTACTTCTTCATCTCAAAAATTAAAATTTTTAACGCTGAAGGTTACCGAAGGGCGTGGTTGAGCTTTTCTGAGATAACATGATTGTGCTATTTGTTAATTTTCACAGACCACTCAAACCCCAATAGGGGTTGAAATTTTCATCTTAAGATGAGATACTGAAGTAACGACACCAAAAATTGATTGGAGGGGCCTTCCAAAGATAGCGTTATACACCGATTTTGACTTGATCACAATGAATTAAATTGAATGTGTCACTTGTCAAGGAAATTCTTCAGACAAGGGTGATTGTCCCTCTACCATGCAGGCGATTATCAAACTCATATAATGGTCGTGCAGCGGATTGAAGCTTATCCCTAACCAAGCTCATGCTAAGAAATATGGAGTAAAATAAGATATCAATAGAACTCTTATCAATCAAAATTCTCTTAACATTATAACATGGGTCACCGATCACTGCACTGATGACAAGTGAATCTTGATGAGAAATATGAACTCCTTCTAAGTCTGAGTCATTAAAAGTGATGGAATGATCAATACGAGATTTCTTTAACTTTGGTTCTTCATAAATGGTAATAAGGACTTGATTAGATAGTAGTGGTCCTCCTGCGATTATTTCAATTTCTCCAACTATTTGATGATTATTTTATTTATTTTGTGATAATTGTCACGGTTTGAGTTATGTTGTATGTTTGATTGATTCTTTAAAATTGACGGAGATATCCTTGTTGAATGAGCCTCTCAATTTCTTCTTTGAGTTATTTACACACCTCAATAGTATGTCCATGACTTCGATGGAAGTGACAATATTTCTCCTGATTTTCTGGATTTAGTTTGGATGTGGCCACTTGATGGTCTCTTCATCTCGAATGGCCATCAAGACGTTAACACGAGATGTGTTCAGTAGTGTGTATTCCTTTTATGGTTGTGGTTCACGTTGTTGATGTGAGGGTCGTGGAGGGAGATCATGACTGCCTTGTTGCTTCTTTTGTTGGGATTGTCGGTCTGCATTCTCTAGGATGCTCTTACTTTTTCCTGTGGATTATTCAAATTATTTACGATGGGCATTAATAGCATTATCGGCAAAATTTTGTGCTTCCACGTGATGAACCAAGTCGGCATATGAGCGGATCTCTCAGTAGCGAGTTGAAATAGGATGGAGCCTCAAGGAAAACTCCTCTTAATAGTTCAGGGTCTACTCCAGGTATTTGACGAGCTTTTGAGAAGAACCTCTGGAAGTATTCCTTAAGTGAGTCACCCTCATTTTGATGAATGCATGAGAGATGAGAGGTATCTTTAATGATCCTTCGGTTTACAATGAACTATTCTACAAAAATCTTGGCGAGTTCGTCAAAGGTATGGATGGACCACCTTGGAAGGGAGTAGAATCAAGTGCGAGTCTTCCCCTTGAGGGTAATTGAAAAGACCTGACAAAGCAGTGTGTCAGGAGCTCGTTGGATATGCATGATGGTCCTGTAATGATCGATTTGTTCATATGAGTTAGTTGTCCCATCATAAGGGTCGATACTCGGAAGCTTGAACTATACGGGAATAGGATATTGAAGAATAGCTTCAGTTAGAGGTGAAGACTCGTGATAGTCGCGATGAGAGGGAAGATGATTTTCATCTTTAAAATGGAACTCTTCTCGCACTAAGCATTGTAATTTTGTGCATATAACATGACGGGTGGATTCAACAGGACGAGAATGTGTCAAGTTACCATCAATAATTGGTGGATTAGCAGTCGGTTGAATAGCAAGTGATGGATGAGTAGAACTAGTAGTGTCGATGAATCGACATCATGATGCGGAGGAACTTGGTCGATGGCGAGAAGGCCCTGTTTTAGCATTTTGACCTCCCCTAACTAACGATCGATCTTGGGGAGATGTGTTTACATAGTAGGTGTTTCTCGTAAAATCATTATCTTATTTTGAGATTCTTTCATTCTGCGACATCTTCTAAAAGATTCTTATTACACCTTCTCCGATAGTCATGCCTATCGGGGAAGTGAAGGAAGCACGTCCTTAGTTCAGGATTGATTTTGAGTAGCGAGGGGTTGGATAGCTTCTTTATTCTAATTTCAGTACATATTCCATAATTTGTTGAGTTGTTTGACGGTTTTGTGTAGAATAAAGTTTATGGTTTGAATCATTTAGGTTTGAGAAAAAATCTTTGAAAATCACTATTTGCGGGAAAATCTTGTGAAAGTTTTTCTGGATTACCGTTATATAAGAAAGAGGCGGCTGAGTATTAATGGAGATTAGCCGTTATTGTGGTGGTGAAAAGTGATCGTGGCAGCGGCGGGCGGCAATGGTAAATCATGAGGGATGGTATGGTAATTGTGACAGTTGGGCATAAAGTGAATAAAATATGGCGGGATGGATGGCCAGACGTCAGCGTGATGATAATGAGGTGGTTATGCCATAGTGGCGATGGTCAAATGAGGCGGCCACCAGTGAAATTTAATGGGTGAGATTTTTGGTTTAGCTTTTCTCTTTTGGCTTTCATGCGAAATGATGATTTTTAAATTACTTTGAATTTAATGCTTCGGATGACTCAAAATAATTCCCGCTTTAAATATTTTTATGATAATGAAAAGAGCAGATCAACGCGGATTTCTTTTGGTCGACTCTTTTAAATTCCAAAGTGCTATTTTGTGAACCATTTCAATTAGTTTTGACGATTTTTCTTTTTGAGATTTTAATCATATTGCTTTTAATTTGGTAACATTTTAAGGAAATTAAAGAGAAATTAGATTTTAATTATTTTTTTATTTTATTATTATAATTTGACATAGATAACATTGATTTTTCTAGATCTTTAAAAATGTTCAAATAATTAAAATATAAAATAAATATACTTATTCAAATTATTTGATGGATAGCTTAAAATTTGGAGTCTTATTACTTTAGAAATCAATCTTGCTCTTATGTCATATGAATATTACTTATTAAATTTATTTTTAAAATATCCTCTATAATTTTGAATATTTTGTATTGCAGTATGCAAAACTATAGTTTTTTTCATAAAATAAATTCGGATGATCGTTAACCTATTATTCATATTGATTTGAGTTTTAAAGTTCTAAGACCTTATTTAACTAAATAGTTAATGATTAATTGAGTTGAACAAAATTTAATATATCTCTATATATTTATGAAAAAATTTTTTTCTTTTGAAATGATGATAATTTAGATCAAATTTTTTTTTTTAATTTTATTGTCTTTTATATTATATTTTATATGATATTTGGTTGAAAAATCAATAGTCTTTTGATTATCTTTTATTAAAGATCTAATTTAAATAAATTTAATTTGACTTATCTTTAATTAAAAGATTAACTCAATAATTTTTTGTTTTGCTTATATATTAAGAAAGTGTAATTTTAATTTAATGAATTTTTAATTGTTTTAAAATTTAATATTATGAAATTGATTAAATTATAAATTAATTAATTCATATAACTTTATAAAATTTTATTTGAATGAAAATAAAAATATTTTTATTTGATGATAAATTATTTTCAAGATTTTAATATTAAGTTGGGCGTTAATGCTAAATTATTTGGTTTACATCAAAATTTAGTATTATCAATTGAAATGCGGGATAAGTCATAGATTATAGTATGGAAAAAATAATTTTAAAAATCATCGTCAAATAGCATTAATTCTGAAATCATAATATGGCCACATTATTATTTTAAGGCTTTAATTACAAAATCTTCTAAAATGATAAGCATCGTGAAAGATATGAGAGATTTCTTTATATTTTGTTTGTTTTTATCAGTTTGTCACATTTTATATCTCAAATCTTGAAATAATCTTTTAAAATTTTATATCAGGTTAGATACAAATTGATTTTACACATGGAGTTAGTGGATATTTAAATTAAAAATTAATTACGACAAAACTCAAATTTCTAACATCTATTATGCGAATTAAAATAATATATCATTTACATTAAAATAATATTTAATAAAAAATTTTCATTCCTAGCCTTACGTTTGAAGCTTTGCCAGAATTGTCACCGTGCAAAGATTCAGCAGCTGTCAAATAAAGTGTTTACAGTACGCACATTTATGGCACGGTTCTAAATATTCCAATATTGACAGTTCTGCCGAATTTGCTGTTAAATCGCTACTGGATAATTTGTTTATGCAACATATTAAAATTTACATATATTTAGTAATTTTTTATATTTGATTTCCACGATGCTTTGAAATCTCAAATTTGTAAATAATACAATAAACCCACCCATATTAGTAAACAATGGTCACATTTTCATTTTTTTCAACATGTTCTTCAGAAACATAAATGTAATGGGCAAAATAATTATTTTAATTAATTCTAAAAACCAAAATAAATTTATTAATAATTTTATATTTAAATAGTTATTTAAAATATATTTTTTAAAATGAGTCAACTTTTACTAAGAGTTAATTTAAGATAATTATAGTTGTATGAAAAATAATAATAAAATTAATGTAAAAGAAATTATTATATGAATAAGTTGTTAATTTTTTCACTGCAGTACAGCCTTGCTATAGTTTCATCATTACATCTGAAATATCTAAACAGGGGCGGAATTAGCCTATGTTCTCAAGAGGGATAAATTTAAATATTATAGTACTAATAGAGAACAAAAATAATTTTTATAGATAAAAATTGACTAATTTGCTATCATATATATATATATATATATATATATATATATATATATATATATATATATATATATATATATATATATATATATATATATATATATATATATATTTATTGATATCTTAGTATTTATTAGATCACGAGATCTTATGTAGCCAAAATTATCCAACACTGGCGGGGATATGAACAGGGGTTATCATTGGAAAACCGTTAAGGGAAAAACCAGGGGCCTTGCATCAGAACTTTCACTATGTGTTCAAAGATACAGTCCTTGCTTCGTTAGTTAGGAGAAGAAGGTGTTCTGAGGAAACAATATCTTAGAAAATATGGTCAACTCGACCCAGGAGAAGTTTCCAATATAGCGTCTTAGGAGCCCTCTTGATCTTGGGAGAAAAGAGGCGGTGGCGGAGTCTCGGAGGCGATCTCGATCTTGAGGACTTCTTGGTGGTAGCGGTGATGATAGATCGTCGTCAGGTCGGGGTGGTTCTCCAGCTCAGTGCAGTGATTGTCTTTTAAGGTGAGAATGAAAGCTTTATAGATTTTGGGAGTGGCGAGCTTGTAAATTCGTGGAAAACTCAACCACTCCATCGGACTGGAGCGATCCCTCGATCGACGGTGTATTTTGATGATCGGGGCCTTAATGATGTCGAATTGGGTGATCTTGGATTACGTTGGATTCGTCTTGGCGAACGCTTCGACTATAAATATGTCGTTTTGGTGACCATTTGGCGGATCGGATCCATTTTATGCTCGATAGCTTGATCGAGTCGATTGAGCTTCGATCGGACTATGTTGATGTTGTTATGTTCGTCTCGCGAGGCAGTCAGTTGTAAATTTGAAATCGGTGATTAGATCGAGCATTTGAAAATGCCTTGAGATTCGTCTTGATCAGATTAATTTTGAGGGATGTATCGGTTTATTTTTTGGGTGACATTATCTGGTCATCAAAATATATCAAATCTTGAAAATAGCAAATGAAAATTAAGAGTCCATCAACGCATTTTGAGAGAGAATCTTCATGCGTGATATTATAACTTTGAAAGGCGATCAGGTACGTAAATGCATATATGTATAGTGTGATATTTTGAGGTTATGGACTGTTGACACTACGGAAGTTTGGCGTTCCAGGGGAGGCGCTGCGAGATGAGCCCGTGCGTGAGCAGCGGCATACAGCATGAGCGAACGCCATGGAGCCTTCCGCTTGTGGAGTCTCAATGGGAGTCCAGCGTCGCGGTCAGCGGGCGAACTCTGAGCGTCAGCGCGGCCTCCCAATGCGAAACCCGCGTTCGACCATACGGCCGACCACGTCCTTGAGCCACAGCCAGATGGAACCATCCAATACGTCAGCGAAGGTGAACCCACGGCAAACGGCCTTGAACCGCGATGGCGAACCCAGTAAAGCGGTCGGATCTTATGGCAGGCGGCGGGCCATGGGCAGAATGAGAGCGCCTTGGCGTCTTGGCAAGCGCCTTGTGCCCCGACCTGAGGTTTTGAGCGGGTTTGGCGGTTTTGAATGCTTTTTTTGGGTTTTACCCTTTTAACCTAGAGTCTATAAAACACAGGGTAAGAAGAAAATGCAACTTTAACTCCTCTCCTCTTAGAGTGCATAGCCCTCCCCCTGGTGGGAGTTTGGGCACTCTTCTTGGATCAACCTCACCTCCTCATCTCTGAGCCGAGTGCATAGCCCTCCCACGGTGGGAGTTTGGGCACTCTTCTTGGATCAACCTCCACCTCCTCATCCCACAGCCGAGTGCATAGCCCTCCCACGGTGGGAGTTTGGGCACTCTCTTGGAATATTTTTCCTCGATCAGGAGTTTGCGGTGTTTGTAGATGGGTGAGAATCTTTTGAAAGGGACACGTCAGACCATAGCGGGAGGCGTGTGAGGAAACTTCTAAAATGGGCGAAGGTTAGGTAGTCGTCGATTACGGAGACACATTGATCGTGCCGGAAAAATATTATTTCAGAATGATTTGGTTCTTAAGTGTCAGAAGAGTCGATAGAGCCCAATCTCGGGGGTATTTTACCACTTATGAGATGAGTTTGAAGCGGGATTGCGGTTTCCCCATCCCGAGATGATCGCCATTTTGTCGACATCGAGGTTTGCATTTCCAGTTTTGGCGAGCAATGGCGATCGTGATGGGACTTATAGTCTTCTTGAGCGGTGTGACGCGCTGACTATTGATTACCTCGCGGATGTGCAAGTTTACTGCGATCACATGGTCATTATCACTGCGAGTCTACTTGACCTTGGACGAAGGATCCTCCCAAGGGTTGAAGCGGATTCTTTTGTGAAGAATATGGGGTCTTCTCAATGGAGAAAGGCGAGATTTACCCATTCCCACCAAGTTGGTGATGAAGATATCCTGGATCGAAATTCAGAATATTGAAGATCTTGATTTGAGATTGATATATTAGCAATTTGTCGCGGAGGAATCTTTGTTGAGCGGGCTTTATTCATCACGGTCTTATCGATTCGTTGAAAGCCCAACAAAGAGGTTTCAGTACGATCTCCCGGCGTCCTTCTTCCAATGAAGGACCCGTCTCCTAGAAGAGGAAAAGGGCGAAGAGGTGATGGTGATATCGGATACGAAAAGAGTGGGGCCCTTGAGTCGTCCCCAAGGATCTTCATTCGAGGGCGTGTTGAATCATTCTGCGTGGTCGTCGGTATAGAAGCGGTAACAATCCTTCTTGCGTTCATCGGCTTTCCTTGTCTTGTAATTTTTCTTATTTGAATCTTGAAGAAGCAAGAACTTGACTTCAAAATGAACATTGTGTTGAATGGCGGAATTGAGTTTGAAGGTCAAGTTTCTCCATGGTGAATATAAGAATCGGTATGTGGAGAAAGTAAAAGAGATGTCAGGTGTTGGAGAATCAACTTGATGAGTCGAGGGAGTTGGCGACTCAACTTCTCTTTCTTTTTAGTCGGAAGTTGGCGGACTCGGGATGAATTAGTGGAGGCTAGAAACGGAGGTTGGTTGCGCAGGATGCGAAGATCTTTTAGAAGGTTTAGTCTTGAGGCAAAGAACGAGATTCTGGCTTGAGAAAGAGGCTTATCTCGGGTAGAAGCGGGGCGGATCCGCGGGGTGGAGGACTTCAAGAACTCGGCGACCTTCAAGAGCATCATCTGAGGATCACGTTGAGGCGAGACCGCGTGTATGATGTAGAGGTGAAGGCTTTGGAAGCGTGTGTTGATGAAGGCTTCATCCGAGGTTTCTTGAAGGGGACAGCGTGCGTCATGGTAGGAGGCGGTGTTGAGGTCCTTTCTCTTTAGCTTCCCAGACCCTTAGCGATGGCGAGGATGACTTCGGATAGTTCTTCATCATCTCGATGAGACCATCAGTCTGTAGTTGTAGTTCCTTTATGTTTTGCATTGATGTTGTATTTATTTACGGTTGATTATACTTGTATGTTACATATTAACAATCCACAAAATTGTTTGTGAATATTTCCGGAGTTGTGTCAAAGTGTACTTTCGATGATAAAGATTGGCGTAGATCTATTAAGATCATTAGGCGTTACTTGATGACAAACTTGCATATATTTATAGAGGTTCTCTCGGAACCTCTTGATCTATCTGGGTTGTGTATCGGGCGTTTACGATGATGTTAACTTTGTTATGGAGAAAGTTGTAGGCGGTCTAGAGGATTGCCAACTTATCAAGGTTGTTTATCGAGGCGTTACTCGGCGATGTTAACGTATAGGAAGATCGGTCGAATTCCACAGGGATCGATCTTACCACGAATGAGATACAACAATAGTTGCGTATCTCTTGAGTGGTGTTTTAAAATGCAAAAGTAAGAAAGAAAAGTGTATGAGAACTTTAACATAGATACACCTTGATGCGAGGTTGGACAATAAATGGCGAGTATCGATAAATGTGTAATTCGATAACAACAATTGTAATACAAAATATACGATGATAATGTTTTCGCATTCACTAGAATAAAAAATATATCGGTAGTATTCCGGAGGTTTGTAGCATTCAGTGGGAGAGTCTTCCCTTATCCTTAAGCTTGAGCGTGCAGCTTGATTTTGACACCACCACATGCGGGCAGGCGGGTGAGAGTTTGTTACATTTGTGGGCCTTTTCTGCGAGTCGAGACCGAGGCGAGGTCCCCAACGGATATTGGTCGTGGCTTTACCTTTTGAAAACCTCGAGCAATCCTTTCTGATAGGAAGCCATTAGTCTTGACATGTCGGTCTCTTAGGAGATCGAGATGGAATCGAAAACTTATCGTTATTCTTGTCGGCATCAAAGTTATGGGTTCTAGGGCTGGGACCCGATGTCGGCGGAATAACGACTCGGTTCACCTTATGGCGTTTCTCGGTGAGTTCCTTGATGTAGTCGGTAAGCCGAAAGAACATTGGATAGTTCTTGATTGCCCCGTGGTTGATGTCTTTAGTTTTAGTATTGTCTATTGGTGACTTGATTACGCCCATTTTACTGTGGATGGGATACATTTGTGTGGATTAGCGGATATCGACTCTGGCGAGAAAGATGTGAATGTCTTTCACGTGAGCTGCGTCCCATTATCGGTGATGATTTTTCTTTGGAATAAAGCGACAAATAATATTTTTCAAACAAATTGCTTGGCATTTGTTGGTGGTGATTGACTTACCCATTGAAGTAATCAATGCGGATTATGAATTTTAGTTGCCCGTGGCAATGGGAAAGGGTCCCATTATCGATCCCCATTGAGCAAAGGGGCGGGCTCTGGATGTGGTGAGTTCTAGATGGTGTATGAGTGAGATTGGAATGTCGACACTTGTTACACTTCTTTACAAACTCAATGCATCTTCTTCATTGTAGGCGGTAAAACCTTGCCTCATGATTTTGAGGCGAGAGCTTTCCTCCCAAATGTTCACCACAAATTCTGAATGAACCTCTCGCATTGCATAGTTAGCCTCAGAAGGTGGTAGACACTTTAAGTAGGGCCTAAGAAGGACGCTTGTAGAGTTAGATCACCGATTATGGTGAAGTTCATTTCCAGGCGGATAGCATTGATGGTCTTGGCAAGGCCAGCTTTGAAGAAAGGACATGATCGGATCCATGAAGATTCTTTTGGGTCCTCGAGATTGTATCGAGGGCGCTTGAATGGGAAAGTGGATGTCCTCATGTATTTTCTCTTGAAAAGATCTCACAGTTGTTGGCTAACTTGGAGGGGCATGCGCGTGTTACGCTCTCTTAGAATATGAGTTATCGATGGGTCTCGATTACGGCAGAAGTGACTTTGCCAAAAGGTGCGGATGGCGGTATCGAAGTCTCCTTCAACTGTAAAACCACAAGCGTGAATGCGTGTAGACTAAGTTACGGACCTCACGGTCAATGGCGAGCCTTAGTCACCTACGAGGGCCTCGTACTTCATTATTGGTGGTAGGAACTTTAGTACTACTAAAGTTATTTTACTTGGGGAGATAAGCAAAATTCACACTCCCTTAGGAAGTACACGAAGCTCCATCAACATATAATGTCCATTGATTTGTCATGGAGTGATGAATGATCATTCGGTGGTGATGGGATGGTACATTCTACAAAGTCGTGAGCACTTGTGACTTTATATGTCGTGGAAGAAAATGGATGTCAAACTCTCCCTCGGACCACCACTTCATCAACCTTCCAGATACATCGGGGCTTTTTGCGAGAATAGTTCTTAATGGAAGATGAGTGTAGGCGTTGATGGTGTGGGCACGAAATGCGGTCAATTTTAGATGCGAGAATACTTGAATATATTTGTCTTATCTGTAGTGGATGGCGTCCTTGATTCGAGAAAGGATTTTTTCTTGACATAGTAAATGGGTCGTTGCAATGAATTCTCCTCGCGTATCGACGCAGACTTACGGCATGAGAAAGCGACAAGATAGATGTACTTCTCTCCTTGGATAGGCTTTGATAATAGGGGAAGCTAAATAGACTCGAAGTTGCTCAGCGGTCGACATTCATCGTGGAATCCATTTCCTCAGCACCCAAGATTTTGAAGAATGGTAGATACTTATCTCTGGCGGGCCAAGAATCGTGATAAAGGCTGCAATCCTTCCGGTCAAGCGTTGGACTTCCTTGATCGTTCTTGGAGGTGACATGTCCTTGAGTGCTTTTATCTTCGGGGTTGGCCTCATCCCGTGACCATGAAACTAGGAATTTCCCGAAACTCAAAATGCACTTGCTTGGGTTGAGCCGCATCTTGTGTCGAAGAATATCAAACTTGTCGAAATATCTTTGTGATATTTCCAAGCTCTTTACCGACATATCATCAACATACACCTCCATATTGTGCCTATAAGATCCTTGAAGATCTTATTCATAAAGCGTTGATATGTTGCTCCGGCATTTTTAGTCCGAATGGCATGACGATAGCGGTATAGTCCACTTATCTGTTTGGAAGGATGTTGCTTCCTCATCTGTTTTGTTCATCGATTTGATTGTAGCGAATAGGCATCCATGAAGCTTCGACATCGATGTCACGATGTTCATCAACTAGTTGGTCGATCTGAGGAAGGGGAAGCTATCTTTTGGGCATGCACGATTAAGGTCGGTAGTCGATGCACATTCTCCGAGGGAACCGGCCTTCTTGACTCGTTAGCCAACCGGTGGGGTAGTAGACTTCGAATGAACTTGACTTCCAGTTTGGTGATTTCTTGTTCTATGACTGCAAGCGTTGAAGCGAAGGTTCTTTTCTTACATCCGGCTTGTAGGTTGAGTCAACTTTGAGGGAATGCGTAATGACTTGGATGCAATATCGCTCGGGCAAAGATATCTTGATTTTACGCGAGAAAATCTCGTGATTTACGCTTTCGATGAGCGATCCCACCTTCACCTTTAGCGATGGATCAACTTAGAGATAGGAAGACAAATTACATCTTCAATTTGGAGAAGCCCTTCGAGGCATCCTCATCTCGTAAGTCGAAGTCTCGATGTTGAGGTTCTTGGCGTAAATGGGCGGGCTTGCTTGATATAACGCTTGTCTATCTGTTGATTCCACTTACCGATGCCGGTGTGTCGGAATTTCATCTTGAAGACGAGATGTATTGCGTAGAATATAGGGAGAGGTCTCCCAAATATTGCATTGTATGCGGACTGGACTTGACTACAATTGTATCAAGTGGGTTTACGTGTCGAAATTCTCCAAGAGTTACGGGAAGGCGATTGTCCCTTCCACTCGATTATCAAATCCATGATTGAAGGCGGGTTGAAGCTTCTCTCTTTCTACCCATCTTGGAAAGTGGAATAAAAGAACATCAGAACTCCCATTGTCGATCAATATCCTTTTAACATTGAAGCATGGATCACCCACCCGCGATGACAAGGGGATCTTGATGTGGGATGAAGCCCTACAGATCTAAATCATCAAAGGTGATAGAATGGTCAACCCGAGACTTCTTTGGCTCACGGCTCTTGAAGGTGAATGAATATTTGGCTGATAACGGCCCTCTGCAATTGTTTCTATCTCTCCCACGCGGCGGTTCCTCTTGGTTGCCCCATTTCTTTGGGCGGCGGGTTGGTTTTGTATAAAAGCGGCTGGAATACCCAGCGTATTAGTCTTTCGATCTCCTCCTTTGTTGGAGTCTTTCACTCCTTGATTGGTGGCACTCTTTGGTGTGCCTGCAGCGGTGAAAGTGGCGAAATTTCTCTTGATTTCCAATTCCGGACTTTAAAGGTGCGGCCACTTGGCCTATCCTCTTCTGAATAGATAGGATGTTCGCATGGCGTGTTGAGAGCGTATATTTCTCTCGATTGAGTCATCATCGAGGTCTTGAGGAGGTTTTGGGGGAGGTTCTTTTCTCTTCTTTTAGAGATGTTTGAACATCACCTTTGGGAACCTTCTTCCGCTTGGTGGTTCAAGCGTGCCGATGAACGATAACCGTCGGTGATTTGTGCCTCTATTGGTGGACAGTCGACATAGGAATGGATTGTCTCCGCATTAATGATGAATAAGTATCTGGCGGAGTCCTCAGAAAGCCCTCAAAGTTACGGATCTACTCACATCTTCGGAGAACCTTGGAAGTATTCTTTGAGGGACTCTCCATCGTTACGGCGGATTGGGAGAGATGTGATGAATCCGATGATTCTCTTGTTACGAGGAATTCTACAAAATGGCGAGCTCTCTCAAATGATCGGACGGACCCTTGGCGAATAGAACCAAGTACGAACTGTCCTTTGAGTTCTTTGGGAATACGACCACGAGAGTCATTTATGCGAATGTGCATGATCGTTGAAAGTGATCGATATGCTCGTCTGGATCGGTTGTGCCATCGTAAGGGTCCATCTTTGGGAAGCTTGAATCTCGTCGAATGTCGGGTATTGTAAGATGATCTCGTGGGAGGGACGAGCTTTGGAAGAGCGGGAGAATGGATCATTGTTCGAACTCTTCACGCATTCGTAGTTCATCATTATAAGATGGCGTGGAGTTTCACCGTCTGGTGAGCCATTCGTGGGGTGAGTAGGTATCGAAGTTCACATGGATGTGCGCCAAGGGTTCTCTACTTGTTGATCCGGCATTCCCGGGTAATCATTCTCAGGAAGAAAATCTGGATTATGCTGAGGGCCGTGAGGAACCTGTGGCTCTTCCAGGCGTGTTGGAACGTTTTGCCGGTCCTCTCGCAGGAGTCGAAGAATTTCGTTCTGGGAATCCTCCATCCTTTGAGCAGCGATCTTCCAAAGGGGCACGGACCCTCATTTTAGATCATGTTGGAGATATAGCAATGAAGCGTTGGGTTCCCACGGCCTTGTTGTGTTAGAAATTTTATTAGGTAGATCGAGATCGATTAAAATTATCAACACCTGGGGGATATGAACAGGGTTATCGTGGAAAACCCGTTAAGGGAAAAACCACGGGGGCCTTGCCGATCAAGAACTTTCACTATGTGTTCAAAGATGAGTCCTTGCTTCCGTTAGTTGGAGAAGAAGGTGTTCTGAGGGAACAATATTATATGTCGGTCAACTCCGAGGAGAAGTTTCCCAAATATCGGCGAGGCGATCTTAGAGCAACCTCTTGATCTTGAGGAGAAAAGAGGCGGTGGAGTCTTTCTAGTCACTGGGATCTCACGATCTTGAGCATGCTGGTGGTAGCGGTGATGATAGATCGTCGGTCAAGGTCGGGTGGTTCTCGAGCTCTCAGTGCAAATCGGATTGGTCCCAGGTGAGAATGAAGCTCTATTAGATTTTGGGAGCTTGTAAATTCGTGGAAAACTCCAACCACTCCCATCGGACGGAGCGATCCCCCGATCGACGGTGTATTTTGATGATCGGGTGCCTTAATGATGTCGAATTGGGTGATCTTGGATTCGTTGGATTCGTCTTGGCGAGCTCGATCGATTATATGTCGTTTTGGTGACCATTTGGCGGATCGGGGATCCATTTTTATGCTCCGATAACGATCGAGTCGATTCGAGCTTCGGATCGGTATCTTTGATGTTCTTATGTTAGTCTCGGCGGCCGTTATTTGTAAGTTTCTTTGAAATCGGTGAGATCGAAGCGTTTGAAAATCTTGAGATTACGTCATCGATTAATTTTAGGGGCGTATCGTATATATATATATATATATAAAATTTAGGAGATAATTATCTTTATCAGCTACTATTACTCTACATTTAAATAGTGTGATTCAAACTACATTTGGTTAGAAATATCCTGTAATGTAATTGAATATATGTACAAATCTTCTTTTATGTTTGGTTACGGTAAAGTAATTCTTGTGTAAAATTTGAGTATTTATTTCCTTTCTAACTTATTTTATGTAAAAATCTTCGAAAAGCAGTATTTATTTTAGAGCGAAAAAACTTTTGAAACTTTTTTTTCATTTTGGGAGGCGGGAGCTGGGAAAATTTTTTTTTATTTTTTAATTTATTTTTTTTGAATCCAGTGAATTGGTAATATTAATTTTAACTTTAATTAAAATAAATATTATTATAGCTTAATTAAGATTTAATAAATATAATTATATTTATTCAAATTGAAGATAAATAATTCACGATAAATAAAATAAAATAAAATAATAATTAATTTTTTATTTAATTAGTAAAAAAATAATTAAAGCATAAATTATTTATTAAAGAAAAATTATTTAATAAATAAATATTAAATCTTGACGATTAATTTATTTAATAAAATTTTTTATTAATTAATTTAATGTTTAATATAATAATAAAATTATATATATATATATATATATATATATATATATATATATATATATATATATATATATATTAAATTTGGGTCATGTTAATATAAAATGATAATATTCAAATTTTATTTATTTATAACACTAATAATTAATATCTTAAAAAATTTGTAAATTAATTACTAATAATTAAATATTAGAAATAAATTTTATTTGTATTTGATTTTATTTTAATATTTTAGAACATTTATAAATTAATTACTAATAATTAAATATTCGAAATAAATTTTATTTATATTTGATTTTATTTATTTTTTTAGTAAAGAAAAAAAATTTTATTTATAATTTATCTATTTTTTATTTGATAATATTTATTTTTAATTGAATCTTTAATTGAATAAATTACATAATTAATTTACATATAATAAGGTATTAGAATACAAATATTTACTTTACATTCATCCAGAATATTTACTGATACGGTATTTACTTTTCTTTTACGTATCTCATTAAAATATAGTTTACATATATTTCTTTTACATAAAACCACAAATGTAAAGTATTGAATTCATTTTCACTTTATCGTTTGTATTTTCTTTCTGCATTATCTGGGTAAAAACCGCCCCAAAAATTAAATGTCCTCCCAAATACACTCTAATCCGTTTGAGCTAGTTATACCCGTTCCCCTAGCGGATAAATCAATAGTGATCCGTAGAGGATGCAGTAGGCCACGCGTGTATCTCTTCCGCCCGAAACGCGTAAGACCGAAAACACGTGACAATCACGTGCCGTTACGTTGGATGTTGGAACAGTGCGTTGCAGTGGGCCCGTTCGAGCCTCATCCACTCCCCAGCGGATATCTCCGATTTTGCTAGTCCGACCACGCTAAGGGCATAAGAGTAATAATTTCCGTCTCACCGAAACCATCCAAGCTGGAAATCCAAAAATACTGCGATTATTAAAATTAGAAAAAGAAGGTGCGGTGTCGATAACTATATCCTCCCCCTCATTTCAACAGACTCACTGACGGGTACAGATGATGACATGAATCATAGGCTTGCACACCTTGCTCCCACGTAAGAGCATTCGTTGAGTAAATCGGAGTGAAATTATCACTCAAAGTTTCGAGCTTCGAGCTCCTCGCTTGCATAAATGCATTGGTATGAGTTATTTGTTTCTTCGAATTTTATCCTATTTCTCGCTTGCAATAATAATAATAATAATAATAAATAAAAAGAAGCTGCCGCCGGAGCTCAGAAGGTTGGCGTGTGGGATTTAGGTAGCTATCAATATCTTTTTCTATTACTTGTACTGGAAAACTTAAAGCTTCTTCCTTTCTCTGCATAGCAGGATGAATCCTCGTAGTCGATCTCATCGTTGCTCTGTTTCGACTTCATCACGACTTTCTCATTGCTACCGATCCAAGCTGCTTAGCTTCATCCCGTTTTTGAGTTTTTTCTCGTGAAAAAAATCAGTCTTTTCGGTGTTTTGTCTCTTCAGATTTGCTACGCCCAGATTGATTCGATTCGTTGCGGAAATTTTCCGAACTTATCTGTTTCGATTCTTTTTCGAAGTGCTTTCCAAACCCTAGCCATCTTTTCGAAAAAGAGTTTCGGAAGCCTCTTTCCTTTCTATAAAGAAAGAGTTTTGTTAATCCTTCGACTTCTATCCAACCGCTGAAAGGGGGAAATCGTTTGGGTTTTATTTCTGTCTTCAAAATGGTATCGAGATCCTACTCTGATCTCCTCGAGCTTGCCTCCGGGGAGCCATCCTCTTTAGGGCGGCTCAGCCGCCTGATTCCTCGCGTCGTCACGGCTTCCGGCATTGTCCCTGACATAGACTCCTCTTCTTCCTCCTCCGACACGGACGACACGGACGATGGATCCTCCTCCTCCGGTCCTAATGGACGCACCATTATCGTGGCCAACCAGCTCCCAATCCGCGCCCACCGACGCAAAGGTGGCGGCCGCGGATGGACCTTCTCTTGGGATGAAGATTGCCTGCTTCTTCAACTCAAGGACACCATTGGCGACCGGGAGGGCGGCATGGAGTTCATCTATGTAGGTTGCCTCGGCTGTGAAATCCCTCCCTCCGAGCAAGATGAAGTGTCACAAGTTCTTCTAGAGAAGTTCAACTGCGTGCCAACCTTCCTCCCGCCTGATCTCTTATCTAGATTCTACCATGGTTTCTGCAAGCAGCATCTGTGGCCTCTTTTCCATTACATGCTTCCGCTATCAGCGGAGCTTGGTGGTAGATTCAACCGGTCTCTGTGGCAGGCTTATGTATCTGCAAACAAGGTGTTTGCTGATAAGATTTTAGAAGTTATCAGCCCAGATGATGATTTTGTTTGGGTTCATGACTACCATCTCATGATTCTCCCCACCTTCCTCAGGAAGAGGTTTAATAGAGTAAAGCTCGGATTTTTCCTCCATAGCCCGTTCCCTTCTTCGGAGATTTACAGGACTTTGCCTGTTCGTGAGGAAATTCTCCGAGCGCTGCTCAACTCAGATCTAATTGGATTTCATACTTTTGACTATGCCCGCCATTTCTTATCTTGTTGCAGCCGGATGCTTGGGCTTACATATGAATCAAAGAGGGGGTATATTGGTTTGGAGTACTATGGTAGAACTGTGGGTATTAAAATTCTCTCAGTTGGGATTCATATGGGGCAGCTTAAATCGATTTTGAACTTACCAGGGACTGAGATGAAGGTTTTAGAGCTAATTAAGCAGTTCTCCAACCAGGGTAAGACGATGTTGCTTGGTGTTGATGACATGGATATATTCAAAGGAATCAGCTTAAAGCTTTTAGCTTTTGAGCAACTTCTTTTACAACACCCTGGGTGTCAAGGGAAAGTAGTACTGGTTCAGATTGCAAATCCAGCAAGGGGAAAGGGGAAGGATGTGGTTGAGGTGCAGGCTGAAAGCCATGCAATGGTAAAACGGATTAATGAAACATTTGGCCGCCCTGGTTATGAACCTGTGATCATGATTGATAAGCCGCTGCAGTTTTATGAGCGAGTAGCTTATTACGTTGTGGCCGAGTGTTGTTTGGTGACTGCGGTGAGGGATGGGATGAATCTTATACCTTATGAGTACATTGTCTCACGACAAGGGAACGAGAGACTGGATCAAGCATTGGGTCTTAGCCCTTCGACACCAAGAAAGAGCATGTTGGTTGTTTCAGAGTTCATTGGATGCTCCCCATCTTTGAGTGGGGCAATTCGGGTGAATCCTTGGAACATTGATGCTGTAGCAGACGCCATGGATTCTGCATTGGAGATGCCAGAGGCAGAAAAACAGTTGAGGCATGAAAAACACTATAGATACGTGAGTACTCATGACGTAGGCTATTGGGCTAACAGTTTTCTTCAAGATTTAGAGAGGACTTGCAGGGATCATGTCAGGAGGAGATGCTGGGGAATTGGTTTTGGTTTGGGGTTCCGAGTTGTTGCTCTCGATCCAAATTTCAGGAAGCTATCCATGGAGCATATTGTATCTGCATACAGAAGAACCAGCACTCGAGCTATTCTTTTGGATTATGATGGCACTCTCATGCCTCAAGCTTCGATTGATAAGAGTCCTAGCCAGCAATCGATCGAGATGCTTAACAGCCTTTGTCGTGACAAGAACAATGTAGTCTTTCTTGTTAGCGCTCGGAGCCGTAGCACACTCAGTGACTGGTTCTCCCCTTGTGAAAATCTGGGGATGGCCGCTGAGCATGGCTATTTTCTATGGTATCAGTTTTTTTTTTTTTTTTTTCCTTTCTATTTCTTTAAATGCGACAATGGCATAACATTAGCTGTCTACTCTCAGGCTTACCAGAGATGCAGAATGGATGACCTCCATTCCTGTGGTTGACTGCAGCTGGAAGCCTATTGCAGAGCCTGTAATGTGTCTGTACACTGAGACCACTGATGGCTCCACCATTGAAGACAAAGAGACCTCTATGGTTTGGTGCTATGAGGATGCAGATCCTGATTTTGGATCTTGCCAAGCGAAGGAGCTTCTTGATCATCTAGAAAGCGTGCTTGCGAATGAGCCAGTTTCAGTGAAGGCTGGCCAGAACAATGTAGAGGTCAAGCCTCAGGTTTGCAACTACTATAGAACTTCATGATTCATAAGAACTCTATATGTTGTATCAGCTTTACCAACAAATTGATGTATGATACTGTCATGTGCAGGGAGTGAGCAAAGGTCTTGTGGCGGAGCAGCTGCTTTCCTCCATGCGGGAGCGAGGATTGTTACCAGACTTTTTTCTTTGCATTGGAGACGACAGATCTGATGAAGATATGTTCGAAGTGATAACTGGAGCTGTCGATGGCCCTTCATTGTCTCCCTCAGCTGAGGTCTTTGCATGCACAGTCGGTCGGAAGCCCAGCAAGGCGAAGTACTATTTGGATGATACGGCTGAGATTTTTAGGTTGCTGCAGGGTTTGGCTTCAGTCTCTGAACATTCATTGGAGACATTTGTGTCTGCACAATAGATGTGCGTTTAACTCTTTCTTTGGTAGGTTCGAAATGGGCCAATGTTTTGCATTCTACAACTTTATCATGATGGAAAATTGTTTTTTTTTTAATCAGATAAACATGTGAATATTTTTCTTTCCTCAGTGATAAAGTAGTTGTGTTCTAGAATGTTTAACTAGAGTAGAAATCTAAATGTGTGGTTCTGTCAAACTTAGCTACTTAATGTAGAAACTGATAATTGTTACTGAAATTCTTCTGCCTGAACTATTCTCCAGAAACTTAATGGAGAGGAACCATGGAGAGACCACGAGAGAGAATTACATTTCCTCATACTTGACTTGTAGGAATACAGTTCTGAACATAAGTAGTGCAGAACTATTGACTGTAATTTATCAGCATTGGAACCGATCAGATATGCAGAATAATCAAAATGTACTATCGATGATACTAATGATAGTTAAATAAGGTTGTCCGAAATCGCCATATCAGAAAGGAAGCGTATGTGAAACCAGACTTGGGATAAAATTTCTAGCAGTTTTGAATCCTCATATAAAGAGCATTTACATTCAAAATGAAGAAGAAAGGATAGTTCAATGGTAATAAATCTTCAATTTATACGGAGATAGCTGTAGTATCATGCGCAAAGGGTTTTGAAAAAATAATAATAATAATAAGAGCATAAACATTTTCACCTCTTCGACAAACTTCTGTCACCGAAACAAGAGCATAAAAATGACTTAGTAGGATGCAGTTGACCAGATAAATTCTTGTAAATCTATGTTTAGTAAATATTGAGAGAATTAACTATTTAGCTATTTCTTGCAAGATTTGAGAAGGAGAAACAGAAAGGGGGGATGCATGTGACCTGTTTCTACCACACGAAAGCGTTGAAAACTAACCAGCCGCTGCACCTCAAAAATTGAGTCAGAAAAACAAAGAGTGGTTTCCGTTCTAGTTATTCCACTTTGAATCTGTTGTTAAAAGTTCCAAAAGTCTGTATAGGCTAACAAACCCAGAGCATTACTGGTAGAAACTGAGACTTTCTTTCATTACAAAACAAAGAAAACCCACTAATTCAAGGTGGCAATATTTTGACTTTTATGCCAACCTCAAATAGTCTAGATGATGCTAATGATGACAATAAAATAGACTTTTTATGAGCACAGAAGATTATAAAACTCAATTGAAAACTAGAAAACATTAGTTACATGTTGAATTTCTAGCCTTTTTAGTGAATTTCTTTTCACCAATGTCTTTGAATTGCCCTACTATTGGCATATTGCCACATTATCAATCTCTCTCTTATTCAACATTTTATACAGGGATGATTGACATTTTTTCATAAAAAATTTGTAGTCAAAATAGAAAAATTAAATCATTAAACTTTGAACCTCTTTGTTCCCCCTACTTTTATCTCTAATCCGTTTTTCATAATTTTGACTATAATAATGATCTTAAGATGCTATTCATAGATATACCTCTTATTGGAAATTATTTTTTGGCCTTCTTTTAAAGCTAAATCCGAGTATGGGGGATGAAAACTATTATCTCCTATCAGTTCAAATTCATTGAAATAAGGACATTCAATTACTTTTTATAGGAGAAATATTTGAATCTTGACATAAGAATGAAGATGTAAAATGCCGTTCACAGTTATATCCTTTACAAGAAAGTTTTTGGCCGCTCCTTGGAACCTCAAGAAAATAACTCTGAACTCCCCTCATAAATTCTTATAGGTCTATGAACCGCATGCTTTCATTAGCTTCCATATCATGCATTTACTCTGAAGCTTCAGTATTTAGGGTTTAGGAAGAAACATAAAGAAGAGGGATGCAAATTGCAATTGACCTGTGGTACAGGAAAGTGTTGAAAGCTCATCAGCTGCTGTACTCCAAAAAACTGACTCTGGGAAAGAAAAGGGTGGTTTAAGTTACTAACCCCGACCAGTTCAATTCCTCTCCAGGTGGAGGCCTAAGAATGGTGGGGAAAGTAAGTGACATGTGATGAAGCTACAGTGTGGATTAATACAACGACATCCCCACCCAATGGTGTTGAGTGGATACCTTCCAAAAAAAATATGATGTTAAAAGCTCCAAAAGTCAGTATAGGCTAACAAACTCAGAGCAATACTCGTAGAAACTGAGACTTCCTTTCATTACAAGACAAAAATACCAACCAATTCAAGGTGGCAATATTTTGACTTTCAAGTCAGAATTTTTTTTTTTTTGCCGATCAAGAATAGTTGAGATGAGTTTAGTGATGATGGTAGTAAATTAAGCTTTTTTATGGGTTATTTTGAAAAGGTATTTTTTTTTTGTGGTGAGTGCATATAGCTTTATATTATGAAAGCATTAGCCTAAAAGCAAAATAATGAATCATAAATTTATTACAAAAGAGTGATCAGATAGATCCTAAAAAATTATATGCTTCGACTAAAATAAACCTTCATCTTTTGGGAAAGGAAGCATATTAGATCTACTAATAAAGAAGACATGATAATTTTACAGTAAAAGAAAACCACCAGTTCTTCCCCAAATTCAAGTAAAGAAGCCACTCAAGGCAGGTAATCCAAGTTTGGAGGACAAGAACAAAATCTATAAATTTGAAGGCTAGAAATTCAAGTTCTAAAACATGTGGATGGAGGATTATCTTTATCAAAGAAATTCCCATGTACCAAAGATTATGAAATTTTTTAGAGAAGTGAACGCAGATAAAAGAAACCACAAGGAATAAGTCTAGCCAATATGAGAAGAAAATGGTGAAAAAAATCAATAGAAAACTAGAAAAAATCAATCACCCGATGAACTACCAGCCTTCTTGGATGAATCTCTTTTCACCATTGTCTTTGCAGTGCCCTCCATTGGCATATCACCACATCAACTTCTAACTCTCTTATTTGGCTTCGAGTTTAGAGACGATAGACTCTTTTCATAGAAAAATGGCAACCTAAGAAGAGAAAATGTGATATTTCTTTGGCTCATATTTAGCCATATAAGAACATACTATCTCTTAATTAAAAAAAGGCTAAAGTCTTATTGCATGAACAATGAACCTTGATCACCATCAATAATGGAATCTCATACAGGATAGATAGTTTTTAATCATTCTTAGAGGAAAACCATTGTTGACCTCCATATGTGTGCCACAAAGTCAAAGTCAAGCTCGCAAGTTTAATTCGTGACTTTAAGCGACAGGCGTAAATCGACTTAACGACCTGACGCATCGAAAATGGTCGAAATGACCTCCGATCGACGAACGGACTTCGCCGTTGAGTTCAGAACATCGAAATAAATTAGACTATAAATATTGCAAAATCTAACGATCAATCGACAAGCCGAGCTAACAATGCCAACATCGAATCGTGAGTCGCGATGTCCGAACGACTCTGCTCATTTAAATTGATCATATTGTTAACTTCAAAACATTGAAAACTATCAAATGATACTATCCGCGCTCAATTCGGACGATGCGCGAAGTGATTTGCGCGAAATAGAACCGAAACGCTGGCGACGCCACCAAATCAACTCAAATGACCTCCGATCGATGACTTTCCATCGTTTAATATGAAATTTAGAATATAAATATTGCGACACTGATGGCAACCATCAGCCGCTGAATCACGCGTCACACGATATCGATGTCGGAGGTACCGACCAAACGACTCCGATACAAAAATCGTATTAGCTTCAAACGCCAAAATCTATCAAATAAGATTTTGACTCAATTCGAACTGCATAAAATCGAGTGAAAGCCAGATTTATTAAAATTACTCAATTTGAGCCACCAACCAATTCATAAATGTACAAATGTATCAAACAAAACTACCCTAAATTGATATATATCATGTGTATTTAACGGCAGTCAATTAAAATAATTTAAATTAATTTAAAATTAATTTAAAATTTACCCCATGCTCAACCGTTCCCTAGTTTCAATTTTCTGAAAAATAAAAAATAAAAAATAAAAGATAATCACTCCCCCTCATTTCCCTCAATTAGTCCCTCTCATTCTCCCACTCTCTCCTTATTTCCATTTTCCGTTTCTCTCTCCGGCAGCCTTCCCCTCTACACAGAAGGTAAAATTTTTTTCCTTTTTCTGAATTTTCCGTCAGAATCCCGCCGCCGCTCCCGTACGACCCACCGGCCGCGTGTTCCGCGAGTCCTGACCCGCCGCCGACGGCGCCGTCCCGCAGCCCGCGTCCCGCGGCCAAAATCCGCGACCCGTGCGTCCATTTCCGCGCAAGCCCGCCGGCGCAAACCGCCGCCTTCTGCGCACGGACCCGCGAGTCCGATCTGCACCCGCCGCGTGATCCCAACGCGGCCCGATGCCGCGACCCGCGCCCGACCGATCCCCGCACCCGCTCCGCGGCCAAACCCACTCCGACCCGCCGCAAGGGCCGCGCGATCCCACCCATGGCCCGCGAAACCCATCCCGCGTTCCGCCGGCTCGCTCCGTCGCAACCGCGTACTCCGCACGTACCGCCTCCAACGTTGGGCCGCTGCGCCGCACACTCCGCGCGAAACCGCCGTTCCGCACCGCCGCCTCCCGCCCTCACTCCGCTGCGCACCCGACGCAGCCGCGAAACCGTCGCTTCCGTTCCAAATCCGCAAAACAGCCCACGACCCACTCTACCAACCCAAATCCGCTGTCAGTAGCCCGCAAAACAGCCCACGACCCGCTCTGTCAACCCATCTCCGCTGCCAGCAGCCCGCAAAACAACCCACGACCCGCCTCCAGCCCATTTTGACCCACGCAATGGCCCGCCAATAGCCTTCCTCCCCGAAGCCCACGGCCCGCCAGCCCAGCAAGCGTCCTTCCCTCCAGACCCAGTCCACAGCCCACTGGCCCGACAGCCCTTCAAACCTCTAGCCCAGCCCGCTACAACTAACCTTATAGCCCATTAGCCGCTAGCCCATCTCGCCCCCATTTACACGCTGGAAAGAACATCATCAAGAGGCAATTCTTTTGATTTTCTCAGATGCCTCAGTTTCTTCCACGTCGAATCTGAACATCGTCAAGAGGCGAATTATTTTCGACATCGACCATATTTCCAGCTTTCGCACGTATTAATCGGAAGAACATCGTCAAAAAATTCTTTTGATTTTTTTGTACAGACTCCGTTTTCCTATTTCGCTACAAAATCGAGGAAGAACATCGTCAAAAGACGAATTATTCTTTCGATGATCATACTTTATCTTGCATCCCACTATAACCAACCTGCTCATTTGTCGAGCACTCGTAGTAAAATAAGTCGAATATGTGAGATTTGTAAATGTGAATATATATACACTGCTTGTGTTGAAGATCTGAAGTGCGCTGACGGATGAAAAATAAATGGTGTCAAGACACCGCTCACTCAGAGCAGGTAAGAACATTTGTTAGATGTCACTCCCCAAGAAATTGCAAATCTTGTCTAATTTTGACTTAGAAAAAAGAAATGGGATGATTATATACAGATTGTATGTATTCTTTTTGATAAGATCTCGCTTTCAAGAGACGAGATGAAAACTCGACATAGAAGACACCTCGTTTACGCCAAGAGGCTAGAGGAGAAAACACGCATCCACTACACCTGGGATGACGTCGGAGGTTTGAATTTTAAAACATTTTGATTAGAAAAAATGGGAGAAAAAATGAGGACCTAAGAGCTAAATAGAAACTTGTAATTTTAAATTAAAGTATCAAACAAAAAAAGGGAGGGGGGGAATTAAAATGACATACGATAGATAGAAAAGCAAAACAAAATAAAAGAAATGTGAAAATCACTTACAAAATTTATTGAAACATGATTGAAAGCCCACTAAAGTTTTTAACCTCCCCCTTTCAAATGTCCTAGCTCTAACCTTTCAGGTAATAGGAATAGGATAGGCATTTTCCCTCGGCCTTATTTATAGAAATGGAAAGAAGTAAAAGAGGGGGAAAATCAAATTTAAATAAAAGAGGGGAAAAATCAAATTTGAATAAAGAGGAAATCAAATTTGAATAAACACTTGCTAGGACATGTAGATTTCAGTGTAAATTTTAATGTTTGAAAAGATCACAGCTAAGTGGAATATATTAAATATTAATCAAAAAATCTAATAAGATATTAGATTAATTTATATGCCTTCTTCGCCACTGATGCAACTCTTTGTGAGAAGAAGGCACTAAATTAAAATTTATAAAAAATCAAGACTCCTTCAATCAAAATTAAGGAATTTCATTCTAATTATGATTTTAAAATCAATGAAATCACTAATTAGAAATTAAGCTTATAAACTCCTACATGTGCTGACATAGAGATTTCAAGTGCAAATTTTAATTCTAAAAATACCAAGATAAAAATTAAATAAAAATCAAATCAATATCATATTCAAACACAAAACTACCTAAATTCTTAAATACACCGCGACCTTCTGAATGCTTAAATTCAAGTGCTTTGAGCTGTGGTTTTTTTGGTTTAGTCTTAGGATTGGGTCCATGTTAACAAAACCTAAAAACCTATAATAAAAGCTTCAAATCAATAAAATATCTAAAAAAAATTGATTTTATCAAGTGACAGTAGATTCAATCTTCTATTAGTAGCTAAGTAAAGTTGATATAATCTAAAGCTCTTAAACATATTCAAATCAACAATTTTTCTAATTAAATCAATTTCAATCAAATAACAATCTAAAATTGTTCAAATGAAACTCTATCACTAAAAACTTAAACCAAACTTAATCTATCCACCTTACTGAAAATTAAGAAAATTCTCATAAAGGAGCCAATGTCAAATCAGTATTTTCATATGTTCACTCTTAATCAATCTCTGTAGTAATGACTGATTCCTGACCGTGTGGCTGGCCAAGAGGCCACAGATGAAGCAATTACACCGAGTCCTGACGGTGGTTTGGCCATCCACTCCATTATATTATGCGATCGATCGATGCTCCCAATAGCTTTGCCCTTTGAGTTGTGAATCATAGGGTATACTTGATAGGGTAAACAATCATTTGTCATCATGTAGACTTAAGCCTGCCTCCTGAGACAAACACCACCCTGCTACAAGGATTTCTTGACGACGCAACCCATGTGTTGATGAGGATCCTTCCGGTTGGTCACTACCTCCTCCGACTATTAGACCAAGCGGAGATGAAACCATGGGATCTAGATCGCACGCCATCATTCCCCAACCATCTAATTTAAGCTAAAATGATGAATTTCATCTTAAATTCTAAAACTCATGCTACTATATATACTGCACCAATGACAAATTTTAATGAAAGTTCTCTCTCACTTATTGGAGAATTAACTATATGACCCATAGAAACGGAACAGATCTAAAGTTCTCACCAAATGAGGACGAAATCTCTGGGTTGTCTTATCTACTATCTCATCTACCTTTTGAAAATTACACCGACACTTTAAACCACTCTTTCATCAAGAGAATTTTCTAGATTTCTGGCGACTCCAGCGATTCTCTTTCCATCTTTGCTATATATATATTCTGTATAGTAGCAATAAATTTTTTGAAAATTCAAAACAAAATGATGATTTAAGTGTATAATAAATGCGTATGATTCTATGTAGAATGAATCATTTTAGAGTGTGTCTTTATTACACCATTATTAGTTTTGTAGTTCTCTCTGATCTTGAAATAATAATAATGCTAATTACTAATCCCCATCTTTCACTTTTTTAAATGGATCTACAAAGCACTCCTTTCACCGCTCAACTATGCGAACATCCGCAAATAATGTCTCATCAACACTAGAGATGTCGGAGCTACCATCCAATTTGGTAATTTGAATTTCCCAGCTATCGCAGCTGCTACTCCTAAAGTACCCACCCGCGGCACATTCATCCGAGGCCATTCTTGAAGGCCTCAAATTACTAAACTCCTAGCCAAGCCAACCGGTTCAACCAACTGCCAATGAGTTCTCCCAATGAGAACTTCAATTTTCAAGAGGCTATCAATCAAGCTCCCATAAAAGAATCGCGGGACAAACTATGTCTCTACTGGTACGTGATGTACCGAACCTCTGTACTGGAAAGCATGATCATGAAGCTTCATCATCAGGAAGCAAATTAACGAGAAGACAAAGAAGAAGGAGAAATGCTGAGCTTAGGGCTCAGCAGATCTCCTTTGACGACCAATAACAAGCAATACTCCGAAAGTGAGTATTCTACCCACAACAACTTTGACAATCTAAAGTGGGTAAAGAGGAATAGCTCTACTAGCGAAATAAAGTAGTCCTTCTGGAACCAACCATGTCAAGCTCCATCAGAGGAGACAGCTCAAACATCGCTGATATATAAAGTTCTCAAAGTAAGAACAAAGGCTAATGAAAAGAAGATTTGAGGCTTATGATGATGAAAATATCAAGCTTCGCCAAGAAAGTTGTCATCTCTTCTAGTAAGCCGCCGAGCCAAACTGCATGGTGAGCAGCGATGACACTTGGATCACGTGTCCAAGAATCCGCTGCGAAAGGGTAAGCAAATATGGAGGCCAAGACCCCATAATGAAACTTTGAGTAATAGAAGGGTGTGACATCTCATACATATATTCAAAAATCTGCCTCAAAATCAACTCATCAGAAGTGGATACCCAAAAGAAGGGATATCAATGATGAACGATATAATATTCGACACCCTGGAGAATCCTCTAGGGGATCCCATCGCCGATCAATTTCACCCCCATAAGAGAAGGTTGATGTTGATCGTGGTCATTTGATAGAAGAGGTGGTTGTTCCACACATTGAACCAGAGATCCACTGGAAACGTTGATTAGAAATTCTTATGCAGGAAGAAAATATTGAAGAAGATTCTATGGAAATAGAAGTCGTCTATATGGCCAGAGATATAGATGAACTCTCGCCGACCATCGATCAACAAACTCGTGGAACCCGAACTGAATTTGACTTTATGAAGAAGAGTCTTCACATAAACAAATAAATGATGGATCTTCGGTCTTTGTTGAAGAAGAAGAAGAAGATCACAATGAGAAAGATATCATGGGTGTCAAGCCGCTATATATGAACAAAATGATCACCGTACACTTTATAATCAACGTCAGACAATCCCAACAACAACTTTCTAAATGCACAAGGAGAAGGGCGTCAAGCTCTACTCAAAATGAGCAAGCGAACAACAATAAGAAATAGAAAAGGAAGAACTGCTTGATTGACGAGACGCTAACTAGAGAGCAAAGAGAAATGCATCAAATGGAGGCCAAAGACAAAGGAGATTGTACTTGGTACCAAAATGAATGATATGATGGTACAAATGAACATCATGATGAGATGAAAAATATCATATCAAGTGTAGCACCTATTTTGTCTCTAACCAATAGGTAATCTAACAATGCAACTTCTATACTACCTACCGTGGTACCAAGCTCTACAAGACATGCTAATGAAGCAAGGATGAAGTTAACCAAACACCTCTCAATTCAAAAATCTAGCTAGCACAGGAACGTAGCTACTTAGTTAGAAATAATAATCAATGAAAAGATAAAGGCAGTCATAGCCTCAAAGCAGGCTAAAAAGCTGGTGAATAAGGGTCGCCCTTACCCAACTGAATATGACCAAGTGTCATACCCAAAAGGTCATTCGATCAAATTCAATACTTTCGGCCGGTAATCCAAACCAACATGCTCAATTTAAGGCTACTTGTGGTAACACAGGGAACGATGCTGCTTTTTTTAATTCGTCGTAGTTGACCTCACCGCTTTGAATGGTATGAATTTCAAATGATTCGCTTAAAACATACTGAATTGGAGACTATATTTGTGAAAAGGTCGAACCAGAAAATCATAATTGTTGACCTTGCCTTACTAAAAAGGAGGAAAGATGAGTCAGTGACAAAATTCATAAGTCGTTGGCAACCTAAGTATGAAGTGCGAGCAACAATTGGAAGAAGAACATGCGATCAATTGCTAATGGGCAATATGGATGATAAAATGGCACCATTTCTATGCATGGCGTCGATTGTAATATTTCAGGACTTGCTCGATAGGGTGGCTAAATTCGAAAAGTTGAATCAGTCTAAGTCAGAAGTCTATGCAGATAAAGCAAAGAGAAATAAACCTTCGAACTCAAGAAGAATGAAACTCACGCCGCTTCTTATAGTTCAAATGGTGAAAAGTGGGTGATATACAATGTGGATAAATAAAAGCAGCTGATGTACAATGATGATAAGGGTAAAAAGTCTATTTATTCTAATCCACAACCAAAATTGATATTAAGAGGTAATAACAAACCTCGGACCTTTTCAAGTGGTGGGAGCGCCCAAAACAACAACAAGATGATGGCGAATGCCATCTCTTAAGGAAAAGATGAATAAAGAATATTCCTTTAGAAGGGATAGTGTGGCTAAATTATTTAAGCAAGCAGTCAAAGTTGGTTTACAATTACCAGAAATTAAAAGGCCTGAAGAAGCCGATCAAGTCAGTAATTCAAATTACTGTCCCTATCATCGGATGATCAGTCATCCTATCGAAGATTGATATGTCTTCAAAGATTGATTAGAAAGGAAATATCGACGAGATGAATTTACACTATCCGATAGTGTTCTAGTCAACCCTAAAAGAGAGTCTACTAGGATGATTATGTCCCCAGATCATCCAAACAAAGATAAACAAGGAGAAAGCGTGATCAATAATGGCAAATAGTAGTCTCTAAAAAGAGCGTGAAAATGCTGAAGTAGCTAAAAGACGTCCCTAATGTCAAGTGAAAATCACCGCTTGAACCTATATTGAACTTAAGAGAGATGCCTAAACCAAGTATTTGGCCTTCTCAACGGTATTCTGATAAGGTTACTTCACGATGAGAAGCAACCAAACGCACCCCATAAATCAAAGAAGTCAAGAAGAAAAGAAGATCAAGAAGAGAACTATAACTCAAAAGATCATTAACAATCTAGAGGAGTATCACCGGCCGACAAGACAACCATTTAGGCTTATAGAATTCATTCCTAAACTTAGCATTGCTGAATCAGATGAAGAAGATAATGGTGAGTCTTGTCCGGTAGAGACATGCCGAATCATCTGCGTGATGTCAGATATTCTTCAACATCAGTTACTTCGAGGTGACAAGGGTAGTCAGACAAACTCGACCAACTCGTCAAAATTTTTATCAAGAAAGCAAGAAGAGCTTGAGGAGCTAATGTCTGAATTTTGTTTAATGACTCAGCAAGATAATAATAGTTCAAATGAAGATTTATATTTTTCCGACGGAGAAGAGTCAGACTCATCGATATCATCACGTATGAAACGTATGATGTTGAAAAATGAGTCTAACCCTTTTGGCCAATCTTCCAGAATAAGAGAAAAATTTGAAGAACTACCTCTTCGGATGAATCTAAGCGAGACAAAGTTATTCAAGTTAAGTTGAGAAGTGGTAAAGTCTTACCACCTTCATCAAAGAAGGAAAATGCAAATAAAGATAAAGGCGAGCAAATTGAAGTCAACGAGGATATTATTCCTAAAAATTCTAGAACAAAGCCTAAATCAAGCAAGAAAATAGATTATAATATTTTATCATATCTGAGAAAGATCCCTGCACAACTAAGTGTGTCCGAGGCTCTCTTGATGTCAAAAGACCTCCTAGAAACTTTGATATGAGCTCTAAAAGATCCGGAGAGTTATGAAGCTTACTTTGCTGAAAAATGCATGACTGAAGCATTGCAAACTCAAGATCTCCCAGTAATCACATTTTCTGAAGAAGATCTTATATTGAGAATAGTGGATCACAATCATCATCTTTATGTTATTATAGAGAGTGATGGCATCTCGATCAGCCGCATATTGATTGATCCAGGTTCTTTTATCAATCTCATGAGTCTAAAGGTATTAAGAGGATTATCGTTGGATATCCAACATCTTGGGAGAGATAAGTTGATGGTTCATGACAATGAAAAAGGGCGTAAAAAAAGGTTCTTTTATTCTCCCTCTCAAATTCAAGGATTTATACAAGCCAAGTTTCATGTAATCGATGTTGATACATCATTTAGATCTCTCTCACCGTCGCATGAGTATGGCATGGTCCCATCAACTATGCATCAATGTATAAAGTATTTGAATTCTATAACCTACAACCATTCTCCGTCAATGAAGCAAAAATCTATGAAGATGCAAAGTACTTCATCCTCAAAGAGCCTAAGCCAACAAAGCCTCTTGAAGCGGTAGCATCCACTTCAGGAACTAAAGAGCAATTTCACAAAATGAAAGAGCAGAAGCAAGGTGGAAGAAAGAAGGCAATGCCGACTCTCCCTAAAGCACTTGATTCTGCACCTAAGTTAGGAAAATCAGTTCATCATTTGGGGAGTGACACAGAAGAAGAAGAAGAAGATAGTCCTGTCAAACCTAAGAGAACTTATAAGCTCTCAAGAAAATCAGAGTATGAAATAAATGATTCGCTGACTATGATTTTGAATCTACTTATGAAAATAGAGTTCAAATCATGGAGGATAGCTCAGTGAGTTAGATGACTCACTCAAAATTATACCCATCCCTCAGTTTCAAAGAAATCACTCCACGGAGGTTCATAATATTGAAGAATTGATAACATTTTATGTGCTACCGTTGAGTGAGAGTGGAATAGGAACTCTATTTTACAAATCTGAAGAGTCTCAGCCTCAAGATTTTGAACAGCCTACTCAACATGAAAATTATGATGAGATACAACAAGAATACCAATATACTATCTAAGTTACAAGAATGATGCATAAGCTTGGAGTTCATATTGGAACTACTAAACATATAACTCAAATCTTTAAGGATGTGGACCAAAAAGTCCTCAATCAGGAGAAGTGATAAGTTTATCACTAAAGGTTCTTCTCAAATCTCATCAAGATAGATATAATATATAAGAACGAGATAGAAACTAGATGAAGAGGATGATTCCCATGAAACTCTTATTAAAAATGATGAAAAAGTAGAAGCCAAGCACGCACTTGAAGAACTTGAAGAGGGTGGAGAAATAGCTACCATGGATGAACTTAAAGAAGTTAACCTAGGAGCGGAGGATGATCCTCATCCCACTTTCGTCAGTGCCCTTCTGCCTGATGAGAAAGTTAAGGAGCTAAAAATGCTACTTTGTGAATTCAGGGATTGCTTCATATATTCAAAATGTCGCTTATCCCCGATGTAGTAGTTCATAAACTAGTTATTAAACCAAATGCAACATCCTCTTAAGCAAGCTCCTGACAAAATGAGATTGAGATCAAGAACGTGTAATTAGAATAAAAAATTAATCGCTTTCATCAGAGGAGAAGTATGCGAGTGGATAGCTAACATTGTCCAGAAGAAGAACGGCCAAATCTCTCTTGACATTGGGACCTAAATAAGGCATGCCCAAAAGATGACTATCCGCTTTCAATATCAGAACTACTAGTGGACAACACCTCTAACTATGACATGTTCTCATTTATGGATGGATCATCAGGGTATAATCAAATCAAAATGCACTAAGAAGATGAAAAATATATGTCGTTTGAACTTTTATTGGCATCTATTGCTACGGCCATGCCCTTTGGCAAAAAAATGCCGGAGCTACATACCAAAGAGAATGACACATTTTTGATGAGTTGATTCATCAAAAGGTGGAATATTATATCGACGATCTGGTGGTGAAGAGCTTAAGCTGTGAAAATCACTTTGAAGACTTGAGAACCGTACTAGAGAGAATCAAAAAATATGATCTCAAGATGAATCCTCTAAAATGTGCATTCGGGGTATCCTCTGGAAAATTCTTGGGATACATTGTAGTCACAGAGGTATTGAAATTGATCATGCTAAAATCAAGGCAATCATGGAGATGCCTCCACCGAAGAGTTTGCGTCAGCTCCGTTCTTTATAAGGACAACTCGCATTCATCCGTTGATTTATATTAAACTTATCAGGATGCTGTCAACTATTTGCAGGGTTAATGAAAAAGGATGCTCCATTTAAATGGGACAAGGAGTGCCAAGAAGTCTTCAATAGCATTAAAAGCTACCTATTAAGTCCACCAATCCTAGCAATGCCTATTCCTAGGAAGCCTTTCATTCTATACACAGCTGCATTAGAAGTGTCCCTTGGAGCATTATTGGCACAACACAATGAAGAAGGCAAAGAGAATGCTCTTTATTATATCAAGGTCGAGGAGCAAAATGAGATACTCTCCGATAGAGAAACATTATTTGGCATTGATTTTTGCAGTCCAAAAGCTTCATCATTACATGTTATCTCACAAGATTATTCTCATCTCAAGGATCAGAAAGTACTTGATGATAAGACAAGATGTGTGTTGACAAGATGAGATTGCTTTTGTAATTTGATATCACATAATGCTCGTAGAAAGTGAAGGGACAAGTCTTAGTAGATTTTCTGCGCACATCCTATCCGGACTCTTCTTTAATGATGATTTATCTGAAGAGCAAATTATGCTCATTTATGAAAGAGAAAAATCACAAATTTGAGAAATATACTTCGATGGAGCCTCACCGATCAAACAAGTCCAATATCTGAATTTTCCAAGAGCAAGAGCAGGAATCGATATCATCTTCATAACACCAGGAGGGATAATGAGATGATCATATAGATTGATCGAGCCAAGAACTAATAATGAAGATGAATATGAAGCATTAGTGGTAGGTCTGGAAGAAACTATTTTCATAGGCATTCAACTTTCATATTTTGGTGATTCTCAACTTATTATAAATCAAGTACTTGGCATCTATAGAATCAACAAGCTTGTTAGCTTTCTATCACAAGAGTTTAAATGAAGATACCAAATATCACACTAACTCGAGTCTCCGAGAATAGAAAGCCGATGCTTGACAAAATTAGCTAAGAAATGACAAGTATGAATGGTGATTATGTCATGATATATTTACTGATGAGTTCTAGAGATAAAGTATCAATCCCCACGTGGTAGGGGTTACCAAATTTGACCAGGGATGACTCAAGTTGCTCATACTCCCCAAAATCAACAAGAAGTTGTACCAAGAAGAGCTAAGAATGACATTGCCTCTAAAAGCGTGAAGCCTTTGTAGAAGAACCGCATGATTGAGGCAACCCTTCATCAACTACTTTAAAGAAGGAAAATTACCAAACAATAAATCAGACAAAATCGAAAAGAGAATGCTACGCTTATGCCACAACACACTTTATATCGTAGATCCTTTGAACAAATGTACTATACCTGGATGAAAGCAAAGTGATGGTTGAAGTTCATGAAGGACTTTGGTATCACCAAGTCTCAAGATGGTAAAAGATCAAAATGATGAGCTATTATTGGCCATCTATGGTGAGAGATTAATCACGCTAAGAAGTGTCATGAGTGTCAAGTACATGGGATCTCATCCATCAACCTCTAAATCCATTACACCCAATAATAGTCATGCTCAATGTTGGGGTATATGTAATTGGACTAATCGATCCAATCCATCGGTGGACATCGCTTCATCCCAAGAAGAATCGATTATTTCTCTAAGTGGGTTAAGGCTACCCCATTTAAAGAAGTTACTGACGACCGAGTAATTAGCTTCTTTACGCATAAAATAATCTATAAATTTGGAGTGCCATGCCGAATAATTTTTTATAATGGCACAACCTTCAAAAGTGCGAAGATTTATAGATTCGATCAATAAAATTGATTGGCGATACTCTTCAATATATAATCTAAGAGAAAATGGTTTAGCGGAGGCCTTCAACAAGACAATAGTCAAGCTGCTTAAGAAGATTCTCACTAAAAATAAAAGAGAATGGCATACCAAGCTAGTAGAGGCTCTATGGGCATATCGAACCACCTACAAGATGCCGACTAAAATCACTCCCTATTCATTAGTATTTGGAACTGAAGTAGTTCTTCCGCTTGAAGTTGAGTGTTGCCTTCACTTGTAGCCATCCAGATAATCTAACTAAAGATCAAAATGCTCATAAGAATGGAGGAACTCAACGATGATGAAGTTAGATTACAAGCTCATCAAAATCAGAAGTCTATCGAGCAAAGATGTTCAGGCTTTTGACCATACGCAGCGGCCTCAACATTCCAAAAGGAGAATCTTGGAAGACCAATTATTCTCAATCGAAAATTTGGTGGCAAATTTGAGCCTAATTGGGAAGGCCCTTTTGTCATTGAAAAAGTGTATCAAGGAGGGGCATACCAACTCATCAACCTAAAAGGTGAAAGATCAATGCAGCCAATTAACGATCGTTACCTGAAAAAGTATTATACATTCCCAAGGTACAATAGAAATCCTCCTGTAAGACAAGGGGTATTTTTTTTAGTATATCTATTTAGGTTGACATCGTACTTCATGCCAAAATCCTTAAATAAACCTACTCTAGATGAAAAAACTATTTCATGAAAATTCTCCTGTTACACATGGGATATTTTGGATATTATATATACAAATGAAATCAATATTGTATGTTAAAATCTCCTTTAGAGTACATCAATTCAAATATGGATATATTTGTATATTTTCATCTTAAAAATTCTCCTACATGTACTTTAGAATTATAGGGGGCATTTTTTTAGTTTATATTAACTCTATTTGAGTTGATATCGTGTCATAAGACGAGATCCTCAAATATACTCTGATTCAGGTTGACATTGAGCATTACGCCAAAATCTCTGAATATATCTATAATTATCATTGTTAAGTTGCAGAGTTTTGCAGGAATAAAAAGAATCTATTTTTATGCATGAAAAGACAGCCCTAAAGGTCAACAAAGTTATCTCTCAGATTTGCCAAATTCTGGAGATCAAGTCAGAAGAACTCCCGATTTTGGAAGCTTCAATCAATTAAGTTGAAGAAACATCAAGCTACATCCTCAAGTCGGGACACGGATGGCTAAAGGTCGACTCAACAAGCCCATAAATAAGGGTCGACGCCTCTTCACTAACAAGCCGCAAGAAAAGACCATGAAAAAGAGCTTTGTCGGCCGATGATAAATCACCAACCCACTGCTTTAAGTCAAGACCAGTATGTTCTAAAGATCGAACTCAATAAGCCCAAATATGGCCGAGTTGCTGACGCTCTCCTCACTCAACAAGCCATAAGAAAAGGTCGTGAAAAAAGTGCTGCCGTTCAATGACGACTATTCAATCTCAAACATCCGTGTGATTGTAAGCAATCGGATCCGTGAGATCTCTACTTGATCGATAGGTCAAGACAATGAGAAACTCTTAATTCGAGCCTCAAATCAATCTATATTGCCAGGTGATATCTCAATCATCCTCAAATGATAGACAAGCTCAAAGCACGATCAAAGCCTACCTCCTCATCAAGTCACAAAGAGAGCAAGGACCAGGAAGCAATTTCATAGTTCATACAAAGCCGATGGTAACTAAAGGAATTTTGTAGTTATTCGCTAAAGCACGTGCTAAACTAATAACTCAACATCTATATAAGTGGGGTCATCTATGTATCCTTCAACGAATCCGTTTAAGCGCAAGCACAAGATTCATGGCATACATACACTTCATGACAAGTCAATATTGACAAATCAGGTCAATCCTTCATCTAGTCTGTCAAGCTCAAAGCTAGGACATAATGACTTTCAAATCCGACCAAGTGAGGATAAAGCGATTCCCCAACAGAATCATTCATCAAAATAAATAGACCAGTTCCTCCATCAAACCCAACCAAGCACGAAATGAGGGCTAGAGGAAACTCAAATCTACAATGACATGAAAGAAAGGGATCACCAGTAGGGCTGTTGAAGCAGAAAGTAAATGGTTTGAAGCTAAAATGATCTAGGTTTCATAGCTAGCACATAAATCAAACCCAAAGCACAAAGTCTACAAATCAAGCCTAGAGCACAAATCAAAGCTGGTCTTCTCATCAAATCCATAAAAGTACAAAAGTGCAAAAGTAACAGAGGAATGCTAAAGTCCACTAATACAATAAAAGGATAGATGATACATGACTAATATAAAAAAAAAGAGAAGGAGGGAAAAGTAAAGTACATCATGGGAGCCTATCTAACTCTAAAGTTAAAGTAAGTCGCTAAAGATGTGTTCACTCACCAACCGCAAAGCATCGTATTTAATCAAAGCGCCTCAAGATCTACCATAGCGGTGGGCGATAATCTGCTCCCGCTTCATAACCTGAGCTCTTATGTCTCATTTGACTCTTCGAGCGACAATCAATAACTCGAAAGCATCTATCAAACTTGACGGCCACGTAGAGCCTCGACACTCTCTTCAAATTCATCATGTGATGTCACCGCCTCCACTAAGCCTAACTCGCGGCTCCCGATAAAGTCTTTAGAGCGGATGTGATCTCATCCAGGTGGATCAAGAAATCTATATACATACAAACCTCCAGATATCTTGAGCGTTCCTCTAGATCGCATTATGAGCTAAAGGTCCAAAGTAGTGTTAGCAAGGCGTAAAAATTTATCCGATGACTCTAGTGAGTCGAGCAATCAGAAACCACGTCCCTCAAAACACCAAGCCCGCAATCACGCATGCTCTATCCGTGGATTCAACCTATAGGGATGTTGATGGTAGATCTGGACTCATAACTACATCGAGCACTACGAAAATAAATGAAAATAATCAACACGAAGCAGATGTAAAGGAGTATAGTTACTATAAATAAATAAATAAATAGGGAAGAAAAGCGAGCATGATGAATGGTGAATTGGTATATTAGCGATATAATCCTCGAGGACCCTCACTATCTGGTAAACTCCAAGGCTATGTGCTGGCTCAACAGAAGCCTGACTAAGCACGAGGTCTCTCACCTCAGAAGTCTCCTCAAGGCAGTGGGCAGAGTCAAGCTCAGTAGAGAAAGGTGGCTCCACATAAGGGATAATAAAATCAAAAGTGGTAGTATCAAAGGTTGACATGTGCGATAGCCCAACTCTAGAATCCTCAATAACATCTCCAGTGCTGCCTGACACTTGTGGCACTTCATCGGAAGTCATAAATGGTCGTGTAGGTAGGCCCATGGAATAATTAACTGAAACCAGTATAGGCTCCGTGGGTTGGCTACACCTACATCTGCAAGCTGGTGAAGAAACATCAATGTAGCTAGGGGTAGAATCCCTAGCTCTAACTCTGCCACGAGAAGTGGTATCCTCTAACTTGCTGTAGCGGGGCATCTGTCAAATATATTAGAGTATCAAACGCAAAAACATATTTTGAAAAAGGACAAAAGTGTTGAAAAAGAGGAAAATAGTGATTATACCTCTAGCTATAGTTTCCTGCTAATGGTAATCGACGGTGGATCCTCCAATCTCGAGGAACGCCCAAGGACCTCATCCTGCGTTCATATCTCCTAGAACCACGCTAGGAAAGGGCCAAAAGACAGTCGTACCCAGGTGAGGTAAGTATAACTAATCCCCGTGCAACTATGTGGAGAAGCTATCCGAAAATGAGCACCAGTACCAAGCCTTAGTAAGTGTAGCCAAACGGTTGAAGCAGTAAAGTAACGTGCCTCAAGGGGAATCGTCCTGATCCTCCTAAAATCCACTACACCAGGGATGAGTGGCTGCCATCCGGGCGATCGGCGGAAGAAACCAAACTATTGTGCAACCAGTTAAGATAGCCCTCATATACCCCCAAATCGATCACGGTATACCAAAAGGTATTCAGCTACTCTTAGTGTTCGACGGCCACGAAGTAAGGAATATCTACCATTCTCATCAATACTATCAATAAGATCAATCCCTATCGCGTCAGAGGGTAGGCCAGGTACATCCGGCTGGTGAACTAACAAAAATTGATCTCTAACAAAATAAGGAGCAAAAAAGAGCATGTGAATCCTCTCCATCTCCAAAGTAGAGGATGCTCTATATAACTGTAAGACTGTAGGATATTCTCGCTCTAAAAAGAAGGTTGGATACTTAAAACAAGCAAAGGCATCATGTACATGGAGGTGGACCCAAGCATATAAGTACTGCCAAGGTATAATCACATCTCGCGACTCAGAGAACACACCCCAATCACCCCAATATCCTATAAAGCTGGCGAATGTTGGGAGAGAAACTGCGCCGAGAGATCTGGGCTAATAAAGCGCTGGCGAATTAGGCCCTCAGTAATGGGGAGCACAAAAATGCTATGTCACTATAAAAGGCTAGAACAGATCCTCACTCAATCCGGTAGTCTTTGGAGAAGAAGCCCTGGCGGTAAAGTAGGCTCTGCAGTCTCTTCGGATAAGCAACTATCCTTAGACACACTCAATCGAAAAAGGGTCATGCAGTTCTACAGTCTCATCTAATAGAGCACAATCCTGCAAGAAGCTCTGGATCCATGTACTCACAGGTAAGGCAGCTCGTGATCATATAGAATGCCCTGACACCCTGAAAGTCTAGTGATAGTGGTCCAGGAGATCAATATAAATAGAAGGCATAGCCAGTCTACCACTTCGATCGTAATCATCTGAAGGCTGCCTACGAAATAATTCCTCATCAAATGGAACACTCTCGTCATAGCGATAACCAAATATGGGAAGACCTAGCATAGCCTATAACTCCAAAAGAGTGACTGTCAACTCCTTCAGGCCAATCCAACAAGTGTTACTACTAGGATCCCAGAACTCTACTACTCCACGAGCCCAAGAAGAAGGCATTCTTCCGAAGTCAAATAAAGATACATATATTGCCTCATAAATGCCTACTGTCCGTAAAGTATCTCGGTGAGCTTGTGGAATATACCTAGCCCATGTGACATATCCATGGGGAAGAGTAGGAATCCTGCCAATAGAAGAATCAGTTGATGGTGGCTCGGGTGGCAGTCTCATCATCAGGCAGCCGAAGCGGGTTGTAAGACATCACAATATTCCAACACGCTTCTTATGTTGTCCAAAGGATTGTAGTCCAGACTTACAAGGGAAGTTACCCAGTCGGCAGGATCCTCAAAAATAAAAGAATCTGAAACACAATCAGGAAGTTGGGAAGAGCGTGCAAAGAAGCCTCGGTAAAGATCACGTCCTTGTAACATGTCAGTGTGCTGCTCAATCCTATCTCTGATATTGACATCTCCACGAGGATCATGTCCATCAATCTCTGACCAGATAACCTCCTCGCTAGGCTCGTCAGGTGACAAATCATCGGATCTCCTCAAACTGAACATTCTCCTACCAAGTGATAAAAGAAACGTTACATAAAATTTAAATAATAGTGTAATCAAGTATGTCCACTAGTTCTCAAGATGCGAAAAAAAAAAGAGGAAAGAAAAGAGAAGAAAGATAAAAAAGAAGAATAAGAAAAGGACTAAAAGGCAACCAATTTTCAACAAATGTGACTCGCTTCATGCGTGAATCACATTTGTTGGGGGCATTTGTTGACCTCCATATATGTGCCACAAAGTCAAAGTAAAGCTCCGACGGACTTTAGAAGAGACAGTGCGTAAATCGAGGCTCAAAATGCACTAGACATCACTGAAAATGGTCGAAATGACCTCCGATAGACGAACGAACTTCTCCGTTGAGTTCAGAACGTCAAAATCGATCATAATATAAATACTATAAAATCTAACGATCAATCAATTAAGCACTCGAGTTAACAATGTGTCGACACGCATAGGAGCGTGCATTCGGTTGGATTGGACAGATCGATTTTTTAATTTGCTAATCCGTTCGGTTTGAAATTCAAAATCCAAAAATCCGATCCGTATAAGATTTAATATAATCCGAACCAATCCAATCCAAAAAAAATTTGGATTTTCGGTTCGATTTTTAAAAAATTGAAAATATATAATATAATTAAAATTTTAAAATATCTAAATATTTAAATGAGCAGTAATAATAATATGATTATCAAATTACTAGTAATTAAAATGCTTAAATATTTATAAGACCGATTTAAGATAAAGTTACTGTCATTCAATAGAAAGTAGAAATCAACTGCAACAACCAACAAATCATAAGGCACAAAGCATCGATCAGCCTTCTTATGAATAGATAAATGAAATTATATTAACAAACATAATTTATGGAGTCTTACAAAGTCAATTTAAATTTTGAAATGGGAGATTTTCGAGCAGCTTACAAGTTCAAATGTACAATAATTAAAAAAAATATGAACTCTAAGTCTCTGAATGCTAAAGCAGTTACATCATTGAATGTCTAAATCAAGCTTGACGAAAAAAATACATATTCTGACTTGTAATGCTCCAATTCCAAGAGTTCAAGACCTGCAATAATATACCTACACTACCAAAAAAACTTAAAAAAACCTAACGATTAGAACATATGTGATAAGACAAAGAGATACTAAAATTGAAAGTAAAATTAAAAAAAAAAAGAAATGCTCAGCTCACCAAAAAATTACTAAGAGCAACAAAATATGTGAGCATCCAAACTCAGATTGGAGGTTACAATCACATATAAAAGCTAGTAACTAAAATGTAACATCAAAGCCATCATTGCCGATATGGTAACATCAAAGCTATCAAAAAATTACTAAAAGCAACAAAATATGTGAGCATCCAAATTCCATATTGGAGGGTTACATTCACATATAAAGCTACCAGCAGTAGTAATTAAAATGTAACATCAAAGCCAGCAGATTGGCGGTTCCTATATGCAACACTGTATAGTTTAATATATGGCAGCACTGTATAGTCACATATAGAGGCAATTTTAGCAGCCATTATACTCACTTGTATAGTCACAAATAGAAGGTGGCGGTACTGGCGGTTCATATATGCAATATCAGCTTAAAATTTAAATGATTCTTCTGATGAGCGTAGGAGGTTACAATTTAAGATGCAAATAATAGAAGCGAGTAAAATAACAATCAAGTTTAGTTTAATATAAACGTAGAACAAGAGAGCTTCAAAGTTCCTTTAAGAACAAAATAAAAATCACGGCATAGCACAACTTGGTTGTGGAATTACAAAAGCATTCAACGACACGGCGCAAAGACTGGGATAAATGTAGAATAGCATATTGAGACAAGAAGAATGATGTATTGCTACATGTTGTACAACAATAACAAATTGAAAAGCATTACGGATAAGCACAACAAAGCAATGACAAAATAATCCAAAGTCATAACATCAATCCCGGCTTAATAATAATGTGACTGTAGCCCCAAAGGCATAACATCAACAGCAGCAGCAACTCCAAAGACTTAACATTTAACAACAACAGTAGTCTGGCCCCAAAGCCAAAGGCATATAACATCAACAGCAGCAGCCACTCGGCCCACTCCAAAGGCTTAACATCAACAACAGCCTGGCCCCAAAGGTATAACATCAACAGCCCAAACCCCAAAGACATAACAACAATAGTAGCCCAAGCTCCAAAGGCATAACAACAACGTGCAACATAACATCAACAAGAACCCAAAGGCATAACAAATTAACAACAACGAGGAGGCTAAGAGGGAGATCGAAACCCAATGACCAAAAAATTATTTTCAACCAACAAAAAAGAAATCAAGCAAATAGAAGACTAGAAGTTCAGAGTTTTAATCAGCAAGTAAAGAAAAATAATAATGTATATCTACTTTGTAGGCAGGTAGCAGTAGAAGAAGACTAGAAGTTTGAATTTAGTAAGTAAAGGAGCGGTGACATGAAGCAAAAATAATCCAATCTACATTGTTTCATTTTGAGAAAGAATACTAGAAGTTCTAATCAGCAAGCAAGAAAAAAAATAAATCAAAAAAGAATATATCAAAAATGTATCATTTTAGCATATCATGTGAAATGTATTGATGTATATGAGTATATGTATATCTGATGTGACTGTAGTATGTATATATATCTGCATCTATATGACTATATCATTTCAATTCTTTACCAAAAGGTTGGATCATCTATAACATTCGATAGATCTGAAAGAAAAAGTATTAATGCATAATATAGTTTGGTAGTGAAGTACGGTGAAATAAAGTGTTGTAAGTAATTATAAAAGTCTAAAAGATATAACAATACCTTCATCAAATTTATCAATATCACGAATGTTCTCCTTGATATTGACAGGCTCATTTGTCCATTTTTCTCTCATCCAATCTTGGGCACAAATAAGAGCTTGTACTATTTTAGGAGATAAAGAGCTCCTAAAAGCATCTAGAACACGACCATTGGTACTAAAAGTAGACTCTGAAGCTACGGTTGATATAGGAACTGTCAAAATATCTTTGAGATAAGATGGGAAACCTTTGGAGCATTAACCTTCCACCATGTTAAAATATCAAAGTCATCTCGCATAACTTCAGAGTCTTCAGCCAATTATTTATCTAAGTCAATTTTACTCTCAAGATCATCTCTCCCATGATTATGCCTCTTGAACTTTTCCACCATCATGTACTTTCTCCCCCCCCATCCCTTGGATCATATTGGCTTTTAACAATATTTTGTCTTATCTCAAGAGCAATTTCATCTCCATTCTTTAACTTCAACTTATAATCATAAAATATATAGCGGACCTTATTGCTCATGCCAAATTAGCTCCATCCAAGCCAGGATACATATCCACTACAGCAAATTCAATATATCTAAGTTTGAACTTCGGATCAAGTACAACTACAAGATAAATATTCATATTCATTTTATCAACACAATCCCAATACTTATCAAACTTTAATTTCATTTTCTTTGTCATGCTACTGACTTCAACATCATTATGGGATTCCCAACTTTGAAGCACACATTGGACCTCACAATCTCATGAAAGAATGTATTTGAAGTGACATATAAAGAACTTGAAATGCGAGTTAGTTAAAATCTTTCTAAGAATGTAACAAGCCTTCTTGCATTCTCCCAATCACCATCACATGGAACTCTCACTCCACCATGATTTGAATCAACTTCCTTCTCCAACTCTATTCTAAATTGAGGATCAACCTCTTCATATCTCTCAAAAGCTTTTCGGCTATGAATTTAACATCAAATATGTAGAATTCCACTTTGTAGGTACATCCAAACACAACAAGCTTTTGCTTTGTATTTTTTCAATTTCAATGCGTTCTTTAAATTTCTTAAGTTTTGATAGTGATTGCCTAATATACCTCACTGTTGCTCTTACACAATGTACATATTTACCAATCTCCTTAATTCCATCTTGAACAATAAGATTTATAATATGTGCAACACATCTCATGTAAGAATTTAATCAAGAACACTTCCCTCGTTTAGAAAATTTCTTCAAATGATTGATAATATCATTATTGGAGCTAGCATTATGTGATTATAAATACTGCATTAATACCTCAATCAATCAAATATCTCTCTACCTCCTGCCCAACAATCTTCCCTCTATGACTATATTGGGACAAAAATTAATGACTCTTTTATTTAACTTCCAATCTTCATCAATATAGTGCACGATTAGACACATGTAATTAATTCTGAATTGATGTCCATGTTCTTGTCAAGCAAACCCTTGTAGTTGAATCTCGTAATATTTTTTTCAAAGCATTCTTCTCATAAGTAAAATTGAAAGTAGTCCGAGTGAGTGTCCACTTTCTTAGGATCATATTGGCTTTTAACAATATTTTGTCTTATCTCAGGAGCAATTTCATCTCCATTCTTGTTAACTAACTTCAACTTATAATCATAAAACATATCGTAGCAACTAGACCTTATTGCTCATGCCAAATTAGCTCCATCCAAGCCGATACATATCCATACTACAAATTCATATATCTAAGTTTGAACTGGATCAAGTACAACTACAAAGATAAATATTCATATTCATTTTATCAACACAACCCCAATACTTATCAAACTTTAATTTCATTTTCTTTGCATGCTATCAATTTCTTCAACATCATTATGGGATTCCCAACTTTGAAGCACACATTGGACCTCTACAATCTCATGAAAGAATGTATTTGAAGTGACATATAAAGAACTTGAAATGTGCAAAGTTAGTTCATAAAATCTTTCTAAGAATGTAACAAGCCTTCTTGCATTCTCTCAATCACCATCACATGGAACTCCGACTCCACCATGATTTGAATCAACTTCCTTCTCCAACTCTATTCTAAATTGAGGATCAACCTCTTCATATCTCTCAAAGAAAACTAAGCAATTTAACATCAAATATGTAGAATTCCACCTTGTGGATACATCCAAACACAATAAGCTTTTCCTTTGTATTTTTTCAATTTCAATGCATTCTTTAAATTTATTAAGTCTTGATAGTGATTGCCTAATGTACCTCATTGCTGCTCTTACGCAATGTACATATTTACCAACCTCCTTAATTCCATCTTGAACAATAAGATTTATAATATGTGCAATACATCTCATATGTAAGAACTTACAATCAAGAACACTTCCTCTCGTTTAGAAAATTTCTTACGCAAATGATTGATAATACATTATTGGAGCTAGCATTATCAACTGTGATTGTAAATACTGCATTAATACCCCAATCAATCAAACATCTTTCTACCTCCTGCCCAACAATCTCCCCTCTATGACTATATATGGGACAAAAATTAATGACTCTCTTATTTAACTTCCAATCTTCATCAATATAGTGCACGGTTAGACACATGTAATTAATTCTCTGAATTGATGTCCATGTGTCTGTTGTCAAGCAAACCCTTGTAGTTGAATCTCGTAATATTTTTTTCAAAGCATTCTTCTCATCTAAGTAAAATTGAAAGCGTCAATGAGTGAGTGTCCAACGGAAGGTATTTTAAATGGGCAACATTGAGACATAAAATATTTGAACCCATATCCTTCAACATGTTTGAATGGTAATTCATCCATAATTACCATGGCAGCTAAAGCTTTTCTAACAACTTCTTGATCAAACCTCCAAGCTTTGAGACCTCCAAAGATTTTATTCACCTTTGCTACTAGGTTGCAATTCTAGTAGAGTTTGACTTTTTTTCATGTTATGAGGATTCTTCTGATGTGTCCGTAAAGTTGTAGTACCATTAAGCTTTGTATCACTATGATATGTCTTCCCACAATAGTTACATTTACTCATCTTTTCTCCATCGAAACTGTTAGTAAAATGATTCCAGACATCAGATATTGGTCGAACTGTCTTTCTTGTCCTCTTATCAAAAGATAACTTGCTACTTGAAGCACTTGCAACACAATGAATATTATCTTGTTGATATTGATTTTGGAAGAACCAATCATGTTAGAACTCTCCACAATGAGACATCTAAATATCTAATCAAAGTGTAAAGAGATCAACAAAGAATAAGCCAAATGGAAATGAGAGTAAAAAAACTAAAAATAGAAATAGAATCAGAGAAATCCAACTGAACAAAAATATTATGTACCATATAAGAGATATTATTATTGCAACTAAAGCATAATCTAACCAAGTTGATCATGTATTTCATGAATGTCTTTAAATAAATTTTGATTATGAAATACCACACCAAACCCCAATTGGCCAATTGTTTTGTAAAGCTTTATTATTCTCATTCTAAAGTTAATGCATGAAATATATCCTATTTCCCAGCTTTAAACAATCTTTATATTAGAACTCAATTCAGAATACTAGTTTTTTCTCAATCATAAGATCTTGACTTATGAAATGATCCTTGATAAATTGATCAATGTATCAATGGGAGAAAATCAATTCAAAAATGCGTTGAGATTAATGCTTGTTTAAGTAAATTTTTAAATTTAGAGAGAGAGAGAGAGAGAGAGAGAGGTGTCATAAAGAAAGATTTAAAAATTTTGTCGGGTTACAAGAGTTATTCACCTCTTTAACAAAAAAAGTGTTGTTATATTCAATTTTAGTAATAGAAAAAGCTCTTAAAAATAACAAAAAAAAGTTTTCATTTAAACTTTTATAATTGAGAAGGAAAGAGAGTAGTTGGAGTAAGAACACCACCTCCATATTTAACGCACATCTTCATGATAGCATTTTCTAATGCACGAGATCTTTTATAGATTACTTTATAGTTCATTATACTTGGTCTTAGGGTTGAAGTTTCGCTTTCCTAACATATTTCACATTAGTGACACAAATTTATTCCTTTCAAAGGGAATTTAATTCAAACAACTTCATGGCGAAATGCTCAAATTCTCCAATAGAAGTGTGATTGACAATTTCAAAACTCAAACGCTTGAAATAAGCATTACTTGCAACTAATCCTTATGTCTAATAGGTAAAAGAGCCATGATTGCTTATTTATTAGTTAGGGATCAAAGCACAGGCAAGCTCAGAAATAGTAATATACAAGCCTCCATGGATGCCTAGGTAGTTACAATCAAGTACAAAAAAAAAGAAAAAAAATGCAATTATAATCTCTTATAATCAAGAAAGATGCCATGGTGACAACAAAGAGGTGTAGAAGTAGACATCGCTAAGCGTTTATTTGATTACGAATATAGAAAATATGGTCTAAAAATAGTGAAATTTCGAGAAGAGAGAAGTAAGAAAGATGAATCATAAACGAGAAACGAAAACGCATCGATAACTACAAGTCTACAACGAAGTCCAAATGAATGTGTCGTGTCGAACTGAAGAGAACTAGAGATTGAGAAGTGGAGAATCCGACTCACTTCCTCAGAGTAAACTAGAAAGAATTCAAAGGAATGGGAATACCGAATACCAAAGGGAATATGGGATTGTTTTGGCTGCTTTCGCCTCCCTTCCATAATCGCCTCCCTGATCACTAAATCTATCTGCTTTTAGGTTTTCCCAATTGCCATTTGCCCGAGTAGTCGACTCCGTAACGGGCGGAACAAGGGCCGCGGTCCGCGCGGAGTCGCAGAGTCCGTGAGTCGGGACTTGGCAGACTTAATTTTGATTTTCTTTTGGATTACAAATTTTAAATCGATCCATAATCCAAAACGAATTTAGCTAAAATTAAATCCAAAATCCAAAATAAAATAAAAAAACCAATCCAAATTTAAAATTTCGGTTCGGTTTTAATCAGATTTTCGGTTTAAACCGAATTATGCACAACCCTAACCAAATCTGTCATCTCTTAATCCACGCTCCACAGTCAACTACTCAATGTCATTTCACAAGCACGCTATGATAGGCTAGAAAAGATTAGAGAAGTTCTAGAAATTATTTTAGAAGTTTCCTACTAATCTAACAATCAATTTAAGATACCTCAAACACTTTCTCATCATAGATAAACAAACTATTAAATGTCAAAAATCTTGACATTTAAAAGTTCATTCCCAATGAGGAAGAAACACAAGTGTATTTTCAATTCAATTTTCAATTTCAGATACAAATTGTTTTTCTATTACTCTAGCATCTCAAATCAACCACAGAAGCTAATGTTGTTAACTATTGGATATGTACATATTTGCTATAATTTCTCACCAAAGTCTCATCGATCGATTGCTCATCTATGGATAATATTGTTGTTTGATGTGGAATGCAATGATAGTTATTACCTAGAAAAAAATTGTACTTAATAGAATGCAAATTGCATATCGAACACCGTTGTAAACAAAATCATTGAGACTAGACTACTAGAGACAGGATATAAAGTGGAGTAGAAGTTATCATCTATAAAGAAACGATGAGAAATACAAAACAGAACTCCAACCCTATTATAAATAAATAATTGAGCCTAGACAACTGGATACAGTAGACAGTAAGGAGCAACATCTTTTTAGGTCGCATGAACAAAATGAAAATGATGATTTATTTAATACTTCAAAACCTATTTTACCTTTGCTAAGGATATCAAATGCCATTACAATGAGATATAAAATGTCAATGTTAAGCAAACAATACATGCAAGCTATAAAATGCGATAAACAAAAAGTTAGTCATTTCTACATTTAACACACAAAAAGTATCTTCAAAAGATCAAGAACGTGTTGTTGTGTTTCAAAGTCATCATAAACAAAAATTTTGTTAGCCTCCAGCGTAAAACATACAACCTACGGAAACTTTGAAGTAGAAATAAAAAGGTAAGTTAGTAACATTGCAGCAAAAATAGAAATATAAAGTTAGAGCATCTTCAGCTTTTTGTAATAATCAAGAAACCAAAGAACTTAAAAAAATTTCCACTTTTTATTAGTATTACGTATTACCCTAACTGACTTTCATTGTCCACGGGCAATTTGCATTAAATAAGATGGAGGGTTGCCTGGGAGGAACAATCTGCTACTGCAGCTGTCCCCAAAAGCAAATGCATTCCTAATGAATAATACAATTACATCGTGTTGCTGCTGCTGGACAAATTTGTACTAAATGCAATAAAGTTTTTAATATGAATGTTCAATGCATTATGTTGATATATTCCTTGTATCTAAAAGAAATAAAAAATCTCACTCGGCATATCTGATGTTCGTAATTTGTAAATAACTATGAAAAAAAATGTAACAAAAAGGAATGAACAGGACTCACAACAAATAGAGGTCTGAGAACTATAGAAGCATCAGCAGGAAAGAAAGGTGAAAAAAAAAACATGGAAAAATTAAAATAAATTAACATAGGGATAGAGATTATGCAAAAATTAAAGAACACAATGAGAGATGGCAAACCCACACACCATAACACAGCCATCAAAGTAGAACGTGACCCAGACACACCATCACTTCTGAGATTCCCAACAAGATTTTGTTGCTAGAGAGCCTTGAGGTCCTCTAAGCAATTTTTCTCCACCCACCACCAGGCAAGTCTCCTCCTACCCTCCTCCTCCTCCTCCTCATCATCATCATCATGATCCATGCTTTGCCATCCCATGCTATAACCACCCCACAAATCACCAACACCTCTATCATCATCACCATCCATGCTTTAGAGCCCCTTAGCTGATTATTCTTTTTACCTTCTTTTCTGCTGAGAATCACCCCTACACCCATTCTCCTTCATGGCTTTTCATTTTTAGAGATTGAACAGTGAGGTCGGGAGATATGTTCCACCAAGAAGGCTAAAAAATCGGAAGCACAAAATTGATACTGCCCCTCCTACCACTTTCCATATGTTTTAAGATGCTTCTAACTCTTATCAAAATATAAAACTCACCTTCCATAGAAATAGGATTAATTAGCTAATTACCACAAACATTATGTACCCAGTATCCCATGGCTCCAAGTAAATAAACGAAGTAGTAAATGTGATGACAGAACAAAAGGTACTCTACCTCTAAGATCTCTGTAAGTATGAATGTCATAACATTCAGTTCCATCAAAATTCTCATCGTGCATAAGAATTGCATCACCTTTGGCCCATTTCGTTGTTTGAACTTTAAAAACATGTTCTGAAAAAAATGTATTAAAACTGTTGTAGTGTGCAATTAGAAGTAAATGTTATTTTGAACTTCATAAACCATCTAAAAATATCTAAGCATGAATGAAATAATCATTTTTTTAAACATAATTTTTTATCTACAATGAAACAAAGAGCCTTTAATATACTTGATCCAAACCAATCTTCACGAATTGCAATATTCTGACTTGTGCCTAAATCCATCTTCAAGTATGTTATAATTCCACTCATAATCCCCAATGAATAATCCAAAACTGATACATCTTCTGTCTTCAATTGAAGTGTGAGACACACAGCTAGTTTTGTGCTCTACTACTACTGTGCAACATCACCATGCAATTTGAAATGAATTAAAACATGGTTGGCACCATCATCAGTGATGGTTTTTTGTGGCACTCAAACACATAAATATAAAGGCATGCAAGGATCATCAGTATAAGGATTGATGATCAATGAGATATATCTAAATATAATGAAGGTTTATAATAGATCAAGACAAACAAAATTCAAGTGATAGTTGTAGCTTTTCATCGACGGGGAATTGAAGACTGAGTACTTCCAAGAAAAATTCCTACGAACCAGAACATCAGATTAGCAATATCCCTAAGAACATAAATACAAACACCAATGAATCCTTCAGTGCCATTCCATGGCGCAATTTTTATTCTTCCAGTTAATAAAGCATTCCTTTTGGGAATACCTAGACCCTCAAGACAGTATAAAAGAGTGCCCATGTAGAAAAAAAAGTGCAAATATATAGCCTAAAAGATCATTTCATGCATCACACCTATCAGCAACCGTGCATGCTTGAAACAGATACCATACATAAAAACAGCGGATTTTCAAGAGATAAGTTTAGTTGCACAGAAATAAAAATTTTAGTTTTGAGGAATAATAAATTTATTAAATGTCATAATTTTATCAAATGTAATTAAAAATAAATATTAGTTTAAGTATTATAATTACCTTTTGAAATCCTCCTAAATCTATAATTTGAACCATTCACATTCTTAGCAGAAGAGCGGACAGAAGAGCGGATAGCATGGCGGCAGCACAATAGAAGTCGGGACTGGTGGCATTTCTTCAGTTTCACTGCATCTCCTCAATTGGTTTATAAAAAGTCATGGCATGAAATCTCAAATCACCAGCTTGTTTGGGTTTTTTTTTTTTCATTCGATTTTGTTAACTCTACTTCTCAGCATATCCACACATACCCCGTTCCTTCCCGATTACACCATGGCGATTACCAAGCATGAAATGCAGAACCAGCGGAAATTCTGTAAGCAGCCGTTGCGGCGAGTTCCGTCCACTCCTTACGGCATACCGTCGTCGGCAGCTTGCGGAGTCTGCCGGCCGCCACAGGCCAATGAGGCGGGAGGGAGAGGGTGGTTCTCGACGCTCGTTGATCCTATAGCTCGTGTTGTTGTCAGGAGTGCCTCTCGCTTTTTCTCGTTCGTCCTCGGCAAGGACCTTCCGCTTAATTCAGGTTGGTTTCTCTTCTCTCTATTTTGCGTTTTCAATCTTTCGATCGAGAAGCAAAAAGTTTTCTTTTTCGATCCCATTCTTAATTCTCGGTTGCAATTTTTGTTCAAAACAAATTTTTGTAGCACCACTTCCATATTTTCAATCAGATAATAATGTAAGATTAGTAAAAATAGTAATATACTAACCTCATCAAGTAATAAATAAAAATAAAAAACTACACATCTCAAAAGAAACAAAATATAGAATCAACTCTGAGGGAGTGTTTGGCAAAGGATTTATTTAAGATTTAAGCTGCTAAATCCTGTCAAACATAAACAATTAGTAAATCCTGCTAAATCCATCAAATCGGGTAATCCTCTTAAATCTGGAATTTAGTAAATCCAGATGGAAGGTAGGATTTGATTTAACCAGCGTGAGAGAGAGAGAGAGAGAGAGAGAGAGAGCAGCGAGTGAGAGAGAGCGAGGCAGAGAGAGAGAGCGAGAGAGAGAGAGAGAGAGAGAGAGAGAGAGAGAGAGAGAGACAGAGAGGCGAGCAAGACAGAGACGAAAGAAATTTCTGTTTTTTAAAGAAATTTATGTATATAGTACAAAAATTTGATGTATTTATATGTCTAATATCTAAAATTTAATATTTAAAAATATAATATATTTTTTATACTTCATAAATTGAATTTTATTTTAAATAAATTAAAAAAAGAGTATTTTTATTGTAATAATAAAAATTTAAGTGTTATATATGTAAATATTTTTATTTAAGTGTTGGATATATAAATATAGAAGAATTGTGTGCTATGTATGTAAATGCTCTTTTTTTTAATCTTTAAAAAAATTTTAATTTTAAATAATTCATTTAATTACTATTTTTCTTAATTAAAATATTATGATAAAATTAATTTTAATTTAATATTATTAACTATTTATTAATATGTAATTATAAGTTAATTATAAATTATTAATTGTGATTATTAATTAGATTTAAGTAATTTTAGTTAATATAATAGTTGATAGTTTTTAATTTAATTTAACTTTATTTAAACTGATTTAATAAAATATTATTTAAGATTAACTTATAAGTTATTAAAATTAAATTATAATTTAGTTAATATAATTATAATTGTTATAAATTTGATAGTTAATTAATTAAAAATTTGAAAAAATTTATACGATTTTATCTCTTCATGTATTAATATAATTTTATTCTTAAGATATTAATCTATTAATAGAATTTAATAGCTATAAATTTTAATTAATTAATAGTTAATATTAATACATAGTATTTTAAATTAATATTGACACTATTAATTGATTAATTAATATATATTTAAGTTAATTTTAATTGTGTACTATTAATAACTTATTGATTAAAAAAAATTTCTAAATCTTAACAGACTTAAATCTTCAAATAACTTATCAAACATCTTTTAGGATTTAGCAGGATTTAACTAATCATTTCCATATTTTTTTGATTTAGCGAGATTTACTAAATAAATGTCTTTGGATTTACTAAATCCTACTTGAAATAAATCAAATATGTTACCAAACACCCCCTGAAGTAGCTGCAAGATCCATATTGAAGACTAACACTAAAAAATGAGCAACATTTTTTTTATAATAACTCAAACTATGGTGCTTGGAGAACCACACAGTCCATCTCATCTCTTTCATCTAATGTTGATTTTTTGGCTTCAAGAACCACACCATCCCATCTCTTTCATCCCCCCTCTCTCATCTTTGACAAACACACATGAGCAGCTCTGCTCGACTTCCCAGCCGTCGAACATTTTGTTACCTGAGTCTTACTCTTGTTGAACTCCTCTCCTATCTTTCGATTCCCATACACTCTCATTTTCTCGATAGGCTCAATCATGCTTGAACTCCCATGCACACATCATGACTGATGAACCGTCGCTTCTCAACTCCTCATTCCCACTGGCAAGCCTTAACTATAGGGAAACTAAAGCTGAACATCCTGCTGCTGTCCAACCTTCTTGTAACTCATTCTATCTCAGTTAGTGACCAACCTACATCTAAATCTATTTTCTATTGTAGGTTGGTGCATCTTGTTACTGCATTAGCTTTCTTGCAATCATCTTCCCGTTGTCCAACCAACTATTTACTTCATTTTTGGATGAGGTTGACATCATCCATAATTTAAAAATTAAGATCCCTAATCTTAGATTATGAGTTTTCTAATTAGGAACTTAAGATCGTGTTTAGTGGCTTGGGTGTATGAACAAATCAAAATTAAATAAATAATCAAATTAAATATAATTCTAAAACCAAAATTTAAACTTAAAATCAATTTTAACTCAAAATCTTAAAGTGAAAGCCTAGGTCATCTTAGTAGCTAGGACCCCTAATCCGATTGTATTAGGTGAACTCAAATTAAACCTAAATTTAGATTAGTTTAATTGAATTACACATTACTCTTAATAAGTCATCAAAGAGAAACTTAGATAAATCTAGATTTAATTTCCAATTAAATTTTTGTTTGAAAATCAAATTGAACCTTTTAGGAAATTATAATTTCAATTGAGTTTTGCCAACCTTATTCCAAAAATGAGGTCAACAAATATAAAATAATTAATTAATTATATGGAATAAGTTCAAAGTTAATAATCAATCATATAAAAAAATGTTTTACTTAATTTAAGATAATGAAAAAAAATTTTGTTATTTCACCCTAACCATTTTAATGATCTCTCTCTTAAAAACTTAACACATCTCTTCCCTAGATCTAGAATAACTTCTTAAGCCTAGCAATTATAATGAACAAGGCTAGAATATTCTTCATTGTGTTGGCTTTGGCTGTTTAATCCACTTGATATTTAGATACCTTATGATAACAAAAAAAAAATCTCTTTATCATAAAACAAAGCTAATATCTTAGTAAAAATAACATTATGTTTTTCACTATTAAAAGGGACACAATTAAAAAAAAAAGTCGAGCATCTAAACATTATCTATTAAGTACACTATATAAAAACTTTCTCAACGTATGTATTTTATAGTATTATTTGTCACATTACAAATATCTTTTGAGACTAATTGATAAAAGTTAAAGGTTAGGGTACATGACATGTTATTTATAAAAAAAACTTAGAGGAAGCGCATGCCATCATACCTGAATATCTCTTTATAGTCAAATAATTTTTTAAGCCTTACCATGATTAATATGTCAAGTAAATCATGAATATGAATAGATTTATGATTTCACCAATGATCATTTGTTATCAACATCTTTTCATTGCAATCGTTCCACTAATTTCTTCATTCACCATCTTCAAGTCTATTCTATTATGATACTCTTCTTACTACCCCTATTACCGACAATGAGGTTATCTCAATATTAGTGGAAAGATTTATAAACAATGTCATTAAGATAAAAGGTGACAATAAGTTCCTTTCTAGAGATAAATGATCTTCCATCTAGTTTCATTAGTTTGGTAAAAAAAAAAACTCTCGATGGGAGCACTAAAACATGTGAAAGAGAGAAGTGATCTTAAGGAGTCGATGATAGTGATTGAACTAAGTTACTTGAAAAGAAGAGAGAGATAAAATGTGAGCATAAAAGTTTGATTACTGTGGTGATAGAGGGTTCGGGTTTAACATACATAAGTTAGTGCAAGAAAAAGAAAGTAAAGTTGAGTGGTAGACAAAATAAAATAGCTTTTTTAAGTGACTTAACTCGATTGATTGTGAAAACTTAATTTGATCATAAATTCAAATTATTTAAATACTTGGATAAAATCTACTAGTCATAATATTTATATAAAAATAGTGGATGACAAGTTTTCATTTTAGTTGCTCTCACATAAAATATTTATGTTTGAGAGGCACCATAAATTATCATCATAATTTAATTAAATGTAATTAAAAAAGTAATATTATTTTAAGTATTATAGCTATCTTTAAAATCCTCCAAAATCTTTCCTTCGAGCCATTCACATTCATACCAGACGAAGAAGGCGGCAACGCCATAGGAGTCCGGCCTAGTCCGGCCTAGCTTTGTGGCATTCCCTTAGCTTCACTTCATCTCCTCAATTAGCATTCAGATGATTTTAAATTTAAATATTTTCATAATATATAACATTAATTAATTATATTTTTGAAGTATTTTCACGGTAAAATTTCAATGCCAAAAAATCGAAAGTGATCAAAAGAATAATAGCTGAGGATGGTGATCTCATCCCTAACTCTCACTTCCCTTTTTTATTGAATGAAGATAACACTACTTCCAACCCTAAACTATCAGGAAACTCAAAAAAAAAAAATCAACATTAAGCCAAACAATCTGAGCCAAAAAATCAACATTAGATGAAAGAGATGGGATGGAGTGAGTGGTTCTCGAACCACCATAGCTTGAGTTATTATAAAAAAATATCTCTCATTTTTTAGTGTCAGTCTTCAACATGGATCTTGCAGCTACTTCAGAGTTGATTCTATATTTTGTTTCTTTGAGATGTGTAGTTTTTATTTTTATTTATTACTTGGTGAGGTTAGTATATTACTATTTCACTAATCTTACATTACTATCTTGAAAATATGGAAGTGCTACAAAATTTGTTTTGGACAAAATTGCAACCGAGAATTAGAATGAGATCGAACAAAAAAAAAAAACTTGCTTCTCAATCAAAGATTGAAAACACAAAATAGAGAGAAGGAGAAACCAACCTGAAGGTCCTTGTCGAAGAAAAAAAGCGAGGCGCTCTGACAACACGAAATAGGATCAACGAGTGTCGAGAATCACCTCTCCTCTCCTCATTGGCGGTGCAAAATAAGCCGCCTACGATGTCGTAAGGAGGACAAAACTCGTCGAACGACTACTACGAAATTCATGTCGACATTCATGCTTGGTCATCGCCATGGGAATCGAAGGAATGGTGTGTGGATATGTTGAGAAGTAGAGTAAACAAAATCGAAAAAAACCCAAACAAGTTGATTTGAGATTTCGCTATGACTATTGATAAAGCAATTGAGGAGATGAAGAAATCAAGAAATGCCACCCCGACTTTATCAGTCCGCCATGCTATCTCTTCTTATGAATGTGAATGGTCCAAATTATGGATTTAGGAGCATTTCAAAAGGTAATTATAATACTTAAATTAATATTTATTTTTAATTACATTTGATAAAATTATGACATTTAATGTTCATGGTGATAGTAACAATCTACAATGTTGTGGCAACTATCAATGGCAATGGTGAATACAATAATAGTTATCATTGTTAGTAGTATTAGTGATAATTGGCGATTCTAGCTGTAGCAATTGTTAGTGTTACTGGTAGAAATAATAAATAATGACATTAGTAATGATGACCATCAATGATAATGGAGTGGGCGATGTTGTCGTGGGGGTCCAAGGAGAGGCGTTGGAAGAGGTTTGAGAAGATAGTTTTTATTTTAAAAATTAATAAGTTAAATGGGATATTTACAAATCAACCACCTAAAATATAGATTTACAATTTAATCATCTTCATCATTTTTTTGAACTATGAGACTTAATGTACATATCACGATCAAATCGTTATGAATTTTACAAAAATGAAAAATATGGGTTGAGCTTTTGCTATGAATTTCAATATTTGAATGCCAGTTTAAAATTTTGATGTTGAAGGTGGTTAAATTGTAAATTGTAAGAATATCGTGATAGTGTATGTAAAAGCCTCAAGTTAAAAATATCTAAAATTATTTTGAATATTCTTATTTTAACTTTTTTAAAAAAAAATTAAAAGAAAAAAATATAAAAATTTCAATCATAAAAAAAGAAATACTAAAACTAATAATTGATTACAAAAAATGAGCTTGTTTATCAACATGATGTATTCTTTTAGAAAGAAAATATATTGAATTTATGTTTATTGGTTGTTGATATCAAAATTTTTAAGCAGTGATGTTTTTAGAAAGAAAACAATAGGATAATCAAATAATATGAAGAATAACAAAGAGAAAAAGATTTTTAGAGAGAGAAACTTTGAGATATTATTAATAGATTCAAAGACCAAAATATCTTATGATCTTTATTGACAATGTTTTAGCATGCATATATATATATATATTTAATCAGTTAATATAATCTATTATATTTATCTTTAATAATATCCTTATTTTATCATAATATTTTAATATAAATTAACTAACAAAGCTTTTAGAAGTTGCTATAAAATATAGTAAAACAAACTACATATACCACATTGTTTCATCCATACTCATACTTTTTCACTGCCACCATATTTAAGATTATCTATATTCTATCATTCTTCTTATGTGCAACCATGCTATTAAATTGCACCTCTTTATAAAAGACTTGGACTAAAGAACAAACTTTTCCTACAAAGTAGAATGATACTTAAACTTCAATATATATATATATATATATATATAACATCTCAATCTTTAAAATCATATAAAAATATTATCATCACTCACTTTTAAAAAGTGAAGTGCACCTTTTGAAATATAACAAATTATTAGATAAGTAAATATTTAACTTTAGATAAATCTTTCACATACTAATGACTATATTCAATGCTCTCATACTACAAGAATGAGGTGATAAATATGGCCTATTAGAGAACTTAACATTGAGTCATGAATGTTTCATCTCAGACAAATTAACAATAAATAATGAGCGTTTGATCATAATTAATTTTGTGTTTATGATGATTCATTATGATAAAATAAACTCACTATGATTTACATTCATTGTGATTATTCATCCAAACTCATAATTTTAATATAGGACTTCAAATAATTTAATTAGAAAAATTGAGACCTAGGTGGCAATTTGATCTACTTATAAATTTTTTATTTATCGTTGAATATTATTTTTAAATAAATTTATTTTTGTAATGTGACTTTTACATACACAGTCACCCTATTCTTCTATATTTATAAATTAACCACTTCAATCTTAATTTTTTTGACTTTAAAATATAGAAATTCATAATAGAAGCTCAACCCATATTTTTCATTTTTTTAAAAAATTCTCAAAGATTTGATCGTAACACTTGCAAATACATGGATCTGTTAGTTCCAAAAAAAATAGAGAGGGTGATTAAATTATAAATACACATATATTAGGTGGTTGATTTGTAAATTTTTTGGAGTGTCTTGGACGCGTGGGACACGTAGAGAAGTAATTAAAAAATATTAAAAAATTAAAGGAACGCTTGTCGGACACGGTGTCTAAATAATTGAATTATATAAAAAATATTTTAAATATATTTTAAATATATTTTAAATTATTGTAGAGAGTTTGAGAAATTTAAATAATTAAAATTATAAAAAATAATAATTAAATTTACAAATTTAGAATTAATAATAAATTTTATATAATAAAATTATTAAAATATAATAAAATAAATTACTTAAGTTATATATATATATATATATATATATATATTAGTCAAGTAATTAATTTAAATTTTATAATTAAATAACTTATTTTTTATTTTTAATATTTTATCTATTTAATTTATAAATATTATTATAATGACATATTAAATTCGTATTTATATCATATCATATTATTATCTAGTGTATGTATTTGTGCATCATAATCCTAAACTTATCGCAATTCCTAATACTAATCCCCATCATAAACTTACGTCAACGCACCTAATATCCTAAGGCCTTTCTACCTTGTCTTTCTACCTCTTTCGCTCCTATGTGAAACCCTCCTCGACGTCAAAGGAGCCAAGAATTCGCGTTAGAAGCTTTCTGGCGAAGACATTCTCGGGACCGCGGCGTGTGAAGGAGAAGAGGAGTTTGTAAGTCGTGAATCCGCCCAATGCTCAGATTCATTAAATCCGGGATTTAGAGAGTATTTGGCAATAGATTTACTATCCGAAACTCTCCCCACAGCCCATACAAGAGTCTGCGCTTCTCTCTGGTCCACTTGAACCTACCAACGAGTGTGCATCTAATGCGAGATAGAACAATGTGTTGTTAGGCATTGATTGATATTCATAATTCGAATTGAGAGGAAAAATAAATTGGTGTAGGAAAAAGGAATCATTTTACTAAGTTGTCTTTATCTGTTCTTTTTACTTTATTAGTTCATTTTTTGAGTTAAATAACATTTGGAACTTCGGTTATTTTAAATTTTGGGGAAGTTAAATTTTAAGCTGTGGACTTCCATCAAACAATGAGCACATGATGATGCGTTATAATTGAAATTTGGCATTATTGTACAATAGCTTTTCTTTGAGGGTAGTGAGAGTTTAAGTATAATAAAAATGAATTCTTAAAATAAGTTTTAGGGAAACTTAAAGTTTAGCATCTTTTATATTGAAACACTTCTTTAAGCTGCAGTGGAATTTGGCATTGTTGTATTTTTATAATTACAATTTTTTCGTATATACAGGAATTGGGGTGAGTAGTCGCAATGCTTGACGTTATCGAATGAGTTTTAAAATAAACTTGCATTATCATAATAATTTTTATTAGATTTAAATAATATAATATTTATTTATATTTTGTAATAAACATGATTTCTTTATTAAATGATGAATTTTAGTTTTAATATTACATTTTTTTTATTTATTTATTCTTTAAAAAAATATTATTTAATTATAGCATTTAAATCTTGGATAACATCTTTTTTTTTAAATTTATTATAAATTTATTATGAGGATTTAATAGTTCAATTCTTAAGTGGATCTGAATTTAGTAAACCCTACTTGAAATAAATTTTTTTTTTTTTTTTTGGTTACAATTTGGCACCAAGCTGTTGCCAAATACTCTTTTTTTTTTTTGCTATGGTCTAAATTTCATTGTTTCTAAGCAGAAACATTATTAAGAGAATATATGAAAACATTGACTTCAAAGGCATCTAGAAGCTTTCTAATACTTTTGCAAATATATAACCTTCTGTCTAATATCTATGCCTCTTTTGTATTTTTGTTCTCCATATTTCATGGTGTGTTAATTTTTTATCAATATGTGTGAGAATATGCTGTTGGTTTGCATATTATTATTTTCTTATGCAATATGTTATTGGTTTATCGGTTTGCAGCTGAATTGATATTACCTTCGTGTAAAATACTTCATGGAACTCTAGGTCAAAGAAGATGAAGGAAATTTCCGAAGGAGAAAAAGCAAACTGCTTCTGATGGAATGCCATAGCTATAAAGATGAACTTGCAGAGAAAGTTTCTGATAATGTACAAAATGAGAAAATCCAGCAAAAGGTTTTGTAAGGATGCTGATGATGATGATGATTTTGCACCATCCGTGAGAAGAAAAGAATTGATACCAAACCTATGAAGAATTTGAGACAAAATCAGTTGATGATGATAAAAGTGATGAAGGAGCTGATAATGATGAAGATGTTGGAACTATGGCGGTGGAAGGGGCAGAGGTGGAAAAGCGTCAAGATCCACCGCATAAAAGGTATTTTATTCAAAATGTGGCGAACTACTATAAATTACAATTTTTTCTTGTTTCTTTGGTCTAATGTCCCGTTGTGATGCTGTTATGTTAGAAGTCCCTGAAGGTGCACCTGATTGCTTAGCTGGTCTAACATTTGTTATAAGTGGCACACTTGACAGGTGGTTTTCAAGCGTGTTAAACTCATTCTTCGTAATCTTCTTAAGCCAGAGTGATAGATTTACTTTGGATTTTAAATTCTTTTCTTTAAATTTTGTGTTAATCTAATTTTTTTTGTGCATAATGTTGATGTTTTGTGAAACTATTGCTTTGGTGGTTGTAAAGCACTTTTGATATGATCTTATTTTAGCAGAAAAAAGCAGAAGAAAAAACGCCATTCAAAGTGAAGCTAAAAGTAAAACTCCTGAAAAGAAGACAAATTATCTGGAAAGATTTCAAATAAAACAAAGCTAAAGGTTCATCTAATTTGCTAAAGTTTTTGTCCTTTCTATTTCATAATAAGTCCATTCTTTTTTTTATTTATTTTTATTTTTATATTACATCAATCACATAAATAAAAAAGAATGGCTTTAAATATCTGAATCGCTCACTCTTATTTTTTTATTTTATTTATGTGATTGATCTTTTTATTTATTATGCTTTTTTTTTTATACATTCTTCTTGTTATAATGACTAGATAAACTTAAGAATTTTTATCTACATTTTATTTTAACAGATCTAAAACTGATATGTGATTAATTTTAGTTGTGAAGTTTTATGGTAGTGTTGAAACTTTTAGGTGATCAGTCATTAATAAGAGTGGTATTTTGATGTTTAGCTCAACAATTTAAAATGATGGCGAAATAGATGGAGATTATTAGTAGAATTCAAGTTGGATGGTTGAAGTGGAGGAATGCATGGCCTATTATGTGATAGAAAAGTTCCAAAAACTTAAGGAAAATTTTATAAGATGGTGGTAAGAGCAATGACTTATAGTGCGGAATGTTGGCCAATAAAAAGAAACATAAGTAAGTTAAGTTATTACGAGATGAGGATGCTCGGTGGATGAGTGGCTTTACCCTTAGAGATAGAATGCAAAATGAGTATGTTGGGAAAAAAGTTGGAGTAGCTCCAATGGTAGATAAGATTAGGAGAGTCTTGATGGTTTGGCCACATGGCGTCGGCAAAGTCAATGATAGATGCATTAGATTTTCTTCTTAAAGGTAGAAGACCTAAAAGACTTGGTTAAGATGTATAAAAATGATCTTAGTATACTGAATTAAATGAGAATTTGACACATAATAGGACACAATGGAGCGAAGGATTCATGTAGCCGACCCCACCTAGTGGGATTAAGGCTTGTTGTTGTTGTTGTTGTTGATTGATGTAACATTATTGTTCATCCCATGCAATGACCTAATTTATTTACCATTTGAGGGATGTTCTTGTTAGACCTTATAATTTTGAAGGAGTTTTCATTGTGTGTCTATTTGTTCTGTTGTATTTGAGGAGATTTTCAGACTGTACCAAGCAAGAAGAAAAAAAAAATATGAAGTTGAAAATCACTATGAAGTCATTTGATTAGGGAAATTCCAATTAGGTATTTTGTTGGCCTTAAATGTTTGAGTATGAGATTATTTGTTGCTTTCCCCTTTTAGAAAGTGGATGCTGCAGGAAAAGTTGGAGAAATTTTAAAATAACATACAAGAAGATGCATCAGATATGGGGACTCTTTGTTGTATATAGGACATGAACATCTGCACTTTCCATTATGATTTTAATGATAGTGGTTTGGCCTTTCTTTGATGGGCTAGTTATCAAGAAATTCAAATTGAATTTTGTGTTCATTAGGTTTATGTCTTCCACCTGATTCTAACTTATATTTTAGTGGATGGTAATCCATCAATGGAAGATTCTTAAAGCACACTACTAATTGCTTTTTTTCTTGAGAAGGATAATAAGTTTAACAATGTATTGTATAATTATATGATTGCTAATAAGGTTGTTTTTTAATTTAAAAATGCTGAATATGCGAAAGCTATGATGAATATAAAAAATAGCAATTAAACACACCATGTCATCTATAATTTATTTTTCAAAGTTAAGGGTTTTGATTAGAAAGCAAGGAAAGTGATATAATCAGAGAGATTGCAATAACTGGAGATTAATAAGGCATGGACATTTAGGAAAACAGCATTTACATTTTGGCCTAATTTGAGATCCTTTTGCCTAAGTTATTAGATAATACATGGTCAGATTGTTTGATACTTATTTATTAGTTGTGGTATTAGAAGTTGCTTCTGTGCTCTAGAAATCATATTAGCTTGATTACAATGGTTATCAACCGTCAAAAAAAATTTTTTTTTGTCCAGACATCAAGGACATGATAATCTGGCCAATTTCTTTATGGGATGCTTTTATCTGCTAAGTGGAAGTATGAATTTAATAAAAACGTTTTAACATTGTGATTTTTCCCAATATATTTTTGTGGTGTCTAATTGGTGAAAATACTCCATTCTCTGTTAATTTTATGGAATATCCATCAATATTATTTTCTTCTTATTAACTTTTGAATGTAATATACACAGGTAAATGAAAATTTTTTAAATGTTATGTTGTGTAAATTTATTCTTTGTTGATGGACCGTTTTACTACAATTTTCTCTATTCCTCTATCTCGTTCATTTACCATTTCAGGTATTGAGCCTAGTTCAGGGATTAGAAAGAGTGCTGCAAAAGATGTTCAGTCAACTATCTTTCACCAGAAGAAAAAAATTAAGGCTGGTCATTCATTAACTTGGACGGAAAAATACCGTCCAAAGGTTCCAAATGACATCATAGGAAATCAATCACTTGTAAGTTGCTCAATTTTCTACCATTGCGTGTATATATGAATAATAACTTAAAAACTTTGTTACTTCATACAGGTTAAACAGCTTCATGATTGGCTAGCTAATTGGGACAAGGAATTTCTTCATTCTGCGAAAAAGTCAGCTGGTAAAAAACAGAGTGAGAGTGCAGCCAAAAAAGCTGTATTAATTAGTGGATCACCTGGCATTGGGAAGAGCACTTCGGCAAAACTGGTTAGCCAAATGCTTGGCTTTAATGTTATTGAGGTGATCTCACATTTATGAGTATTTCTTTTCATGCAGGCTAATTATTTGCTAGGGATTTATAACGTCTAATCTCTTGCACAGGTCAATGCTAGTGATAATCGTGGGAAGGTTGATGCAAAAATTGCTAAAGGGGTTGGCAGAAGCACATCAAATTCCATCAAAGAACTCATTGGAAATGAAGCTTTGAGCATAAACAATAATTGGTTGTTTTTCCTCATCTACTACTATTAAGGGTTTACTATTATGTCTTTGTTTTTCACAATAGCTAATATTTTATCTACAATTTTAGGTCAAAATATCCAAAAACGGTGCTAATCATGGATGAGGTTGATAGTATGTCTGCTGGGCATAGGGGTGGAGTGGCTGATCTTATTGCTAGCATAAAAGTTTCTAAGATTCCTATCATTTGCATTTGTAATGATCGGTACAGCCAGAAGTTGAAGAGCCTTGTCAATTACTACATATTGCTTAACTTTAGGAAGTCAACTAAACAGCAGGTTGTCTCTCTGTTTGCTTTATAGTTGTTTTTCGAAGTTATTTATACTTTCAGAAACATTTCATTTCAATTTCTGTATATGATCAGTTGGAGTCATTTATAATCTTTTAGTGTTTAGGTGATACTTTTATGTTATAATTACTGTATAAGATCAGTTGGAGTCATTTACAATCCATGAAGGTTCATTGCTTGCTTTATGCATTTTCTTTGTTACAGATGGCAAAAAGGCTAATGCAAATTGCTCAAGCAGAAGGTTTTCAGGTTAACGAGGTATTTATTGTCTGCTGCCTTGTTTTGATTCTTCATTGACTTCTATTTTCTTTCCCTGCAAATATTTTATTGATTGATTTGTGGTTTGGAGATTGGTATCTTAGAAGTTTTTGTCTGATTTTGATGATTCCTTGGTGCGTCATATAGTTCAACTACATGGGATATCAGATTACAAGTAAATGCTTATTAATGGCATTGGTGAAAAGCTCTAGAAGTCAATATGGTCACTTAACTCTTACACGCCTGAAATATATAGTGACAGAAACAATGATTGAACTCAAGGGATGCCTAGGTGTGATGTTATGCTTACCTGTCGTTGATATGTTTTCTTGGATTTATTAGAAGCTGTAAAGTTGGATTTATTAAATAGAGAGAAATTCCTAGTGTTTTTTTTTTGTCAAGAGAATGATATTGGAACTCAAATAACCAATGATAATGCTTTTTACCTTTGTGAACATGGAAGTAGAAATCCGTTTTTAACAACAAGGATATTATCATCATGGACGTGTGGTACCATGCATAATGATGAAGAAATTAATATCAGAAAAAGCATGGAGTATACTTTGCTGAGATCAAATTAGAAAAAAAGAGTTTGGAATTGTTCAATAGACAAAAGAGTGAGTACTAGTAGATATAATCATGACCACTATCATCAATAGGCCTATCCTATATATATTTGATATGCTTTATGAATCATTATTTTTCATTTGTTCTTGCTAAGTGTTATTGGGGTTTAAATTTATTTTTTGCAAGTTATCTTGAATAACTTACATCCATGTTACCTTAGATCTATTCCTTCTCTTTTCTTCTTCTTTGGCACTATTTTTTTCTTACTCCTTGAATGGGTGTGTTTCTTACATTTTGTTTCACACATTTTAACTCTTTAAATCTATTTTCAAATATGTTATTTTCAATGGATGTCATGCAACCATTCTTCTGATATTTTTATGCCTTTTTTGTATCTCCCACACATCCATCTTTATATTCTTATTTTCAACATGAGAGGAAAGGCCAGTGCTACTCCTCTTTTCACCGCTAATATTTGAATATACATAATATTGCTAGTCTAAGAGTGCAATGGAAGTACGAAGCTAAAATTATTTGAAATGGTTTGTAAACAAGAGAGGAAAGGCCAGTGCTTATATGGTCTAGTTAAAGAAGGTTAATAATGCTATAATATAAATTTAACAAGTTTGAAGAATAATTCCAAAACTTAACCTGGGATAGGGATCATTGCTTCTACTATCACCAATAAAGTTGTAAGAGAATATTTATACGTAATTTTTTAAAGCAACTTTTTTTTATGCAGACCCTTTTTTTAAGTATTTTTAGGATAATATTCAACTTTAAAGTCTATATCAACATTTTTTTCTTCAAGTAGAGTTTCTTTTTCGTCATTATCACCATTATCCTCCTACGCAGAACCTCTGCGGGAATTTTATTTTATTTTATTTTTTTGCTGCGTTCATCAATTTATGTCTGCAGCTTATTATATCTTACTAGATTGCTCTGGAAGAACTTGCTGAAAGAGTTAATGGAGATAAGCGGATGGCATTGAATCAGTTACAGTATATGAGTCTCTGTTTATCAGTTATCAAATATGATGAAGTTAGGGAACGACTTCTTAGCAGCACAAAAGATGAAGACATTTCACCCTTTACGGCTATTGACAAGTATGTTCATCTACTATATTGTGCTTTTGTCATCATTAGAGGTTGCCTTAAATAACATAAAATTGATTGTCTGGTGATATCAATCTTTTTATTCTATTTTTTCTTGCTATAAACTTGGCAATGAAATTTGAATTTCTGATTTCTGGAAATGAAACCAGACCGGTGGCGGGAGTCTTGTGCATTACATACATTATATTCTCTATTTCTGGAATGAAACTCGTGAGGTTCTATTTTATTGCCATCCAGTTTGTTTGACCTAGTTGATGATTTTTCATTTATTTTTTTCATCATCTTTGTTCTGGAGATCATTCATTTTGTTATCTCCCCTCCTGATGGAAAGTGGCATTTCAGTATGAATTTTCTCTAATGTTTTTTTTTTTTCACTGCACTTATATTAGTCGAGCCATGGATATGCAATTGCTTAGAAAAAAATGTTATTAAAAGCGTTTGGCCAAAATTGCGTGAAAAGTGGAAGGCATCGTTTTTGGTTAATGAAAAGCCTCACTTCTCCCTTCCATCTTTTGACGTGATCCCTAAAAAAATGGCCTGTTTTTGCTCTTTTTTATGGATGGATAAGCTGGCATATTATGACAATAGTGACTATAATTTGAATAACAATGACCATCTGTCCAATGACAAAAAATAATCACGCAAATATCATAAACAAATAACTTCTGAGTTCTAAGAGCATGGACATGATGCATGGCTTTTGCAGAACTAGTAAATTAATGACCTGAACATTAGGCTTCCTGATACCGTTACAGTATTAGCGAATTTAAGATCGGATAGAATTTGGGAGACTGGAATTGTAGTGTAATAGGGACTGCAATGGGATTCTAAATTTGTAATTTAATGCTTAAGATGATACAACTGGTACGTAAAGAGAAATGCTGAGCAAGAGAATGGGACTAAGGGAGATATGGAAATGAGGGATAGGCTTGGAGAGCATATAAAGAAAGTTTGTATTGATGTCAGGATGCTGAGTTTTTCTTTCATGTTGAGATCTTAGAAGCAAACTGATGCAATATTCCAGTGATGTTTTTTTTGCAATGGCAACCCTTCGATGTTAATTTGATGGATACAGGTGAAATCCTATATCAAAGATAACTGACAACAAGCTGTGCCTAGAGACCAGGATGAGGTTTATGCAGGTGGTTGTCAACATTCATGAATGGTGTAGCAATAAATTGGTGTTGTAACTTGGACTCCTCCAATAGTTGCAAATGGGTCTGCAAGCTTCTTTCATTACTGCTGCTCTAGCTGAGGTAACATTTCATTCATGCTTGGAATAAAGGAGTTTCGGACTTGGGGGAGATGAGGAAGCTTGGGAATTAAGATTAGTTGACTAACTTCATCTTAAACACATTTTACGTGCAAATTCAATTTAAATCTTTACTCTTTAATGAAATTTCCTGTTGGAATGATTGTGAGAATTCCCTTTTTAATAAAATTTTCCTATGTTTGCCCTCTATATACATATTTAATTAGGTTATTTTGCCTGCTTTCTTGTTGGAAATTGATGATAAGCATGGTCTTCAGGCAAACTCTACGGGTTGACTACTTGTTTCTTCTTTTAAAACAACTGACGGATCCACTTCGAGTGATGGCAAAGGTCTGAGCATCTGTACTTGTCTGTCTTCTTTTTGTTTAAGGAGTTATTTCTAACCTATACTCTAGAATTTGTAATCAGGATGCAGCTGTTCAAAAAGTTGTTGAATTCATGAATACATATTCATTAAGCCTGGAGGATTTGGAGACGATTATGGAGTTATCCAAGTTCAAGGTGTGTGTGTATTTGTTTCTTATTTATAAAATCTGAGCCTACTGACATTCCTGTTATTATATGGACAAATATATCAATTGATAGTAGCTCTTTGTTCTCCAATCTTCGCTGACTGTCTTTGTTCTCCAATCCTCACTGACTGTCATGCGTGTGAATCAATGGTATTGTTGTACAAATGTCACCACATTTCACGAACTAAGGCGCTGCGCATGTGTTTATAATGTATTATGAAATAATGGCGAAATTTCTAGTCAAGTAAGCCAGCTGATGCATTCGTCTCAAAGCGCTCCGTATGCATTGGCTATCCTAATTAGCTTCCTGGCTAGAATTGCCAAATTTATAGCTATAGTGAGCACGATATTTTGGACATACTGCTACAATTTAATTCTAAGTTCATTGTGAGTTGACATCAATAACTTTATAATCATGCATTATGTGGGCTTATAGTTGGCATTTGCTACATTTATCTCAGGGTCATCCAAATCCAATGGACGGTATTCAACCTGCAGTCAAAGCTGCCTTGACTAAGGCATATAAACAAGGAAACAATACTCGTATTGTGAGGATGGCTGACTGTGGGATCTGAAAATTCGCTACCGACCTCTTTTGGAATAAAAAGAGTTATTTTAGTGTCGGTGAAAATTTCAGAAGACATATGAATAGTAGATAAGACACTACCAGATTTCGCTTCATCGGTGAGAACTTTTATATCTGGTTTTCCTATGCTTTAATTATCCCTCCCAATCTTGAGAGAAGACTTTCGATTAAGTCAGTCAAATGAATCGTTAAGAAACAGTATATATGAGTGGAGTTTAGAACTTATGAAATATATCATTTTAATTTAAAATTTTTGTGGGGAATGATGTGATCTAGATCCCATGGTTCCCGTCTCGGGCTGCGGTCGTTAATGTCGAGTCGAGAGGATCATTCGCCAGAAGGAATGACAACGTGGTTCGTCGTCCTTATAGACTGAGTGGAGTTTTAAAGGACAAATATAAGTCAACCTTATAGCATAGCTTTTGCCCAATCAAATACATTTCATTTTCAAAGAACAAAGCCGTTGGGAACATCTGGCCGTAGTGATCGTAATTTAGTGTATCATGCTCCGTAACCAGGTCAGGAGCTCACCGCCATTTATGTGTGCATATCAGCAGAAACGGGAGACAGAGGACCGCCACTTCTGCTTTAGAAATATTTGAGTGTGAAGTTAATTATGCATTTGATTTGACATTGGCTCTTTGTGAGCAAAATTTTCTTAATTTGTCAGAAGACAAGCGATTCTTGAGGGTGGATTGATTTTTTTTTTTTAGTTTTAATTTAAATAATTCATTTTCATTTTTTATTTATTTATATTATGTTATTTTGTTTGAATTTTTGATCATTTATGATTGATTTAGATTTGAATATAATGATCATTTATCATTAAAATTTTAATAATAATTGCCTTTCGATCATGACTAATATTAATTAATTGACCTTATACTGCTCTAGTTTTCTACGAAGATTTTAATTCATTGTCTCAAGAAGTATAATCCTTCAAAACTTGTCCAAATAACATGAGAATCGGGTTTGACTTTTCTTCTTGAGGTTTGAATTTTGAAGTATGTCGATTCATATCTTGTATTATATGACAGAATTAGCTTCTCAGATATTATTAATTTGAAATTCTTATAATATCAAATTTTTAGGTTTTGTTAACCCGGACTCGGTCCGAAGACCAAACCGGGAAAATAGATCCTGTCAACTCTGACTATCTTCTTGCAGAGGATCAGATTTAGATTAATTATTTCAAGATCTATCATTCTCCAAACCTTGTCAACTCTAGATTGTACATAGAGGATTGGGTTTGAGATTTTCTTCTTGAGATCTTGAACTTGAAAAGATGTATTAACAATGATGTCGATAAATTTATCTTTTTTGTTATGATATTCTGATAGCGTATAGATTTTTAGGTTTTGTTCGAACCGGTCAAGATTAAACCAGAAAATAGATCGAACTCTATCTTCTTGCGGAGGATCGATCTAGATTAATTATTTGATCTATTGTTCCCAACTCTTGACATGAAGATCGACTTTTCTTCTTGAGATCTTGAACTTGAGAGAATACATTAACAATGATGCCGATAGATTTATCTTTTATCATTTATGATAATTAGCTCTAAGATTTATAGATCATTAGATTTTTAGGTTTTGTTAACCCGGACCCGGTCCTAAGACCAAACCGGGATGTGTAACGTCTGTTCTTGTATATTTATGTTGCATTTGGATTATATGTCTTTCTAGATATTTGATCTATTAGATACTTCAACATACACACAAGTATTTGTTATTTTAAAGTATTGCATGGACATATGAATATCTAAGTTGAAGTAGTTGAATTTGACATGATGTATGCACCAAATCAGCAAACAATAGGGGCTGAAATTGAACACTTTAAGGGCTCATTTGATTAAGTGTAATGTAATGAACCAAAAAAAAAACATAGGCATTTATTTAGAAGCATGATATGAATATTATTTGGGCTAAAATCCTCTTCTTATGTAACAAATCAGCAGGAAAAATGGTGAAATAAATCACTTTAGAAGCCCATTTGATCAAATATAAAATAATGGATCCCTTCATATAGAGAAGGAGTATATTAATTCTAAGTGGGCCTTCTTTTTATATTTTTTTTGTCCAAATGAATGAAAAGTAGCCCATAATACTATGATCCATATTTTCTCTTAATAAGGGGAGGAAGACAAAGACATGAGTAGATGTCATATGTCATTAAGAGACAAGTGGATTAATTAAAATCCATCTCCTTCATACAAGCTCATGGCAAAAGCAAGTACCCATCAAATTTCATTAAGAAGATACAAAAGAGAGTTTATTTTTCCCTCAAATCCATATATTTTTTTATGGCATTAAAGAAAATGATAAAGATGTAAAGCGTGCCATATGTCCCAAGACAAATGATAAAAGATAGAAATACATATGATATATTTTGAAAGAAAGTGACAAAAGAGAGTTAATCTTTCTTAAACTCATATTTTTGTCATATAATCATTAAAGGTAAATGACAAGGAGGATTCAAAATTTTCTCACGCATGTGCATGTGATATGTGATATTGGCATGAAATGGGTTCATCTCTCTGCGCAAATTCATTACAAAGCACACATATCATAAAATTAATAAGAGGAGAAGCTTAAGGAGGCTATAAATAAGAGGATTCACCTCTCATGAACCTTACTTTCCTACTTTTCTCTTCTACAAGACATACTACAAGTCTAAGTCCTAACTTGCAAAATTGTCAATTTTGACTTTATAAGTTCTTTTCTTGACATTTTCTAATTTAATATTTTCATAAGAGATGTCATACATTTGAGTTTAATTCAACATCATTTCTTCTTATTTTTTTTACCATGCCTATGAATGTGTATAGATCATTGTAAAATGAGCAAATAAAGTAAAGTAGATGGAATCTAAACTTATGTACCAAATCCAATATCTCATAGCATGTTAAGTAGTAGAAATTGAGATAAGCGATTAATCAATACATTCTAATATAATGGGATAGCTTGACGATGCACAATTAAAGCATAAATATATATGTATGACATGAAAAATACTTAAGCATTCCATCTTTCTTTCTTTTTTTATCAAAAATTTTGGCAGCCTCCCAACGTCATCCCCAGAAACTTGAGAAGTAGGCATTCCAGAAAGTGTATGGTGGTATCGTGAGACATCGAAATTTTATTTACCCACGCCAAAAAATATGGGTTAGCATATTAATTATCGTATGGTATGATGAATAAGCTAAGCATGAATAAACATATACATACCTTCTTCTTTTCAAGCACTTAGAATTTTTTTTTTTCACATTTTTGTTTACCAAATTTTTCCCTCTCATCCATAGCTGGGTAGTCTTCCCACCACGCCAAGAAAGGCGTGTATGGTAGGTGTCGTGAGACATCGCGACCAAAATTTTATTTGCCCACCACGCCAAGAAAGACGTGTATAGGTTAGCACATCATAGCATAGAAAAGAAATCTGAAAATAAACTTTGCTTAAATCCTCATTTTCATATTAGCACAGTAGTATGTAATAGAATGAAGAGCTCCCCAACAAATAATTTCCTTTCCTCCCCTTTTTTTTTATCAAAATTTCCAGCCTCCCTGTCATATCCCATATAGGTTTGGAGACTTCCCACGCCAAAGAAAGGCGTGTATGGTGGGTGTCGTGAGAACCACAAATTTTGCCCAACGCCAAGAAAGTGTATGGGTTAAGCATTAATACAAATTTTCCTATGTTGGAGAAACATGTGTAGGTACTTATAGTAATATAATTCAAGTTTGCATTTGCATATAAACATGCTTGCATGTATACTTAAACAAGACATAGCATTTTGCTAAGCATTGCATTGGAATAAAAGTGAGTTCATGAAAGCAGCATATATATTGAACATTTGTTGAAAATATTAAAATCTAAAAATTAACCTTCTCAAAACAAATCTGAAAATTAATCTTTTTTCACATTATAATTCTCATAATAGCAACTAGCCATATTTTAATTTCCAAGTCCAGCATGCCTACACAAGGAACATGGCATATATAGCTTCTTCCATAGAAATCAAGCGCAAGATAGAAACATGAAATCTAGAAGAGCGAGTGGTGAAAGAAATATGCCATTGTAGCCATACAATACTTGAAAACCTTTTCAATTTCAACTTGCATATGAAAGAGACATGATATATATAATTCCCTTCATAGAAAATCAATTGAAGCAAGGTAGAAACATGAAACTCATAGGAGAACAGCAAACAATGTAATATTTAGGCCATACATCTCTTCTTATCACGTTTCTATATTCTAGCTCAAATAAAAGAAAAAATATTTCCAGCAAGCATCATATCTATTAAACAGCAAACTGATATGATTTTCCTTAGATAAAAAATTTCAGCAAGCATCATATCCATTAAAGCATCTATAAAAATTTCATCATATCCATTAAGAAACTATAAAATTTCAGCAAGCATCATATCCATTAAACAACAAACGATATGATTTCCTTAGATAAAAATTTCAGCAAGCATCATATCCATTAGCAAGTGATATGAAAATAGGAAGGAACTTGCACATAATAGATTTGAGCCATACACTATCTCAAAATCCATTCTAAGCTTTAGATTTCAACTTTAAACTCAAAATAGAAGGATAACCAGATAAACTTTATGAAGAGGTCATTTCAAAGAACAATAAAACGTAGTATCCATAGTCAAGAAAAAAAAAAAAATGGGATTTGGGCCATACACCATCCCAAATCTTTTAAAGGAAAACTTTTCAACATCATTCAAGCATAAGATATTGTAATAAAAACCCTAACTTCCAAAATACCTAAATGTATGGAAATAAGCTTAGGGTTAGAAAGAGACGACCTGAAAGTGTCGAATATTAAGGGGATAAGAAGATGAAGGTTCTGGCTTCCTTAGAAAGAGCAAACAGGTCGATCGGACGGAAGAAATGGCAGAACTGCGCGTAAAGCTTCGACCGAGAGCAGGAAACGAGGAAGGGAGACTCGCGTGAGGGCTAAGGAGCAACCGAGGAAGAGAACCGAGAGCAGCTTCAGCCGAGAGGGAAGAATCGCAAGCAGCAGAGGGGAAAAACGAGAGTCGTGCCAGAGAGAGTCGTGCGAGGGAGAGTGTCGTGCGAGGGAATGAGACCGAGAGCCTTCGTTTTCCTTAGGCTCTTTGATTAATTTTAAAGGCCAATCGAAATATCGGAAATTTAATTGGGTGGCCGCTTTAGGATAAGGATTAGGAAAGTGAGGATTAGCACCGTTAATTACTTCAGTTACTCACTAATATCATTTCACCTCGATTATGAGGAAATTATTTTATGCAATAAAACCCTAGCAATATGGGTATTGATTTTAGCTGTTTCTGTTGTGCCGAACGCAACGGCGTGATCGATTTTACGATCGGAGGTTGTTTAAGCAATGTTGACGACGCTCGAAGTGAAATTAGGTTTAAATTGTGCGACGTCGCGCTCAAATTGATTGATGTTTGCGCATACTTTGCCGAATCGATCGCGAAAGGCGTCGTTTGATAGAATTCGACGTTTCGGCGACAATGACGCGATCAATTTCGCGAACGGAGGTCGTCGGGGCTTCCCAACTTCGATATGCATTTAATTTCATTAAAAATGCTTTTAATCATTTGATTAGTTATTAATTGATTCGATATATTTTTTTTCTTTTTTTTTAATTAATTAAATTTTATCTTTTAGGCGCATTCGAAGCTGGATTTTCGATTTGAAGCAAATTTAATTGATTTCGATCCGATTATGGGGTTTTAACCTCTACTTCATTTATTTAATTTCGTACATACATAGTAGATCACCTTGATCAACCTTCCGTGCATTAAAAGGCTCAAGCGAATTGCTGCAATTTTGGACCCTCGTGGAGAATAGTTTGGCCGGAGAAAATGGCGATGCATTGTTGGAAAATGAAGATGGTTCTGATTCAAGAAGCTGGTGAGTAATTGATGAAAATACATGTCTTAACTCATAACATCTGAACTAATTGATTGCTTTTGAATACGTTTGTTTAATAAAAGAAATTTTTAATTCTTTAAGGTCATAAAATTAAATGTTTAGAGATGAGCGTGCTCAGATAGATGAATAGTTTTGCACTTGGGAACAAAATGAGAAACGAATATATACGTGATAAGGTTGAAGTAGCTCTAGTGGCAGATAAAATTAGAGTGTAGCCTTAGATGATTTGGTCACATAAAATGCCAGTTCTTCAATGATTCAATTAGAAGATTAGATATATTAGATTCGGTTTATATTAAGAAGGGTAGATGTAGATCTAAAAAGACTTGTTAGGAAGTATTAAAAATGAAGCTAATTTATTAGAATTAAATGAAAAATATGATATTTAATAAGACACATTAAAGAAAAAAGATTCTATATAGCTGGCCCCATGTCAGATAAAGGCTTGCTGTTGTTTAAGGCTAGGTGTTTATCTTCTAATGCAATTATGCTTTCAACCTTTGCCCAAGTATCTCTAGCATAATAAGAAATCTCATTTGCACCCGTAAGTATGATTTCCACCCTCAGAAATCTCATTTGCACCCTTAAGTATGATTTCCACCCTCTAAAATGGATATTAAGTGTGAAGAGGATAAAGCATAAATATGCCACTGTGGAGGTTGTTTGTCTATTGGTTGTTATAGTGAATAATGTGCATTAATAATGTGTTTTGTATGGTTTCTTTTTATTCAATTCTTATTAATATAATTGTGAATTCTGGCTTATTTGACAAAAAATTTTATTGTTAACTTCAAGATGTTGCGATCAACCAAAATGTTGACACAAGGCCACAACTAGATCTGCAAACTGATAATCGTAAAAGTTTGTCTCATACCATCCCACTTTGCATCTTACCTCGAACTATTCATATATAATTTCTGTGATTTTTCCTCACACTTATGATTAGGAATTCAAGTTGAACTTGATCTGAAAAATGAGGATGGCAAGTCAAAAGGTAAGAACACATCTGCTTCCAAAGCAAGAGGTTCTGGATCCTCGGACAAGGCGGGTCGAGGTGGCTCAGCTGGTGGCAAGAGGAAGAGATGACTAGTGCTTTTGGATGAACAGCTATTGCCGGTAATTCTCTTTGTAACTGTCATTTGACTCCCAAATTTTGCCTGTGTGCATCGAAAGTTTCCATTTTGCTTCCTTGAGTTCACATTTTGTTCTGCTTTTTTATGTTTCAACTCTTCTAAGACTCCAGTTATTTTGTTGTATTTTCTATCTGTTCCTTTATAATCATATTTACTTCTTTTCAATGTTAAAACAAAATTTTAGTTTTCTAATTCTCTGAGTTGGTGTTGTTGGCGTTCTCCGTTCCAGATGCTGTAGGTTGGTAAATTGTTTTTTTATGTAAAGTAAGTGCAAACAAGAAAATAATAATAATAATAATACTAGTAATAATTCATTGCCTAATAAGATATGTGCTTCGGTTGGGTGATCCACATAATAATAATAATTAGTGGAAGGGAAAATTGGTCAATTTACTACCTGATTGTGAATGAGGATTGGCTTGAAGCAGTTGTTTATATTGTTATCTGATATTCACCGGTTTAAATTTGTGTTTTCGATTTTGAATCTTATTAAATCATTGACCTGAGATATGAGTGTGCTTTTTCTTTTTCATATTTTGTGATCCTCCTATAGTTTGTGAACAGTAAACCAAATAATGAAATCTGTACATCTGAGAGAGAGCATGAAGTTCTTTCAGCCCCCCATGGATGTGGTTTGGCTATGGCTTAGCTAAATGCCATGTAGTCACAATGTTCTCGTTAGGGGTGCCATTTGATTTGATACAAATTTGATCAACTCTGATATAAAAAATTTGAGCTTTGGCCAACAGTGGTTTAAGCACAACTTATTTGATTTTTTTTTTCCTTTAAAAAATAATTAAGTAATTTTGTTTTTTAATTGTACCTAAATTGAAGAATTGTGCTAATTGCTATGGTGAAACTAGTTTGTCATGTTTAGTGGGGGGTGGGTGGATGGGATAACCTAGCAATTTAAAAATTACTTTTAAATTTTTTTATTTATAATATATTTATAAGAAAATTAAAAATATATATAGAATACAAAATTTATAATTTATAATATATGATGTTCATATTTTAAAAATGTTAAATAATTGTATCATTGTTAATATCAATTAGTATGTTTTTTAATTTAAGTTAAGGGTGTAAACGAGTCAGGGCGAGTCGAGTTTTGATTTAATTGAGTTAAATTTATTTACACTGTTGAGCTTGAGCTCGACGCGAGCTCAATTATCAGGCTCAAGCTCAACTCGATTTAAGGGAAGTAAAGCTTGAGTTCGTTTAAAAAGTTTGATAAATTATTAAATTAATAATATAATATATGCTAATTGTAGTTTACAATTATATTTCTGGGGTTGAGTCAAATTTCTCAACTCGAGTTTGAAAATTTTTTGAGCTTGTTTGTGAGCTTGTGACTCAATTAGTTTTGCTCGTGAGCTCATTAACGAATCGAGCTTGAGTCAATTCACGAATCAGCTTGACTCATGTACACCTCTAATTAAAGTGATTAAAAATTTTTTGTCTCCATCTCTATTTTTGTTATGTAGTTGATTTTTTTATATTATTCGTAGTAAAGTTTTTTGAATATTTGTTATAGTAACTAGTATAGCCAATTCTAGTTTAAATAATTTAAAAATAAGAGGAGATAAAATTACATTATTTTTTGATTATTTTTTCAGCAAATCTTCTAATGTCTTTTTAAAATAAAAATAAAAAATAATTAAATTATATATTGATAATGTAAACTTCAATTGACTACCCCTTGGCCTCACCTTAAATCTGCCCATGGTCATGTCTAAAGTGTGTTTCGGGTTTGAGTTCAATCAAGAGTTTGTGTTTGAGATTTTTGGATTTAGATTGAGTTTAATTTGACTAAATATATGATCTGTTATCAATAGATAAAATATTCATCAGTATTAAAATACTAATAAGATCAAAAAAATTAAATGATATCTGAAGAGATGGTCTGTTATGTCTCTCGAATATATATAATTTTAGATCCCCAAGGTTAATACCTTCCTTATCATTTCCTTTGTTGTTAGTGGGAGGAATGAACAATGACTAGTATAGTTAAGCTGCAATCAATTTTGTGTGATTCCTATTGAATTCTATACTCAGGGGGGTGCGCACCAGGTGGACTATTTCCAAATGGACTCATATAGAGAAGATCGCCATGATTTCATGATCCGCGGCCGATTCCAACAGCTCGGGCTAGGATCGTGAGGATCGCCGGAATATTTCGTATCAGTATATAAGATACTCATCAATATTGATTAGATTCAAAATATATTATAAAATTGCTCATTAAATGAGCATTCTCAATATTATTCTTTGAAGAGGACTCTAACCTCCATACTCTTTAGCACGAGATTTTGAGTCTCACGTGAAAAGATTTTGATGGTTAAATTTAATATTTCAAATATTATTATTTTCAAATAAGTTGCCTAAAATTTAGCAGACTGTGCATATCAACTTTTCTTAATGACACTATCTTATCAGCCACTTGCTTTTAGCCTCATCATCGTCACTCAAAAGGAGATTTGATTTTGTTTATAAATTTTATGCTTGTTAGCAATATTGGTTGTATCAGGTGATGCCGCACCTTCCCATCATTCTCATTCATTAACAGGGGGAGGGGTCATGACAAGTGAATAGCTTGTCAGAAAAAGAGAAAGAGCGGCACGGCAAAACTATATACTTTGAACTTAAATAAAATTTAGAGGATTTACATACTTATCACACAATTTTTATGCATTTATATATCTAAAACTTATTAAATATTTACTTATCTAATATTTTTTTATAATTTAAAGATGGACTTTATTTTTAAACAGTGAGTAATAATGATATTTTTTTTGATATCTTATTGGATTTTGGCTTTATTTTATAGGTTATATATCTCACACTGTGCCTATTTTAAATAAAAAAAAAAGATAAACATAATAAGTTTTTATAATTTGGCTCAAATTATGAATTTATTTATAAATATGGAGAATAGTATTTGCAAAACATTTCATTAGACAACTCAAAAGTAATCCCTTTGATCATGATGTATTTTATAAATATTTATGCGATTTATTAAAATAAAATTTTAATAATCTTAAATTCATCATACTTATCTTATCAAGATACTAAATTTATATGAGTATAAATATTTGAGAATTATTTAATTTTTTATTATTATTCTAAAATTTACTATTACTCTTCAACTCTTTGATATAGGCTCATATAATCTTAAATCAAATTATTTTTTTATTCCACTAAATTTTCTAATCAAATGATTCAATTAATTGCATATTTTTTAATATCAAAATTCAAATGATTTTAATTTATTTTTATTATACTATAAATTAAAATTCATATTTACTCAAAGTGATTCTTTTGTGATGCATCAACATCAAATATATTATTTACCAATATTAAATTTATTATTATGTGATAAACATACATAATTTGAGTAATTAGTATATATATATATATATATATATATATATATATATATAGATTGTTTACTAAAAATAATAATTAATTATATGGGCATGAAACTATTAAAAATTTTGAACCATAAATTTAAATACACTATCCTTTTATTTATGCAAGATATCAAGTAATTAAGTATATTTATGGACAAGAATGATCATTGATTATTGGGCTTATTAGTCAATGAAGATGAAATGAAATCACATAAATGATACAACAACAATAATAACAAGTCTTAATCCTACTAAGTGAGGTTGACTATATGAATCACATAATCGATGCTAAATTATTATATGCAAGAAATTGAACATTTATAGGTAAAATCACAAACAATTTTCTTAGCTCTTTTTTTTCAATCCTATATACATAAAGAAATTTAGAGTGACATTTTTTATGCAAAAAATTCAATAAGGAAAATATATGAGAGCCTCATCTCTTCAAAAAAAAAAAAAAAATTTAAAAAAAACCTTACATTAATATAAAAAATAGGAGATTTACATAAAGATCATACAATTTATATATTTACATCTCTGACATGTAAACTTCAATATATATATATATATATATATATATATATATATATATATATATATATATATATATATATATATATATATATATAACACTTCAATCTTTAATATCACGTCAAAAATATCATCACTATTTACTATTTAAAGATAATTGTCACTAATTGTGATGATTGGTGTACCTAAATGTAATTAAGACTATATTCTCATAGGAAATGAGGGTGATGAAGGTTTTGAGCAAGATATTAAAAATGAAAATCTTTCAAGATTAAAAAATTCATCCTGATTAAAAAATTTAAACAGGATACCCCAAGCCTTTTTTTATCATTTAAATCTAAACCATGATTGATCAATCAACAAGAACACTCAAACGCAAAAAGCTATTCAATGATATAACTGGAATTCAAGAAACTATATTATATATTAGCAGAGTAAACGAAAGCAGAAATCAAAAGCTGTATCTGAATGTGCTAATGGGAGCATTAGCTCTTTGCGAGTATATATAACATATATTAACAAATTCAAGAGATAGTAATTGAACGAGAAAAGGGGAACGTAAACAGTTCATTCCGAAGACTGCATTAAAACTCTTCTCGCCATTTTCTCGAAAATAAAAATTTAGGAAGAAGAACCTGTTCAGGATATATATATATATATATATATATATATATATATATATATATATATATATATATATATATATATATATATATATATATATATATATATATAAAGCTTGTTTGAGCAGCCATTGTATAAAAAATATCACTTCTCCGCTCGTCTCATGTCTCAGGGATGGAAATGGGACACTTGAAAGTCAAGATGAGGAATCACTTTAGAAAATTAACAGAAAATGAGTGAGAATATGATCCTTTCTATTAGTTTTTTTTTTTTTTTTGAATATTTCATAAGTAACACACAATTCTTATGCATTTACATATCTAATATTTTTTTAATGCTTAAAAAGGTGCATTTCACTTTAAAAAATTTAATGATTGGGCTAATTTTTTATATAATATTAAATATTTTTGTGCTATTTATGTAAATATTAAAATTTAAGTGTTAAATATATAAATATATAAAAATTGTGTGCTATGTATGCTCCATGGCCTTTTTTTTTAAACCTTTCTACTTTCTATTAGTTGATTGTTCCATATTTGATTCTCCAAAAAAACACGCATTAAAATGAAAAGGTTAGTCAATAAATTAATGAAAATATAATAATAATTTGAGAAACTCGAATTACATTAAGATAACCATGAAAGTATGTGATAACTGCCTTGAAACAAAGTTGAAATTTATAAATCCATATATTTAGTTGAATCTAGAAGTGCAAAATTGATCACGATTAATCTTTCAACCATTTAGATTTATTTAGTTTAAACTCTGGCGTATACTAGGCATTTACAAGAAGATGTACCTTGGTGTATGCTTTTTGCCGATAACATTCTTCTTGTTGATAAGACTAGAGAGGGAGTCCAAGAGAAACTTGAATTATAGAGGTCAACCTTAGAGTCTAAAGGTTTTCGTTTAAGCAGATCTAAAACTGAATATAGGGAGTGTAATTTTAGTTACAGAAGTTCTAGAAGTAGTGTTGTGACATTGGGTGAACAAGTCATTAAAAAGAGTGAGTGATTCAGATATCTAGGCTCTATTGTTCAAAAATATGATAAAATAGATGGAGATGTTATCAGTAGAATTTAAGTTGGATGGATAGAAAATTATCGCTTAAAATTCGAGTTGAAGTGGAGGAATGCATCTGGCCTGTTGTGTGATAGAAAAATACCGCTTAAACTTAAGGGAAATTTTATAAGAAAGTGGTAAGACCTGCAACGATTTATGGTGCAGAATGTTGGCCAATAAAAGAGAAGCATAAGACTAAGTTAAGTGTTACAAACATGAGGATGCTCAGGTAGATGAGTGGCTTTACTCTTATAAATAAAATGTGAAATGAGTATGTTCGGGAAAAAAGTTGGAGTTGCTCCAGTTGCGGATAAGATTAGAGAGAGTTGCCTTAAATGGTTTGGCCACATAAAGCGTCGGCCGTCCAATGACCCGATTAAGAGCATAGATGCATTAGATTTTCCTTATGTTAAGAAAAAAAGTGGACTTAAAAAGACTTGGTTAAGATGTATAAAAAATGACCTTAATATACTTGAATTAAATGAGAATTTGACACATGATAAGACCCAATGGAGAAGAAAGATTCATGTAGCCGACCCCACATAGGGGGACAAAGGCTTGTTATAGTAGTAGTAGTAGTTTGAACTCTCATCCATCAAACCATTATATATTTTAGCTAAAGAGGCCTCACAATTTTATCCCTCTTATGCAACTTCGCATTCCCATGACGTCACCCATTCTAAGAGAGCTCCAACATGAACACGTTGGAGTACATAATGAAACTCTAATTGTAACATTAAAGGAAGCCTTGAAGTTTAAGTGTTCAGCTTCACAATATGTAAGAGGTCTCATAATCTCTCCCACTTTAAGTAATTAGCATACTTCTCAGTGGCCATATAAATAACCTCAAATCATCTAGTAAACAGGACTCTAGAGGTAGCTACCTTCTTATAACGCTTTGTCCAAGATGGATTCAATAGATGGCTTGCAAGCTGCAATATTGTCTTGCATGCAACATAGCTCCCATTTTTGAGTTGCTGCATTGATTGGATATAATTAATAATAATTTAAATTCTCAACCATCAAAATACTATCTACTTTGGCCAAACAAGTCTCACGATTTTGTCCTTTCATGAAACTTCTGAGATAACACCTACCCTAAGAGTGCTCCAATATTAACACAATTAATTTTAGAATCCCTAATGAAACTCTAACCATTATAGTAAAAGACCATCAATGTTTAAGGCTTTGTTTGTCTTGGCTTTCCTAATTGCTTCTTGCTTTCAAGGAAGTTAAACTATACCTCTAATAAAAATAAATGCTTTCTCAAAAACTCCATTTTACCTTCATTTCAAATAGCTATTTTTGAACTACCTTTTGCTATGGTCTCTATTTTTGATGAAATACTCTTCACATTCTTGTCCCCATAACTCCATCCCACATATATATTTATTTATAAATCAAGATATATAATAAAAATAATTTAATAATATATCTAAGGCATATAACAAACCATTAGTGTGGTCAATGCATAAACTTTATTATAAATTGCTGAACTAATTCAATTAATTAATTCATCAATATAAGAGTTGACTAGAGATATTAAAAGAAATGCATACATGAATATTTTTAAATCCTTAAAAATTATTTGTAAAAAAATTTAAAAATAAATTACATTCATCGACATTTAAAATATATAAACATTTTAGTCTTCCATGCTAAATCAATAGTAATTACTAATTTAATCAAAAAGATAATAAATTACTTTAGAATTTTAAACAACGAGTTATTCAAATAATACTTAAGAACTTAATGACTTTTGATGCAGTAGCTTTTAAACTTCATTTTTCTACAGTAACAAGATATTTTTCTTTACAAAAAGCTTTCAATAGGTAATAATAATATGATTTCTAACCCAACAAGATATTTTTCACATTGACAAACAAATCTCATGGTTTTATTCCCTTTATATAACTTCCAAGAAGTTCACTCATCCTAAGAGTGCTCCAACATAAGTTTATTTAACTTTGAAATTCAAACTATTACATTAAAAGATTTTTTTTAAGTTTAAGAGCTCTCTTACAATCTCCTCTAATTAAGTAACTAACATCCTCCTTAGTAGCCTTGTAAGTAGCCTGAAATCATCCACCAAATAAAAAGAACTTATAAGTGGCTCACACTTATCACAAACCAATTGAAGAAATGCTCCCATGGTGTAACAATTTGTCCTCTAAGAAACTTAGCTCCACTTTCCAATTGGTGCATTGACTAGATATCATTTAAATAATTTGAAGTCTAACCATCAAATTTTTATAGACCTTAAAATTTTATCCCCTTCATATAACATCCCAAAAGATCACCCATCTTAAGACTGCCTCTAGTAAGAGCACGCTTAATTTGAAAATTTCTAATGATTGTTTAACAGTTTAGCTCCATTGTATTTAAATAATCTACAAATAAGAGAGCCTTTAAAAAATTAGACTAGAAAAAAAAAGTAATCTAATGTTAGAAACGAATTGATTTAAATTTATTCAATTAGTGCAGCAAAAATGCTTCTTATCTAAATTTATAATATAAACCATCAACTAATGTGTCAAAATACTCTTTCCATCTCCAAGTTTCACACCAAGTCTAGGAGTTTGCATTCGGTTGGATTGGACGGATCGATTTTTTAATTTGCTAATCCGTTCGGTTTGAAATTCAGAATCCAAAAATCCAATCCGTATAAGATTTAATATAATCCGAGCCAATCCAATCCAAAAAAAAAATTTGGATATTCGGTTCGGTTTTTAAAAAACTGAAAATATATAATATAATTAAAATTTTAAAATATCTAAATATTTAAATGAGTAGTAATAATGCTATGATTATCAAATTACTAGTAATTAAAATGCTTAAATATTTATAAGACCGGTTTAAGATAAAGTTACTGTCATTCTATAGAAAGTGGAAACCAACTGCAACAACCAACAAATCACAAGGCACAAAGCATCGATCAACCTTCTTATGAATAGATAAATGGAATTATATTAACAAACATAATTTATGGAGTCTTACAAAGTCAATTTAAATTTTGAAATGGGAGATTTTCGAGCAGCTTACAAGTTCAAATGTACAATAATTAAAAAAAATCTGAACTCTAAGTCTCTGAATGCTAAATCAGTTATATCATTGAATGTCTAAATCAAGCTTGACGAAAAAAATACATATTCTGAGTCGTAATGCTCCAATTCCAAGAGTTCAAGACCTGCAATAATATATCTGCACTACCAAAAAACTTTAAAAAACCTAACTAATAGAAACATGTGATAAGACAAAAGAGATACTAAAAATTGAAAGTAAAATTTAAAAAAAAGAAATGCTCAAGCTCAGTCAAAAAATTACTAAGAGCAACAAAATATGTGAGCATCCAAACTCCATATTGGAGGGTTACAATCACATATAAAGCAAGAATCGAAATGTAACATCAAAGCCATCATTGCCGATATGGTAACATCAAAGCTATCAAAAAATTACTAAGAGCAACAAAATATGTGAGCATCCAAATTCCAGATTGGAGGGTTACAATCACATATAAAGCTACCAGCAGTAGTAATTAAAATGTAACATCAAAGCCAGCAGATTGATGGTTCCTATATGCAGCACTGTATAGTTTAATATATGGCAGCAATGTATAGTCACATATAGAGGCAATTTTAGCAGCCATTATACTCACTTGTATAGTCACAAATAGAAGGTGGAGGCACTAGCGGTTCCTATATGCAATACCAGCTTAAAATTTAAATGATTCTTCAACTGATGAGCAGTGGTAGGTTACAATTTAAGATGCAAATAATAGAGAGCAGAGTAAAATAGCAATCAAGTTTAGTTTAATATAAACTGTAGAACAAGAAAGAGCTTCAAAGTTCCTTTAAGAACAAAATAAAAAATGCATAGCACAACTTTGTGGAATTACAAAAGCATTCAACCAAGACTTCAAAGACGATTGGATACATAGCAGAATAGCATAGCATAGACAAGAAGAATGATGTATTGCTACATGCTGTACAACAATAACAAACTCAAAAGCATTGTACAAATAAGCACAACAAAGCAATGATAAAATAATCCCAAAGGCATAACATCAACAGCAGCCCAAAGGCTTAATAATAACAAAGAGCCAAATGTGCCCCAAAGGCATAACATCAACAAATGACCACTCCAAAGACTTAACATTTAACAACAACAACAGTCTAGTCCCAAAGCCAAAGGCATAACATCAACAGCAGCAGCCACTCGGCCCACTCCAAAGGCTTAACTTCAACAGCAGTAGAAGACTAGAAGTTCAGAGTTTTAATCAGCAAGCAAAGAAAAAAAATAATGTATATCTACTTTGTAGGCAGGTAGCAGTAGAAGAAGACTAGAAGTTTGAATTTAGTAAGTAAAGGGAGCAGTCAGACATGAAGCAAAAATAATCCAATCTACATTGTTTCATTTCAGTAAAAGACTGAAAACTAGAAGTTCTAATCAGCAAGCAAGAAAAAAAAATAAACCAAAAAAGAAAATATCAAAAATGTATCATTTTAGCATAGCATGTGAAATGTATTGATGTATATGAGTATATGTATATTTGATGTGAGTTCAGATATATATCTCAGATCTCAGATGATCAGTATCATTTCAATTCCAAAAAGGTTGGATCATCTATAACCTTCGATAGATCTAAAAGAAAAAGTATTAATGCATAATATAGTTTGGTAGTGATGTACGACTGAAATAAAGTGTTGTAAGTAATTAGAAAAGTCTAAAAGATATAACAATACCTTCATCAAATTTATCAATGTCACGAATGTTCTCCTCGATTGACATTTCATTTGTCCATTTTGCTCTCATCCAATCTTGGGCACAAATAAGAGCTTGTACTATTTTAGAGATAAAGGGCTCTAAACGCATCTAGAACACCACTACCAGTAAAAAAGTAGACTAAGCTACAGTTGATATAAAGCCAAAATATCTCTAGCCATTTGAGATAAGATGGGAAACCTTGGAGCATTAACCTTCCACCATGTTAAAATATCAAAGTCATCTTGCATAACTTCAGAGTCTTCATCCAATTATTTATCTAAATGCTTTTACTCTCAAGATCATCTCCCATGATTATGCCTCTTGAACTTTTCAACCATCATGTACTTTCTCCCCCCATCCCTTGGATCATATTGGCTTTTAACAATATTTTGTCTTATCTCAGGAGCAATTTCATCTCCATTCCTGTTAACTAACTTCAACTTATAATCATAAAATATATCGTAACAGCTAGACCTTATTGCTCGTGCCAAATTAGCTCCATCCAAGCCAGGATACATATCCACTACAAAGAAATTCAATATATCTAAGTTTGAACCTCGGGATCAAGTACAACCGCAAGATAAATATTCATATTCATTTTATCAACACAACCCCAATACTTATCAAACTTTAATTTCATTTTCCATGCCATCGACTTCAACATCATTATGGGATTCCCAACTTTGAAGCACACATTGGACCTCCACAATTTCATGAAAGAATGTATTTGAAGTGACATATAAAGAACCTGAAATGCTCAGAGTTAGTTCATAAAATCTTTCTAATAATATAACAAGTCTTCTTGTATTCTCCCAATCACCATCACATGGAACTCCGACTCCACCTTGATTTGAATCAACTTCCTTCTCCAACTCTAATCTAAATTGAGGATCAACCTCTTCATATCTCTCAAAAGCTTTCTAAAACTGAAGCGCTGAATTTAACATCAAATATGTAGAATTCCACCTTGTAGGTACATCCAAACACAACAAGCTTTTGCTTTGTATTTTTTTAATTTCAATGCATTCTTTAAATTTCTTAAGTCTTGATGGTGATTGCCTAATGTACCTCACTGTTGCTCTTACACAATGTACATATTCACCAACCTCCTTAATTCCATCTTGAACAATAAGATTTATAATATGTGCAACACATCTCATATGTAAGAACTTACAATCAAGAACACTTCCTCTCGCTTTAGAAAATTTCTTCTCGCAAATGATTGATAATACCATTATTGAGCTAGCATTATCAATCGCAAATACCGCAATCAATCAAACATCTTTCTACCTCCGCAACAATCTCCCTCTATGACTATATATGGGACAAAATTAATGACTCTCTTATTTAACTTCCAATCTTCATCAATATAGTGCACGGTCAGACACATGTAATTAATTCTCTGAATTGATGTCCATGTGTCTGTTGTCAAGCAAATCCTTGTAGTTGAATCTCATAATATTTTTTCAAAGCATTCTTCTCATCTAAGTAAAATTGAAAGTAGTCACGAGTGAGTGTCCAATGGGAAGATATTTTAAACATTGGGCAACATTGAGACATAAAATATTTGAACCCATATCCTTCAACATGTTTGAATGGTAATTCATCCATAATTACCATGGCTGCTAAAGCTTTTCTAACAACTTCTTGATCAAACCTCCAAGCTTTGAGACCTGATTTTGTTCACCTTGCCACCAGGTTGCAATACTAGTAGAGTTTGACTTTTCTCCATGTTATGAGGATTCTTCCGACATACGAAAAGATGTGTCCGTAAAGTTGTAGTACCAGCTTTGTATCACTATGATATATCTTCCCACAATAGTTACATTTACTCATCTTTTCTCCATCGGAACTGTTAAATTTAGTAAAATGATCCCAAACATCAGATCTTGGTCAAACTATCTTTCTTGTCCTCTTATCAAAAGATGACTTGCTACTTGAAGCACTTGCAACACAATGAATATTGTCTTGGTTGATAGGTGTTTGATTTTGGGAAGAACTAATTATGTTAGAACTCTCTCCACAATGAGACATCTAAATATCTAATTAAAGTGTAAAGAGATCAACAAAGAATAAGCCAAATGGAATGAGAGTAGAAAAAACTAAAAAAATAGAAATAGAATCAGAGAAATCCAACTAAACAAAAATATTATGTACCATATAAGAGATATAATTATTGCAACTAAAACATAATCTGACCAAGTTGATCACGTATTTCATGAATTTCTTTAAATAAATTTTGATTATGAAATACCACACCAAACCTCAATTGCGTCAATTATTTTGTAAAGCTTTATTATTCTCATTCTAAAGTTAATGCATGAAATATAGCCTATTTTCTAGCTTTAAACAATCTTCATATTAGAACTCAATTCAGAATACTAGTTTTTTCTCAATCATAAGATCTTGACTTATGAAATGATCCTTGATAAATTGATCAATGTATCAATGGGAGAAAATCAATTCAAAAATGTGTTGAGATTAATGCTTGTTTAAGTAAATTTTTAAATTGAGAGAGAGAGAGAGAGAGAGAGAGAGAGAGAGAAGAGCGAGAGAGAGAGAGAGAGAGAGAGAGAGAGAGAGAGAGGTTTCATAAAGAAAGATTTAAAAAATTTTGTCGTGGGTTACAAGAGTTATTCTTTTAACAAAAAAAAGTGTTAATTATATTCAATTTTAGTAATAGAAAAAGCTCTTAAAATAACAAAAAAAAGTTTTCATTTAAACTTTTATAATTGAGAAGGAAAGAGAGTAGTTGGAGTAAGAATACCACCTCCACATTTAACGACATCTTCATGATAGACTGCATTTTCTTCTAAGTACGGATCTTTTACTTTTATAGTTCATTATACTTGGTCTTAGGGTTGAAGTGCTCGCTTTCCTAACATATTTCACATTCAAGACACAAATTTATTCCTTTCAAACTGGGAATTTAATTCAAACAACTTCAATGAAATGCTCAAATTCTCCAATAGAAGTGTGATTGACAATTTTAAAACTCAAACGCTTGAAATAAATAAAGCATTACTTGCAACTAATCCTTATGTCTAATAGGTAAAAAAAGCCATGATTTGCTTATTTATTAGTTAGGGATCAAAGCACAGGCAAGCTTGGCGAAATAGTAATATACAAGCCTCCATGGATGCCTAGGTAGTTACAATCGAGTACAAAAAAAAAAATCAGAAAAAAAAATGCAATTATAATCTCTTATAATCAAGAAAGATGCCATGGTGACAACAAAGAGGGTGTAGAAGTTAAGCGTTATTTGATTGCTGAATATAGAAAATATGGTCTAAAAATAGTCAGAAGAGAAGTAAAGTAAGAACTGATGAATCATGAAACGTAACGAACAAAACGTCGTCGATAACTACAAGTCTACAACGAAGAGTCCAATGTAATGTGACGTCATGTCGAACCGTCAAGAGAACTAGAGATTGAGAAGTAGAGAACATTACGCATTCCGCCTCTCAGAAACTAGAAAGGATTCAAAGGAATGGGAATGAATACCCCAAAGGGAATATGGGATTGCTTTTTGGGGCTTTACCGCTTTGCGGCTTTGCCCTTTCGCCTCCCTTCCGTCGAATCGCCTCCCTGATCACTAAATCTAATTGCTTTTAGATTTTCCTAATTGCCATTTGCCCGAGTAGTTGACTCAACGGCGAATAAGGGTCATGCGGCCGGAGTCGCCAAGTCCAGTCGGGACTTGGGTGCACACTTTTAATTTTGGATTTTCGGTTTTGGATTACAAATTTTAAATCCAATCCATAATCCAAAACCGAATTTAGCTAAAATTAAATAAAAATCCAAAAATAAAAACCGATCCAAATTTAAAATTTCGTTCGGTTTTAATCGATTTTGGTTTAAACCGAATTATGCACGTGATTACACGATATCGAGTCGAAGCTGCGACGATATCCGAATGATCTCGGTTCAAGAAATTGATCACGTCATTAGCTTCAAAACATTGAAAACTATCAAATGAGACTATCTGCGCTCAATTCGAACAAGTCTGTATGAATGTCGAGTGATTTGAAGTGACACGCAAATCGAGGCTGAAATACACTGGACGTCACCGAAATCAACTCAAATGACCTTCGATCGATGAACGGACTTCCTCATCACATTTAGAATATCAAAATTGGTTAGAATATAAATATTGCATAACTTGATAAGAAAACCGATCAAGCGCTCGAGTTGTCAATGCGTCTGCACGCATATCGAGTTCAAGAGGCACCGACGTAATTCAAATGACCTCTGTCCATAAAATTGATCGCACCATTGGCTTCAAAATGCCGAAATCTATCAAATAAGACTATTCACACTCAATTCGGACGAGTCTACGTAAAAATAGAGCGAGTGAAAGCGATGCACATTCGAAATAAATTGACTCAATTTGACTTCAACCAAACGACTCCGACGAAATGGAACGCCATTGAGTTCAGAACAATTGAACTATCATAAATCAATATATATATTGACTATGTATATTTATCGACGTAAAAAATTAATTTAAAAATTCTCAAATTAGCTGCATGCTCAACCGTTCTCCCCTATTTTCAGTTTTCTAAAAAAATTTTTTTTTTAAAATAATTAAAAAGATAGCCAATCCCTCTCATTCTCCCACTCCATCCTTATTTCTATTTCCTGTTTCTGATATGAACACATATCCCCAAGCCATCAACAGAGACCAAAGAATCAGAAAAAGGCCAAATTGGCTAAAAGACTTCATTAACCAGCGAAGAAGATCCGATGAGAATAAATCAATAGGTAAATAAATAAAATAATTAGCTTTTACGAGGATTTCGGACTACATAAAAGAAAATATCACAAAGAAAGAGACACCCAACAGAGATTACAAGAAGAATCAAGAAGTATAACATATAACAAGCTAGCCAGAGATAAACAAAAGATTAATAAGCATGAGATCAAGAAATCTAACGCCACGACATCTAAAACAAGATAATTAATAGCATGAAGATCAAGAAGTCTAACTAACTACACGATAGGCAAGACTCTAAGTAAATTAGTGAACCAAAGTAAAAACCTTCTAGAAGAGCAGAACAAAGACTATAAATAGAACTGAGGAAATCACAGAAAGGAATGAAGAATTTATCTCAAGACTTCTCTTGTTCTCCCTCCTCAGTCTCCTTCTCCTCTCTCTCCCCAAATTTTCTCTTTAAGTCGACTCCCGCATCCTCGTGACATTCTACGGATCTTCATTGGATCGACCATCGCCATGATCTTATCCCTCCTCCGATCTCCCCTCGAACCCTAGCAGACCAGACGAAATAAACAAAAGAAAGAATAAGGCAAATATCAGGTTATGTTAATTCAAAACAGCATCCAACGATCCAATCGCCACGGATCAGATCATTCAAGTGAGATCAAGCCACGAAAACCAACATCTGAATCCACTCAATAGAAGAATTCACCGCATGATAAAGAAAGATCCAATGGCGAGATTAACACAAGGCAATCCAACGGCTTCCAAGAAAAGACCAATCCAAGGGAGCCCATCCAACGAGCGGCGCTATATCCTACGGATCGATAACACCCGCCTCGATTTATTAACTCACCGTTAACTCACTTGAAAAGGGTTTGACTCAATTTCTTGACTCAACTCACACCCAATGCACCCAATTGGAATAAAGAATGAACCGCACATAAATTGAAGGAATTTATCACTCAAGCTCATCAGACAAGCTAATTCTGATTAAAGACATTTATCAGAAAATAGTTCCATATCATTGGTGCTCTTGCTGATTCCCACAACTCACACCTACAACACTCGAAAAATGGAAGGAACCGTAAACAATGCCAAAACACTTGAAGCATGTGTTACCGCATCAACAACAATGAACAAAATGACCTCAATCACTATGGCATTGAATGAAATATCAAAGAGATTGACATCAATAGAAAAGTAAAAAAAGCCAAAGCCGGTATGTGATGCATCCCTTGATGAATCATATTCTCCAAACATGCCACATACACACACACACATATCAATGCCTCTTAAAATAGATATGCAGATTTGGGGGAGAAGACCCTAGAGGATGGATCTTTAAAGCGAGCAATTTTTTCAAGATATCAATCCTCGATGATCGAAATTTTTAATATCCTCAATATACATGGATGGACCGCATTAAGTTGGTATCAATGGATGCAAGCAAATAAACAATTGCATTCTTGGCCACAAGAACAAGTGATGCGAGATTTGGCCCTTCCTCTAGATTTAAGAGGAGAACTAGCTAAGCTTCAACAACAAACAACAAGGCATACATAACGAGTTTGAAGACCTAGCTAACCAAATGTCGATATCCCACAGTGAATTGCTACAAAGTTGCTTTGAATCGTGGCTTAAACCGTAAATTAGAGAGAAATCGAGCTACAACCTACTTCATTGCAACAAGCATTTCAATTGGCCTTAATGGAGGCTAGCTATCGATACAAAGAAAATACAATAAGAAGCAACAAAGAATACAAGAAAACACCTACACCGCCTAATCCACCACATGGCAATGAATATAGCAACAAAGCCTTAGCCAACTTATGTGCATTCATGAGTGTCAATGAAGAACAAGAATATCAACTGATTATAGTCAACCGTAAACTCGGGATGCAAGAAGATCCCTTAGAAACGAGCTTCATATTTCAGCCATTCAATCCAGGTTAAGACAGGAAATATAATTGTCTAAATATAAAATAGCCTAAATAAGTTCTGAATAATTAGAATAGAATTAGATAGATAAGTCGGATATAGCCCAATTATATAGCATAAGATAGTCCACGTGATAAGTCATGGGGCACAACAATTCCTTCCAACCTCAAGTAGATGGCCACAACATTTCCCATGATACCAACAATACATACAAGTGAGCACAACAATCAAATGACAACCCAAAATAAGATGGAACAGGTCACATAATACAGCCACATATAGGTTGGACAAACCATATAACTCATAGGAAGCTCAACAACAACATGAAACAAAGGGCTAATAAAGAGAGCTTCAATCCAAGACTCAAGACAATTCAGACAAGCTTTACACTACAATCAGTAAAATCACCAATTCAGTTCAGAAGAGGGACAGAGGATAATCAAGCTTGTTCAAGTTTTAGATTAAAAAAACACCGACGGAGACCCACAAAATTAAGAAATATCAAAGCAAACAGAAAGTTCCAGAATTCCACCTCTTGATCAAACTCTAGACCAAGGGTGGTTTAACTCAAGAATAGACTCAAGTCCATGAAAAGGTCCAAATTCAAAGGAATCTGATCCAAACAACTGTAATTAACCAATAAGAGCCAAATTACAGTGGATTAAGCTTCTAATCAAAAGGATTTCTAGCCACGTAAACCGCAATTTCAAGTAAAGAAAGACATCATTAATTGACCTTGAGGACAAGGTCGTGTGAGAGGGGAGTAATGATATGAACACATATCCCCAAGCCATCAAGAGACCAAAGAATCAAAAAAGGCCAAATTGGCTAAAAGACTTCATTAACAACTAGCGTAAGAAGATCCGAATAACAGAGAATAAATCAATAGGTAAATAAATAAAATAATTAGCTTTTACGAGGATTTCACTACATAAAAGAAAATATCACAAAGAGAGTCCCAACAGAGTGACATTAGAAGAATCAAGAAGTATAACATATAACAAGCTAGCCCAGCAGATAAACAGAAGATTAATAAGCATGAGATCAAGAAATCTAACGGCCAGCACAGCATCTAAACAGAAGATTAATAGCATGAAGATCAAGAAGTCTAACTAACTACACGACAGAGGCAAGACTCTAACAGAAATTAGTTACAAAGAACCAACGTAAACCTTCTAGAAGAGAACAAAGACTATAAATAATCAGGAAATCACGAAAGGAATGAAGAATTTATCTCAAGACTTCTCTTGTTCTCCTCCTCGCCTCTCCTTCTCCTTTCCCCAGGCTCTCCCCCCTCAGCTCAAATCCCACCTGGAAACCGAAAACCCCAAACAAGAATCCCTGAGCTCCTCCAAATTCTCTCTCAAGGTTCCTGATCCTCGTGACATTCCTACGGTGGATCTTCACGATCGACTCGAAGTGATCTTATCCCTCTCCTCCGATCTCCCCTCGAACCCTAGACGACTCAATGCAGAAATAAACGAAATGTAAAGAATAAGGCAAATATCGTTATGTTAATTCAAAAAGATCCAACCATCCAATCACCGAAATATCGATCAAGGATCCCGATTCATGAGATCAAGCCACGCAAAACCAACATCTGGAATCCACTCAATCCAGTAAGAATTCACAGCCGCATGATAAAGAAACAGATCCAATGGCAGAGATTAACACAAGGCAATCCAACGGCTTCCAAGAAGCGCAAGAAAGACCAATCCAAGGGAGCCCATCCAACGGCCGAGAAATAAGGCGCTATATCCTATCGATAACACTACATTGCTCTATTAACTCAGTTAACTCACTTGAAAAGGGTTTGACTCAATTTCTTGACTCAACTCACACCCAACTAATTGGAACAAGAATAACCGGACATAAATTCAGAAGGAATTTATCACTCAAGCTCACTGTATCAAGCTAATTACAGTGATTAAAGACATTTATCAGAAAATAGTTCCATATCAGTTTCTCTCTGCGGCACCCTTCACCTCTACACACAAGCTAAATTTTTTTTTCCTTTTTCTAAATTTTCCGTCAGAATCGCCCCGGCGACCCACCGCTGTTTCGTGCTCGACCTGCTGACGCCCCTCAGAGCTCATCCTCATCCGCATCCGGCTAAAATCCGACAGCGTCATTTCTCACAGAAGCCCGAAACTGGCCGTCTTCACAAGAAGCTCGCCGGGCGAAACGGCCGCTTCTTCCGCGACCGACCTGAGTCCGACCTGAACCCGCCAGTGTGACCCTACGCTGATCGCGACGCCCGCCCGATCCTCGCACCTGCTCTGCGGCTAATCCTGCCTGACTCGCCGTGGTGTCGCGCGATCCTGCCCACGGCCCGTGAAGCATCCATTCTGCTGTTTGCTTGCTGCAGCTGCCATCACCGCGCGTCTGGTCCAACGCCGGCCCGCTGCGTTGCACACTCCGCGCGAAACCGCCGTTCCACACCGACCCGCCTTCACTCCGCTGCGCACGCGACGCAGCCGCAAAACTGTCGCATCCCCTTCCAAATCCGCGAAACAGCCGCAAAATAGCCCACGGCCCGCTCTGCCAACCCATCTCCGCTGCCAGCAGCCCGCAAAACATCCCACGACCCGCCTCCAGCCCATTTTGACCCGCGCAACGGCCCGCCAGCAGCCTTCCTCCAGCCCGCACAGCCCGCCAGCCCAGCAAGCCTCCATCCCTCCAGACCCAGTCCACAGCCCACTGGCCCGACAGCCCTTCAAATCTCTGGCCCAGCCCGCTGCAACTAACCTTATAGCCCACTAGCCCGCTATTCTGGCCCATCCCATCCCATTTTCGCTACACCATTAAGGAACATCATCGAGTAATTTTTTTCCGATTTTCTGTCGACGCCTGTAGTCCTTCCAGCTGCACCATGGATCGGAGAAGAACATCAAGAGGTGAATTCTACTATCGATTTTCGACGTCGACTCTCAGTTCTTCCAGCAAGCAAATCGGGAAGAACATCATCAAGAGAATTTCTTTTCGATTTTCGGCAGACTTCCTAGTTTCTACCTTCGCCGCGCAAAATTGAGGAAGAACATCACAAGAGGTGAATTCTTCTTCGATTTTCGCTTCTACTTAGATCCCAATCACAACCCAACCCTGTTCCTTTGCCGAGCACTACAGCGCGTCGCAAAATAAGTCAGAACATGTGGGATTTGTGAATGTGAATATAAATAGATGCTTGTGTTGCTTTGCAGGTTTGAAGACCTCGTTGTGCTCAAGAGGGCACGACGGGATGAAAAATTAGGTTGTGGTATTGTAAGATACCGCTCGCTACCCTCAAGAGGGCGTACCGAGTATGACAACACTTGTTATATGTTGCCCCTAGACGAATATCGCTGGTGTCGAAGACACCTATATGCTTAAGAGGCATCGAGTGAAAAACACCGATGCAGCCCTACACGGGATGACGGAGGTCAAATTTTGTCAAAACTTTGACTTAGAAAAAAAAAGAGTAAAAGAGAAAGTGCTAAATGAAACTTGCTAATTTTAAACTAAAATCATTAAAAAAGGAGGGGGGAATTAAAATGACATATGATAGATATAAAAGTAAAACAAAATAAAAGAAGGGTGAAAATCACTTACAAAATTTATTGAAGCAGGATTGAAAGCCCACTAAAGTTTTAACCTTTCAAATATCCTAAATTTCTAACCTTTCAGGTAAGTGGAATAGAATAGGCATCTCCTCTCGACCTTATTTATAGAATTGGGAAGAATTAAAAGAGGGAAAAAAAAATCAAATTTGAATAAAAGAGAGAGAAAATCAAATTTGAATAAAAGAAGGGGAAATCAAATTTGAATAGAAGAGGGGGAAATCAAATTTGAATAAAAGAGAGGGAAATAAAATTTGAATAAACAGGTGCATGTGCTCGGACATAGAGATTTCAAGTATAAATTTTAATGTCTAAAAGGCTGCGCAGGCTAAATTGGAATATATTAAATATTAATCTAAAAAATCTAACAAGATATTAAATCAATTTACAATGTCTTCTTCGCCACCGGATCTGCAACTCTTTGTGCAAGCAGATAGAAGGCGATACTAAATCAAAATTTATAAAAATCATGGAGGCTTCCTTCAATCAAAAATTAAGAAATTTCATTCTAATTATGATATTTAAAATCAACGAAATCACTAATTAGGTGAAATTAGTTAACCTATAAACTCTTGCATGTGCTCGGACATAGAGATTTCAAGTGCAAATTTTAATGTCTGAAAATGCTGCGCATGCTAAAATAAAATTAAATAAAAATTTAAAATCAATATCATAGTTCAAACATAAAACTACCTAAATTCTTAAAGACACCCGCATGAGCTCCGACACTAGGCTGAATGCTTAAATTCAAGTGCCTGAGGATGGTGCGTGGGTAGTTTCCTGGTTTAGTCTTAGGACTGAGTCCGGATTAATAAAACCTAAAAACCTATAATAAGAGCTTCAAATCAGTGATATATCTAAAGAAAAACTGATTATGTCAGATGACAGTAGATCCAATCTTTTGTTAGCAACTAAGCAGAGTTGACAAGATCTAAAGCTCTTAAACATATTCAAATCAACATTTTTTCTAATCAAATAATAATCTAGAACTGTTCAAATGAAACTCTATCACTAAAAACTTAAACCAAACTCAATCTATCCACATTTCGCAACAGTTTATCGGGGGTGACAAATTAAGAAAACTCTAGCTCATAAAAGAGCCAATGTAAAATTAAGTGTTCTGCTATATTCACTCTCAATCAATCTCTTGCCAGTGAGGACGTGACCCATGTCCTCGACGTACTTGGCCAAGAGTTCCACGATGAAGCATTACCGTAGTCCTCGACGGGTGGTTTCCGGCTCCATTATATTACGATCATGACCAGAGGTATGCCCCCAATGGCTATGCCCTTTGAGTTGTGAATCATAGGGTATACTTGATAGCAAACAAACTTTGAAGCTAAGGTAGATCAAGCTCGCTCCTGAGACAAACACCGCCCCAAGTCTACAAGGATTTCTTGACGACGTAACCCATGTCCGATGAAGATCCTTCTCACAACTACCTCCTCTGACTAAGTAGACTAGGGACCGCGACTGTCCGGGATGACGGAACCATGGGATCTAGATCGGGCACGTCATCATTCTCTCAATCATTCGATTTAAGCTAAAATGATGAATTTCATATCTTAAATTCTAAAACTCTACATGCTACTACTATATGCTATGCTTTCAGCGATCTAATGTCTAGCCTTAATCGAAAGTTCTCTCTCACTTAATGAGAGGGGTAATTAACTATAGGGGCTTGCGCCTATAAGAATCTTGGAACCAGATCTAAAGTTCTCACCAAATGAGGACGAAATCTCTGGGTAGTGTCTTATATACTATCTCATCTGCCTCCCGAAAATTACACCGATACTTTAAACCACTCTTTTCATCGAAGAGGTCGATGGTGAATTTTCGGAGTCCACAATCATATTCTTGTTGTGGAGAGAAGGGTAAGGGTGGCGGGGAATTTTGATTTGTTCATAATTTAGATTTATAAAATATGTCAATCAATTACTTTTGGAGCATTCCTAGAACCTCACACCTAGAATCATAGTTTTAAAATCAGATCGGATTGATCAGTCTGATCGCTTCAGCCACAAACAAATCCTCCTAGCATTATGAACTTGGCCCAAAATCATCTATGCATAGAACTTGTCAGAAATAACAGTTGAACTGGTGAATTAGTGAATTAGTACCATTTTTGAAGAGTAAATTTTTTAATATTGATCAAATTTGGAATTATTAATTTTGATAAACTGGTTATAAGTAAAAGTTTTAAATTTAAAATAAAAAATAATTAAAATATCATGTATAAAATTTTCATTTAGAGTCATGTTCAAAATATTCAAGGGTAAAGTATTTTGAATTATAATATTATTTATTGAATTAGTGAAACCATTTAAATTATATTAAATTAATTTTAAGATTTATTTCATAATTTTGTTTAACTATTAATTTAATTTTGATTAAATCTTTGAATCTTGAATCTCTCTCTCTCAGCTCAATATCTGATCAAGTTTTTACAAAATTGACTATAGTGATGATCCTCCGATATTACTCATAAGGATACCTCTTATTGAAATTGTATTTTGGCCTCTTTTTAAAGCTAAATCAAAGTAGGGGTATGAAAACTATTATCTCTTAACAATTTAAATTCATTAAAATAAGGATATTCAAATGTTTTTTAAAAATAAAGATAAGAACATTGTCTTAAGAATGAAGATAGAAAATGTCCTTCACACTTATGTCCTCTACAAGAAAGTTTTCAGCCACCTCTTAAAATAAAATCCAAACCTCATGAAAGTAATTATGAACTCTCTTATAGCCCAAGGGGATGTTTATAGAATCTAGAAGAGAAAGAGACAATCTTCAGAAATTTTTTAAATTTTTTTCAAAATAGAGTGATGAAGTTTAACTTTTTCGAGAATTATATATCTATATTTTCTTTTAAAAAAAATTTAAATTTAAAAAAATTAGAAAAAAATAAGCTCGTGTAGGTTGTGATAACAATAATGTCAATGGCTCGAATCACCAACATTCCATTTCCCTCATGGGACAATCTTCTGTCTCTGTCTCATAATAGACTCTTACATTTTGTAACTACTTGATGCTATATAATGACATCATGTATATGATGAGATACACAGAAAGCAATGGATATGTTTAACTCAATGTACTGTTATGTTACTTTCTTTGTTTCCTTAGTATTCTAACATCGTATCGGAGCTTTTTAGCCTCTCGACTTTAAAAAAAATAAATTTTTTTTGCTCCTACAAAGTATTTGAAAGATGGAACACTCTGCAACATCTACATTACATCCTCAACAATCCTCTTCCAGTTATACACTTGAGGAATTTAATAAACTGTCTCAACTCAAGTTCTTGGTTTCAAATATCAAGAACATAATGACCATTCAATTAAGCAGTGATAACTATCCTTACTTAGAGGGTTCAAATTCTCAAAATATTTCAAGCAAATGGCTTTGAAGGATTTATCACCGGTATGCTATCTTGTATAATTGAATCTGTACTTGCTTCCTCTTCTCAGAGTATTCCTACTTATGCTCGTCGCTTATGGTCTATGGTCGACCAAAATGTAGCTGCTGCTCTTTGCTCTACAATCTCGCCCTCGATTCTTCCCTATGTCTTAGATCTCAGCACCACTTATGAGATTTGGCTCACTTTAGAAAAGCGGTTACAATCAACAAACAGGTCACGAGTAATTCAGTTAAAACATGAACTTCATTATTCACAAATGAAATCTCAAACTATGTCTCAGTACCTATTAGATGCAAAGATCATTATTGATAACATTACTGCTGTTGGTTCTTCAGTGGACACTAAAGATACCATTCTTTATGTTCTTCATAGACTGCCATCTCAATATCAATCTTTAAAAACAACAATTCGGACATCACTACATCCTATTTGTTTAGGGTTGTTGCCGTGATTTGAATGCAAGATAAAAGCGAATTTAAATGTAAATGAATTCAAATGTATTACTTTACATTGTTTGGATGAGAGTTTTACATTCACGACTTTATTTTTTTCTCGTTTCAAAAAAAATATAATGAAAAGTAATCGGAAAGTTTTGATGTCCACGACGGCGACATGCGTTGGCGGGTCGGGCGGTCAGGTCGGCGAGGGACGTAGCGGCGCGTCGCATCACTTTACATTGGTTGGTGTATTGAATTGGTAAATTCCCAAATAAATTAATGAACGGCATTTCTAATGTATTTGAAATACATTACATTATATTGAAAATTTACTTTACTTGTAACGAAACTCTCAAAAAGTTAAAATACATGCATTCGAAATATAATGCACTCTAAATGCACACAACCAAACAACTCCTTAGATAATTTCTATTCTTTACTAAGTAGTGAAGAAATTAATCTAAAGATTGAAGCCAACAAAGAGCAGCAATTACTGACTCACGATCCTATAGTTGCTCTCTATTCTCTTCGCAGACACAGACGAGGACGTGGTTCACGATATTTTAGAGGCTCTAGACATTGTAATCTCTCTGCGTCTGATACCTCTCATTCTTTTAACCAATCTACCAAATCTGTAATCTGTCAGATTTGTGATAAACCAGGTCACTCAGTTGTGGACTACTGGCACCATTCTAATCTTGCTTACAAAACCACCTCTAAACCTTCACGGGCTCTTTTTACAACTTTTACTACTTCAGATGGTGACTGATTTTTGGACTCTAGGGCAACTGCACATATTACGGCTAATCCTAATCATCTTGTGACATATTCACCTTACAAAGGATCCGATCAAGTGCTGGTCAGCAATGGTCTGGCAACCAATATTTCTAATACGGGTGATGACATTCTTCCTACACCTGATAGTAAGCTTCTACTTCTCAATCTTCTTCATGTCCCACAAATTTCCCATAATCTTTTATCAGTTCATAAACTTACCACTAATAATTATTGTTCTATTACCTTTGTTGCAATTGGATTTCGTATTACTGATTTGAACACAAATTAGGTTATCTTGGGAGGACCAAGTCGTGATAGAATTTATTCTATTCCAATATCTAGTCGCAGCAAGTCTCGTCCATTCCAAGCTCTGTTGTCTACCAACCTTGATTTCAATCTTTGGCATAGAAGGCTTGGACATCTTCAAGCTAGCACACTTTCCTTTGTTCTTAAACAACTATTCTTTCCAAATGTTCCTAAGGAGTCTATATCATGTACCTCTTGTCGAATGTCTAGGAGTCTATATCATGTATTTTTTGAAACATCTACACATAAATATAGTACTCTTGAGCTAATACATTCTGATGTTTGGGGACCAAGTCCCGTTATCTCTAATCAAGGATTTCGTTATTACATTTGTTTATTGATGATTTTTACATGCGTATATCATATAAGAACAAAATCTGAAACATTCTCTTGCTTTTGTCATTTTAAAGCTCTTGCTGAAAAATAATTCAGCAGACCCATTAAAATATTTCCAACTGATAGAGGTAGTGAATATACAACTAATCCGTTGTAGAAATTTTTTAGCTCTCATGGCATCATTCACCAACTAACCTGTCCTTATACCCCAGAACAGAATGGGTTGGTTGAAAGAACATCACCACATTCTTGAAACTGTTCGAGCTCTTCTTCTCCAAGCAAACTCTCTCATCAGTTTTGGGTAGAAGCGCTTCTTACAACTGTTTATCTTATTAACATCATGTCTTCTCGTAACACAAATTGGCTTTCTTCCTATCAGATTTTATTCAACAAAACTCCTCAAGATTTACACCTTAAATCTTTTGGATGTTGTTGTTATCCATGTCTCACATATCTCTCTCTAAATAAATTATCCTCTAGATCCAAACCTTGTATTTTCATTAGGTACTCCTCTCAATCCAAAGGTTACAAATGTCTTGATCTATCCACAAATAAAGTCTATCTTTCTCGTCATGTTCTTTTTGATGAACGAATTTCTTCTACTACACCATCTTCCCCTACATTCTATCACATACCTTATAACACTTCTTATCCCGATACATTTGACTTCATCAAATTCTCATGCCAACTTTCTATCTGCACCTTCTTCTTCAGCATGTCAACTCGTAGATTCTATCATTTCTACTACATATGCTTCCTCTTCAACTTCTAACCCGAACACTTTACTTAGCCTCAGCTCTACACCATCTCTTGCCATCTCATCCCATGATTACTCAAACTAAAATATGTTCCTTAAAACCGAAAATCCACTTTGATCTTCACCTTACTACAACATATAGTCCAGATCCCATAAGTTTTTCTGCCACTAACGAATTTGCTCACTAGTGGCAAGCCATGTTCGATGAGTTTCATGCACTTCGGTCTCAAGGAACTTGGAGTCTTGCTGTTCCTCCTGAAGATCAAACTGTCCTCGAATGTAAATGGATCTACAAGACTAAGCATAATTCGGATGACAATCTTGCACGTTACAAGGCACGGCTAGCTGCACAAGGTTGCAACCAAGAATATGACATTGATTATACAAAAATATTTAGTCCAATTGCAAAAATGACAACTATTCATATTTTTCTCACTATTGTCTTTCATCATAATTGGCAGATTCTTCAATTAGATGTTTCAAATGCCTTTTTACATGATATTTTACATGACAGAGTTTATATGAAGCAACCACTAGGTTTTATTGATCCCAATCATTCCAACATGGTTTGTCGACTTCATAAAGCTCTCTATGATTAAACAAGCTCCTCGACAATAGTTTGCCACACTTTCTATTTACCTTCTTCAGCAAGGTTTTCATTCCAGTGATGTTAATCCATTTCTCTTATTATATACACAAAATAATGTTCGCATGTATTTTCTTATATATGTTAATGACATTCTATTAACCAATAATGATCTGACATTACTTGATAATCTATATCAATGCTTTAACATGAAAAATCTATGATCGATGACCTATTTTTTTGGGTATTCATATTTCTCCACATCCTCATAGGCAGCATCTTAATCAGTCTCAATATACAATTGGGCTTTTGGACAAAGCAGAAATACTTCATTGTAAGGTTGTTAATACTCCTCTTGCTATTTCAGGCTTGCATTCAGCTGATTCCACCAAATCGTATTCACATCCTGCTCTTTACAGACAGTTGGTTGGCTCTTTGCAATACTTGACTCTCACACGGTCTAATATTGCTATCAATCTTTTGTGTCAGCAAATGCACGCTCCACTTGAGACTCATTCTCAGCAGCTTAAATGCGCCCTTCGGTATCTTAAGGGCACACTCTCTCCTGGTCTTCGTATATACACAATTTTGGTTCTTTCAAGCTAGAATTAAATTTTGTAACATGATTTTAGGATATTTGAGCTAAATGCTTTTGCTAATTTACTCTTGAAACCTGAAAGATGTGCAAACTTCAATGAAAAATAGTTTATTAATGACTCTAAAGTGATGCCCACATATAGATCTACGTAGTGGTTGTACTTAAAGATGCTGAATTCAAAGCTTTTATATGTATTATGTGTATGAATTTATCATTAAAAAAATTGTTGCACTTTGAAAATTTTTTCGAAATTCTGATTTTACATCTTGAACTTTTCATGACCCAATTCTTTTTTGAAACATACAAAAACAATGAATTCTTATAGATTTCTCTAAGGCATGATGATTATGTTTACAACAACAATACTAGCCATTCCATTGAATAGTTCAAATTGATTCTTTATAATGATTTTATGTATTTTGATCAATTCAATGTCATAATAAACTTAGAGTTGAGAATTTATATATATATATATATATATATATATTTGATTTTTCTTATTGAGATGCTCATTTTGTTGATAGGCAACCAAAGTTTGAAGGACTTATCCTTTAAATGAATTTGAGAAATTTTAATTAAACTTTTGAGTATTTTGTTTAAACTAATTTGGTTAAATTCTAGTGATTTTATTAATCTCATTGGATACATTCAATTGAATCACCTACTCTTGACTATAAATTTACTTGAAAAGGATTTCTTGTTATCTCCTTAATCAATTCTTGTAGTTTCTAGCTCTAATATTTAGAATATTTTAAAATAAAAAAATTGTGGAAAAACTTCTGTTTTATTAGATCAATTTGTGGCCATATTAATATATTTAAAGTTTGATTGATTTATATCAAGGTTTAAATATTTTTTTTTTGTTTTAATTGTTTCAATAGGTTCGAGATTCTATTGCAGTCATAATTTTAGTTGTTTTTTTTATCTTAAAATATTAAAAAAATTATTTATGATATAAAATGAAGATAATTATATAAAGAGTGACTATTTAAAACTTAAAATTATGGATTATCTCTATTAAGAATCAAATCACCTTAAAATTACAAAATTATGAATGCCAATTATTTCAATTGATCAGAATTTTAAAAGTTATTATCAAGATTTTAGAATAGAATCGTATTTAATTCTATGATAAAACCACCTTTTGGACTTAATCAGGCAAAAAAATTCATAAATAAAACTAAAATCTATAATATTATCTAAATAATTTAAAAATTAGTTTAACCTATTATTGACATTGAAAAATATACTACTAATAAGAAATCCTTCATGGGTGAACTCAATATTTTTGAGATAGGGAGTTTCAATTATCTTACAAATAATGGTGGAGATAAAATAGAAAAATTTAAAGACTAAAATGCTATAATAGGTATATAAATTTTTTTATTATTTTAAAAAATTATCATAACTTTCTAGCTATCACTAAACTGTCAAATCATGTTGTAAAAGCTTAGTTTTCTCACAATAATTTTTTCAAAATACAGACAAAATATAATTTTCTAAATACCACTTGTAATATAATTAAGATAGCACCACAAGAAAAAAACTGCCCCAAATGCGACCTCTATCTTGCATATCAACATAGTATATATAGAATATATATATATATATATATATATATATATATATATATATATATATATATTTGTGTTAATCATTCCAAGAAATTAAAAGCATATTTAAAAAAAAAAAACAATAAGAAAATTAATAAAAGGTTGATGCCAAAAAATATTAATATTTCATGGGAAAACTAAGACAATTTTTTAAATTCATAAACAAGATCAGTCAAACTCTAAAGGTCAACCTATTCTTCGTAGAAAAAAAAAAATTTCATGGTTCAAATAAAATATAATAGTAGTATCCACACTTCAGTGGAGAAAAAAACAACACGTATTAATGGAATGGCCCCCGACCCTATCGGTCCTGAGGAGGCCTTTCATAGCAATAAGAGTTGAACATCACTGTGGGCCTCTAACGTAATTTTAACTCTTTTTTTTTTGGGAAAGGTAATTAATTAAGATAAGCTAACTTAATTAATTCCTGTTTTTTCATCAGTTTATTAGAAACAAAATATGATCAAATCAATTTTTTAATTTTACAAAATTTTACTTTATATTCCACACTATCCACTTGGATTTGGGCTCACGTATTCAGTCTGTCTGATCAAGTTTCCGACCGATTCAGATAAAAAATCTTTCCATTTGTTCGATTCAACCAAAACTTTATGTATGATGATCAGAAAAGGCTTTATAGTATCAGAACTGTTTCAAAATAAATAATATATAGTTTTGATTAATTAATACTCTTAAAAAAATTATATTTTAAACAACTAAATTAAAAAAACATCAATAAATAAAATTTGCAGCCTAGAAAAGAAACGGAAACTAAATTAGCTCATTCTTACACTTCTTGCCAACAAAATTAAAGGGCTGTTTAGTTGAAAATTTTACAAATTCATAATTTTATTTTTTTATGTTTAGTTAAAAAAATATAATATAAAATAATATGAAAATTTTGACATCCAACAACCGACATGTGGCACGGATAAGAGGACGGGCGGTGGACAGGCGACGGCCACCAGAACATCTTAGATTGAATGGTGTATTAAAATCGGACAAATTCCAAATACACCGAAAAGTCTTTATAATATATTTGAAATACATTACATTATATTAAAATTTTACTTGCAACTAAATGCTTAAAAAGTTTAAATGCATGTATATGCACATAACCAAACAGCCCCTAAAAGGCTTTCTAAGCAACAAATCAAATTCATTCTGAAAGGAAATGAAGAAAGAAACTGCATTATTGCGACAAAATAAATTTTCATACGACCACAGAGTAAAGGGTGTTTAAACCATAACAAAGGATACTGATGTTCTGAAAATAAAACTCCAGACTCCCAACAGGACAATTGGTTAAAGATAAACATACAATAATAATATTATTAATAAAGACCAAATCAAGCTGATGATTTGAACCATATGCAAAGAACACAAACATGATCACATGTATGAAATAATGGGGAGGATGATTGCTTCTTTTAAGTTTGCTTCCACAGAATGGTTGTCTCTGCAATCATCGATGTAACGATGTAAGGATCCATATTCGAAGCCGGCCTCCTATCCTCAAAATATCCTGAAAATTAAAATGCAGAGCTCAATAAAATGAGCATTTTGCGCCATTGAAAATGAGTATCATATTGATGTTTTTTTTAAGTTTAATGATGTAATGATTAAGAATGATACATTTGCTTATATATCAATGAAAACATTAAAAAAAAGGTTACTAAAACTTACCCTTTCCATCCTTCTCAGTTTCGCGACCAACACGAACTGATGCACCCCGATTCGCAACACCCTGCGAGGAAAATCGTAATCGAAGTTCAAATAAAAAAGTTCAAAAAATGATGAATTTAATATCATGGTTTATCAAGTTACCCATGAGAAAGTGTTGATATCAGCAGTCTCATGCCTCCCTGTGAGTCTGCGTTCATTGCCTTCACCATAGGCAGAAATGTGTTCCTTATGCCTGAGGCTAAGCTTTTCAATTGCTTTCTTTATGACTTCGAAGCCTCCCTCACTCCTCATTGATTTGGTGCTGGGGAAATCACAATCCTCTCAAGTCAGAAAATCAAATAATCCCCCCAAAAAAAAAAAAGTATTTTGGATTCTTATTAAATCAAGAACAAAATTATTGATGTATATCTTGAAAATTTACCTGTAGTTTGTGTGAGCACCCGCACCATTCCAATCTCCCTAAGAACACATATTTGAATTTAATCAAAGTTAACAAACTACAGAAAAAGATATTAATTCTGTAATGATTTTTCTTATTCAAACAGTCAACCTGTATGGGCTTTGGATCGAAGGAAAGAACCACACCGTCGATCTCAGTGATCCTCTGTTCACAGAAATTAAAAAAGAAAAATTGCTCGTCAGAAAACAATGCTTTTAGTATGAAAATAAACTGTGAGTGATTTCTTATGAACTGCAAGAGAATGTATAGTTATTAATAAATAACTTTCTAAGCAAAATAAAGTAAGTAAAAAACAATCACCAAATAGAGCCATGGATTTACAGATGCAAGCTAACCTCAAGTATATATCGAGCAACCCAGAGTTGATCGCCAGACGAGATTCCGACAGATGGACCAACTTGAAACTCCCACTGCAATACACACAGTTTACAAAATTGAAATCAACTAGAAATAGGCGTCAAGGTTTTTATTTCTTGAGAAAAGAAGAGGAAAACAAGAATGCAAGTGATTACCTGACCAGGCATCACCTCTCCATTAATGCCACTTATGTTGATTCCAGCGTAAAGACAAGCCTTGTAATGGGCATCGACAATGTTGCGTCCAAAAGATTTGTCCGCACCCACCGAGCAATAGTAGGGACCCTGAAAACAAAACTCGCATACATTACACATTGATCAAACTTAAAAAATCGTCATTGTCGGTCCCAAGTCTGCATCAAAATGAGTGACGATTGATGTTCGATCGATAATCAATTGTAGAACTTGAGCGAAAAATTATGAAATAAATTGAATAAGGGCGGGAATGCGCATATATTAGATTATAAATGAAGATTTCCTGTATTTTAAGAATCTAAAATGACATTAATGAACAATTTAACTCAAATGGATTATGAATGAGTATACATGACAAATTCAACATATGAAGATGCTATTTGCCAAGATATAGAAGCTTAAAGCAATTGCCAATAGTAAAAGTGAAGATAAAGAAGGCATTTGCTTGAATTATTCAAACAATAGATAAGAAAAAGCAGACTTTAGAACTTATCAATAATTTGCCTTGTCAATAATACACATAAATTTGGAGATAAAAAATAAGAAAATAAAAAGATATTTGACACTGAAAAGCTTCATCTGATGCAACTGAATTGATGCTGAACTTCAGTTTGATATGAAATTAAATCATCATATTCTTCATTTGATTCAAACTCATTTGCTTATGTAATCACATAAACAAAACAAGATGCACATCCAAAAAGAAAATTTTCTATGACTATAACTCCTTCCAAAAATTTAACTTAAATAAAAGCTCCGGCGAACATGTTAGGAAGACTGAATCAAAGGAGGACAAACATTAAGCCAATTAAACAAGTGATCAAATTCATTTTCAAAGAAAAAAACTTAAGCCTATCAGCAACAGCCAATCACTTAGATATATGAACACTAAATTAAGTTATTACCTGAGGACCAGGGAAGCCACCCACAGGCCAACCAAGAGGCCACTTAACATCTTTCTGAAGGAGGGTGTACTCTTGCTCAATTCCATACCTATAAAAATCAAAATTGCAAAAAAGATGAAATATTTTTTCATATAGAGAAAATAATTGAATTATTTAATTAGCTAACATGATTCATATGACAATAATGTTACCATGGCTCCTCAGCTTTTACATCATGGTGCTCAAAAATCTTTGCAGCACTGTGCCTTTTATTTGTTGGAATAGGCTCTCCTGCCGGAGTGTAGCAGTCACACAAAACCTATACGCAAACAATCGAAAGAATAAATCATATAAGAAAACAAAGCATTAAAGTTATAAAAAACAAAAAAAATTTGAATTGTGCTTAAGAGGTATAGTTTTATATTTTGTCTGCTTGCATAAAACCAAATCTAAAATTGTTATACGCAAATAAAATTTATAATTTTGTCATTTCCATAATTGTATCTTCTTTAACATTTGTCCAAGTTTTCATTTATGTCATCATCAATCTTCTATTTTTATTATTGTGAACTAGAGGTAAATGACTTTACAAAAGTTGCTAAAAAAAATTAACCACAGTTAGATATAAAACACATATGTTATCCAATAATAGGCGAAGACAAAATTAAAGGGCAATTAAAATTAATCGAAGAAGTATTTGAAATAATTAAACAGAAACATAATCCCGAATGAATTTTTCAGAATATATAAATAAAGAAATAACCAAAAACCTCATATATGAGGGTTGTTTGAATATTTTTTATACCCAAATTTGAAAAATAAATCAGCATTTACATGTGGTTATGTTCAAAAAAACCCAAAAATAAAACAAATTTTGATAGAGAAAACAACATTACATATAAGTTATGTTTTTTATTTCAACTACTACGATTATTTATAATTTACCCTTTCTAAGAACAAAAATAAAATAAAATTAATGAATAGGTATCAGACGGAATGAAATGATAAAACTCACAAGGATATTGTTCCCCCTCCTGAAAGGATCCCTAAAGATGGCTTGAGGACTGCAAATACAAAATAAATAAATAAACAAAAGCTTATAAATATACCCAAAAAAAAGGCATTAAAAAAATTTAAACTTTCTAAGACAGATAAGGTAAAGATGAAAACTTACTACAAAATTACTTCACTATCATCCCCAGGAGCTTGGCCAGTACTCGAGCCATCATAGTTCCATTTTGGAAGCTTGGCAGGATCACTCACAGGCCCTGGAAGAGTCTGCAAAATGATAATATTTCATATAACCATATGGTTGTAATATGTAAATGAAACTATATTAAGATCACAAGGCAGAAAAAAAAAATTACCCTTGCTTTGCTCCTCAAGTCCAAACCAGATCCTCCAATCCTGCAGATTTGGGAAAGGAGGAAGAGAAGATATAAGAGGCATTTAACAAAATACATAAACGGAAAGTGAAATATCCTTTGAAATTAAGCAATGAGCAAGCATCAGATCTGGTGGCCAGCCGAGATCCATGCAGAAACCCAAGGAAAAGCACCAGTCATTAAAATATTACACTCGGATTTCCCAAAAATAAAGAAAATATTCGTGGAAAAGTAAATTAAAAACATTTTGATACAGGAGTTCGATGAAAAGCTGCAAAAAAAAAAAAAAAAAAAAAAAGAAAAGATGACTCTGTTTTGAAGGTCTGGCATTTAAAAAGTTGAAAAATACAAGAGTCTAGATATCAAGGATAGGTGTACACAAAGATTTGAAATGTAAACTCAGCACGACACAGTAGATCGCCAGAACAACAAGGAAATAAATTATAATATAAAGGAAAAAAACAGTAGGATGGTGAAAAACGCAGTTAGTTTCATCATAAAATCGCAAAAAAAAAAAAAAAATCTGTTTAGGTCAAAAAAATCTTCAAATGGAAAGGGAAGAAAAGGAGAAGATCAAGCGGGAAAAGAGGAAAACAGCATATACCATATGTACTCTGCTATGATCTTCTCTGTATGATCTGAGAGGTTAAGGTTGATGAGATCTGTTAGAAGAGACATGGCAGATAGAGAGAGAGAGAGAGAGAGAGAGAGAGAGATTCTGAAGAACAAAGATTTTTCCCAATGAAAAAAGAAGAGAAGAGACGCGGAGAGGATGGATGCACGGCTTTCCTTTAATAGGAAATCTGAACCGACAAAAGCTTTTGGGTACAGCTTTGGGCGGTTCTCAGCTAACTGCGGAGGTACACGTTCAACCAAAAAAATTTTACAGCCTGAAAAAAAAAAAAAGATATTACAAAAAGATTCGAGATCTAATGGTTGAAAAAAAAAAAGTTATCTTTTTTTATTTCCACGTTGTACATTTAAGCTGTGATCATTAAAATAATATTTAAGCTAATTTTCTTCTTCTAAAAGAGAGATTTGATTATATATATATATATATATATATATATATATATATATATATATATATATATATATATTTAGAATTAGTAAAATATAACCCCCATTTGCTTTTTAAAAAATTCATTTGTACAAAATTACCTTTTATTATATATACAAATAACTTCTTAAAATTAGAAAAAATTACAAATCAATCATCTAATATATGTATATTTATAATTTAATTATCTTTATTTTTTTTAATTATCAGATTCATGTATTTACATATATCTTAATCAAATCTTTAAAAATTTTATAAAAATAAAAAATATGAGTTCATCTTTTGTTATGAATTTTAATATTTTAAAGTAAATTTGAAAAATTAAAATTAAAAATAATTAATTTATAAATATAGAAGAATAAAATGACTGTATATATAAAATCTTTTAAAGTTAATGTTGATTCAAATTAGTTAGAATTCTAATTTTTTATTTGAATTTGATTTAAATTTAAGTTTAAATGTCACTTCTCACTCCTATAATGTTGTTCCCATCCATGTCCATAGTATGCTCCCTTCACAAAATCATTTTCTCTTCTTGGCATGTCACCATTTTATTCATCACATAATAGTGCCAATCCCATCAATACCATCAACAAACTCTCTTCATAAAACCATTTTATTCATCACATATTATGTCCCCCCATCGATTGCTTTGACAAGATTTTGATTGAACATTAAACCAGAAGTTGAGATTTAAGGCTCAATGATTTATAAAGAGTTGAACAGAGAGTTGAATTAGATAACATAATAAATATTAGATTTATTTTAATATGCTTTAAATGATATAATGATGATATAATAATTATTTTTATCAATTCAATATAAAATATTCTAATTTTGGACACATCACACTTAAATAGTTTGAACTTTGAATATAATTCTAATTAATTTTTTTAAACATTATATTATTATTTATTTTTTTATATTTAATTTTAAACTTTTATTTTTTTTTGTTATCCTATCAACATTAAAAAAAGATAAAATTGATTAATATTAGTATAAATCTATTCTTTAAAAAAAATTAATTCAGTTCAGTAGTTGAATTTCTATTCTTGTATGTTTTTCGCACAAGCAATTTTTAACTTAAATTAAATCTTAGGATCTGTTTGAGATAACTATAGCTCTAAGAAAAAATATTGATAGAAGAAATTGATGTATGAAGAAGTCGTAGTGGATATATAATTTTTTTATTTATTTATAAAAATCAAACTGCAGCTTTTTAACTCCCATCATAGATTATCAAATCAGATTAAAAAACGTAATTTTCTCACTACATATTCCTCAAAACGTAACCAAAATGTTGTTCTCAAATAACACAACTGTGTATTTTCATATAGCATTATTGTCGCACCGCTCCCCAAAACACATCCTTTGTCGGTCAATTTTTTAAAATCATGGCCATGGCTTTCATCACGAAATCTCTTTATGTTGCCCCATCATGGTATCATAATTGATTTAGATGCACATGAATGTTTGCACGATTTGTGTAACTTCGATCCTTAGCATAAAAATAATGTACCCTCTTGGTTCAAATCAATTTGAACAAGTTAAAACTAAGTTTCAATAAAGGTTCAAAAATATCTAAATAAGTTTGAATTAATTCAAATCAGGTCTGAATATTATTAGAACTAATTTTGCTCATAAAGCACTTCAATATATATGAAGTTATCTTCAATTTGGGATGATTTAGTCTAAAATAAACTTTTAGGTACATTTTTCAAAGAAAATAAATGACAATAATGAGACATAAAGTCATTTTTTTCTTCAAAAACAAGTTAACTTTTTATTTTTCAAAAAAAAAGAAAAAAGAAAAGAAAAGCCCTTAACTCTAAAAAAGTGAATTAAATAATTAACAATCAAAGCATGTCTAGAATGATTTTTATATTAAAAATAGTCTTGAAGTTTTGCAGCCACTTTGATGATATATGCACGGCCATAATTTGTATTCATTTTTTGCAATCATTCAATCATATATGCAATTTCATATTAAAAAATAGGTTCAAAGTAACGCATTTTATTATATAATTCCTCAAAAAAAAAAAAGTAAAATTAATAGTATTCAACTCCTATGCAATATAATAAATTATTTTTTAATAATTTAAATCGATGCATAACATCATAGGACATTAGTAACAACTCTAATGTATCCTAGCCTAATGTGTGCTTGATGAGGAGTTTGCTAATTTGATTGTAATTGATGGTTAGTCTAACTAGAAATAAGAATATTAAAATTAAGCCACAAGAATGACTATTCATTTGAATCTTGGATTAGTCCATTTGGGCTAAATTTAATTTGATGAATAGCTTAGATCCTAAGCAAGGGTTTTTTCTGAATTCATTAGTAATGGAGTCAACTCTATTAACCTTAGCTCAATACACTCTTAATATGTTACATTTGGTCAAGTAATTCATTAAGTTTAAATTAGATTTAATTATGTTTATATTTATCTTAATTGAGTTTAAATATTTAGAAGGAAGTTAACTAAGTTTAATGTCAATCATTTTAATATTTAGAAGGTAGTTAACTAAGTTTAAATCATTTTAAAGGCCAATTTAATTTTGAGGGTCAGTTTGAGATTTTTGATTAATCATAGTTCAATTTATTCAAACTAATTCTCCTAATTCTAAAGTAGGCTTATTAGAGAGATTATGATTTTGCTTAGATTATAGCCATCTCATTCCACAAATGAGGACAACAATGCTTTCAACAATTTTACTCCCACATAATGCCCCTTTCTAATGTCATTTTAAATGGATCTTAGAATCTTTTTAAGCTTTAATATTTTTTTCAAATTATTTTTAAGCATATCTAATGTCTTGATCATTGGTAAAAAAATTTCTTGAAAAGCTAAACCTTTGCTTTCCTTTTCAAGTGTAAAATACTACCTTTTAAGAAATTGTGAAAATATTGATTTAGATAAGTTAATTTGGTTAAAAAAATACATCATAAAATTTTTTATCTAGATGTGATAATTATTGGAACTAAATTTTTCCATAAAAATGTTCGAATCTCACTCGTTAAAATTGTGTGGAGTGAGTCTTAAGAGAAGGAAATGAAGAGAAAGAAGAAAGAAAAATAAAACTTAAGAGAGAGAAGAAGCTAAAAAAAAATTTTATTCACCACACCACACACACTATATATATATATATAAAGAGAGAGAGAGAGAGAGAGAGAGAGAGAGAGAGAGAGAGAGAGAGAGAGAGATACATACACACACATGCATGGAAATGGTCATTTGACCAATTATTCATATAGTTTTTAGTGCTTCGGAACAAATTATATTCTAGTCGAATGAAAAAAAGAGAATAAAATAGCACATGATATGATTGAGAAAGGCATATAAGCATAGCCATAATAGAGAAAATAATAGGTACACATAGCCATTCTCTCTTGCGAGCACTGTATGAACTTTGTTGGTTGTGGCATACAAGTCTTATCTTTACTCTGGGCGAGTGCATTATTCAAATTGAGCCATTGCTTCTCTAAGCCAAGCGGTGCACCAATGGGACAAGTTAGTGTGTTCTTAAGCTAGGCTAGTGCAAGATGATCCAAGTGAGATATATTAAGATAGGGAAATCTTTATGAGTAGGGTAAGTGTGTCTAGACTTTCCCATGATAATTGTGCCCTTGTTATTTTTACTAGAGTTGATCTCTTGGGTATGGAAAAAACAAATTGGGATGACTATAATATGCATATATGTGCATAGTTTAAGCTTTTTATGCTTTAATGCCAATGAAAGCATTAACCATATGTTCTTCAAATGTTGCTACTCAATGTGTCTAATCCAAAATATGCTTTCATTTTTGAAATTTTTTCTCTTTGATGTGTCTATCATGCAACTATTATAAAATTGTAAATGTTGCCAATCCAATCCAACTACCCATAAAAGTGATAAAACATACCTTATAATTGTTGTTATTCTAATTAAAAAAAATGACATGCACATAGATTGGGTCTAGAATGCTTAGTTGGTTAAATTAAGTTGTAATGTAAGCTTCTATTTTCTTTTTGTTGTCATTACCAATTGTCCTTTTTTATAATGGGATAGAATTGTATTCTTAAAAAGGCCATGGTGGAGTTTGAGGATTTGGATGTTATGATTTGTATTCTTGTTAGATTCTTCATCTCTCAAGTCCTTTTTTTGTGGGAATTTGAGCCAATTTAATGAAAAGTTTATAAATATAACACATAAGCAAGCTTTAAATTCTAGAACTCTTGGCTAAAAGCTTAAGCTCCTTAGTTCAACTCTAATTTTTATGTCAAATAATGATGAGAAAGCATAGAACTCAATAGTGTAAATCCCTTACACTACCTTGGTGGACTAGCACTATTATTTTTTGCATATTAGTATTCTAGCTCTATTGTTGTTTATCTAAGTCATAGACTTTTGATACTAATAAACTCTTGATTGTGATTTAGGTTTTCTTCATTTTTTTATAGATACAAATTATTGACCTCTTGAGTCATTATTCATACACTCAAGGATGGCTCCATAAAAGTTATCTAATGATTGAATAAATCATCATAGGCTTGATTGGGCACCAATTTAATCAAAATAAGTTCGATTAAACTAGATTTTTTATTTATTTATGTCATCTGATGATATATATTAAAAAATCGAACTTATAAATTACGGATTTTATTATATTAGCACTTTAAATTACCTATTCACTCTTTTTTTTATTTTTGTATATGTATTTTCTTAATCAGTTTTTTATCTATTGGAAGCTTACATGAAGTATAAGCCTTTGCTCCTTTCTTCTCTCTACAATAGCTCTCTTATAATTCTACTTTGTACATACCCGTTGGGATAGAATGTTGAGAAGCAGCCAAGTCAGAAGAAGTTGGTAAGTTATTCTTTCTTCGTTGAAAAATTCACCATAATCTGCAGGTTGTATTGTGCAAAAAAAAGACTAAATATCCTTATGTGCTGGAAGTTATGAAATAGAGTGAAGAAAAAATAAGATAAATGATTTTCATATATAAACATAAATCCACTAAATTATATTAAGAGATTATATATCATATAATAAATAACACTAATATTAAGATTATTAAATTAATTAATTATAAATATATAGTTTAATATTAATTAGTAAATCTCTAATTAATTATTCACTAAAGTAATTGATCAATAATCAATTTTTTATTAAATAAATTAAACATTAATTAATATTTTTAATTTTTATTTATTTATCATAAATAGATTAATTATCAAATATACAATTTATAATTTATTAAATTATAATTATCATAAACTAAAAATTTTAATTAATCATTAATAATAAATTAAATTAAATAAAGCTCATTTAAATTAAATTTAATTAAATAATATTAATTCAAATAAATTAAATATATATTTTAAATTAATTAGTTATGAATTAAAAAATCAATGAATTTATATAAATTATAATTAAACTATTTACTCATAATTAGCTTAAAATGGCTAAGAGCACTTTGAATTATTTAGGGTATTATAGGGAAGCTCCGGCTCATACCGCAAAACGCAGCCTCCCGACCTTGGTTGCATGAAGTTGGTTACTTCGCATAAAGTTGGTTACTTCATGCGAAGTTATTGTACCGTGGGTGTGTCGTTGCGAAACAAACGACCCTAAACAGGCCCTTAATGTGAGAGCGGCCACAAGTTACTACAATTAAAAATAATAAGAAAAAAATAAAAATACAAACAAAATAATATATATAGATATACATGAATTGTGTGCTATGTATGTAAAAAGGAAAATTTAGATGTTAGATATACAAAATATAAGAATTATATGCTATATAAATGCCCCTATATATATATATATATATATATATACACACGAACGCAATTTTATTATATCAGTAAATATTACAAAATTAGATTCTCCAAATCCCAAGGATATGAGAAGGACCGTGCACGGCTGAATCTCTTCACTCACTCCCTGACGTGGTCTACTCATCCCATTTATTTTCTTATATTTTTTAAGAGAATTTACATACATACCCCACAAAAGTACTTTATTTCTGTATTACGCAACTAAATCATTATATTTATTACACAGATACCAACTACTCATACCCCACAAAAAAACAAATCTATCACTACCGTCTCAACTTCACGGTCGCCGTTCTCTCAGCTCCGTTAAATCGCACATAAATAACCCAAATCGGCATTATCGTCGTAGGCATGTCATTCATATTAGGAATGCGCATTATTTAGTTTTAATCAAAAAATTAAATCGATAATTTGGTTCAGTTTTGAAATTAGTAATTTAGATTTTGGATTTAATTAATAATAATTTTAGTTTTTAATTTTTGAATCAATTTGTTAAATAAAATTTTGAATGAAATTAAATAAATCAAAGTAATTATATATAATATGATATTATTAATTTATATATAATAGGCTTATCTATTATGTATTTATTTTTATTTATTTTTAAATACTTAGTAGTTACTTTTTTTTGGAGGACTATTATCCAATTTTTTAAAATATTTTGGTCTCATAATATGATAATATGATTCCATCAACTTTTAAGTTCAAAATATTGTTCAATTAAATAAAAATTAGTTTTAAATATTTTTTAGCACATGAATTAGTTAACTGTATTTTGATTATACAATAAAAATTATGTAAATAATTTTTAAATATTGCAAACTTCCGTTTATCCAAAATCAAACCAAAATAACCGAACCAAATTATTATTCGGTTTATTTAGTTTTATATTTATTTGATCGGTTTAGTTCAATATTTTTGGGAATCTAAAACCAATCAGTTTTAAAAATTTATCATTCAATCCATCCAAATCAATCAAACGCATACCCCTAATTCATATCCAAATAAAGATAAAATCAGTCTCAATTTTTAGAAGAGAAAAGATAAAATTATATATTTAAAAAAAAGAATAAAAATACTTTTTAAAATAAATTAATAATTAATTTAACTATTTCATATATATATATATATATATATATATATATATATATATATATACTTTTTTTTGAAAAAATATATAAAATTCAAGTGCCCACTTAGGTTTTTCTGTGTGATTTAATAGGCTTCAGACTTGAGAGCACTGGGACAGTGGTGATAGATTTATTTTATTAGGGGCTATTTAATTACGTGCATTTAAAGTATAAAAATAAATATAATATATTTGGATTACTTTAATTTATTTGATTAAAAATTCTATAAATATATGAATTTTTTTCCTTGTTTGGCAAAATAAATATAATATAAAGTATTTTTGAGATTATCGAAGAATGGCGTTTGAATGACCTACGGGCGATGACCATAAGCGTAGCCTACGATGGTTAAAGGCCGGTGGCGGCGGGTGGTCGATGGTGGTCGGCGGGAGGCTGATAGTAGTCGACGGTGGCAACCGCTCAATGGTTAATGGATAGGATGGGCGGCAAGAACGGCGAACACTTTATCGTGGTGTATTTGGAATTTGTCGAAATCGGATGAATTCATCTGGCAATCTAATATATTTCAAATACACTACAAATATATTGAAATTTTACTTTGCACCATATCAAATACTCAAAAAATTAAATTCTCTGTATTTGATTTACTTTACACTCTAAATGCAGGCAACTAAATAGCCCCTCAGTAACTTTTAGTGGGTATAAATATAAATACAGTGGATTAGGTGTTAAATATGAAAGTAAGCTAATTTGTGTGGTATGTATGTAAATCCCACATTTTTTATTATTATTGAACAAACTTAGAATCAGAATATTCTATCAAATTTTTACCGATACCCGAATAGTGATCAGTATATGCAATTCTTAATTTTATGTTTTTATATTTATGAGTGCTAATTAATATTGCTTGTAAATATTTTATAAATAATCATGACATGTTTATGTCAAAACAGTCAACTTGTTTATAAAATATCTTATTTTTAAAAATATTTTTTCATCGTGCAATTATTTTATTTGCAGAGTTTTTAACGTCATTTGTGAACTGTAAATAGTCCTAATAAATTAATTAATAAAATATATATTATTTGTGAATTTTATAGCAAAATTTTTAAAATTTTATCAAAAATTTTTATGTAATCTCATATATATTTTAATCAATCAATATCTTCTCTTTGAACTTTCTATCTTCTTTGTTGTTTGAAGGTTTCTAAAGAGAAGAGTCTAAGAGAAAAAGGGAAGAGTTTTGTATTATTAATAATATATATTATTTAAAATAATTAAATATTTTAAATTAGTATTAATAATTAATATAAATTAATTTCACTAAATTAATATTATTTCTATTTTAATTTGATCGAATAGAATTTATTAAATTTAATTGTTTTTATAAACTATTAATTATTGATTAATTTGAATATCAATCTCAATTATTTGTGTTTTAATAACTAAAAATAAAATTGCCAAAAAAAATTCAAAATATTAAAAATTAGGTCGTTATTCAATATAAATTTAAAATATTTTTTATGTGAAAAATTCAATGAAAAAAAATATAAGGTCTTACCCAACAAGGATAATCCACTATTTTCATTCTTCTTTCTTAATTGGATAATGTGAGATTACAATGTAAAGAATTCATGCAATATTAGCCTGAAAAAAAAAAAAAAAAAACACTATAACTGCTACATGATAATAGTTGGGCTACAATAATCATTAGTGGTGATCATTGATATATTGCATGCCATAATTCTTAATAATAATAATAATAATAATAATAATAATAATAATAATAATAATAATAATAATAATAATAATAATAATAATAATAATAATAATAATAATGTTTTGCTCAGTAAAGATATCTAGTGCAATAGTACATATAATCGATAATCAAAATTTCAATTGAAAATCTTGATATCTAGTTGAATTGACGAAGACTAACTCAAATCAAACGCTCAAAATATAAATAAAAATTTTGGGATATTAATCAAATATTTAAATAGCTCATAAATATGGAGTGTTTATAATCAAATCCAACGTCTTTACGAGCCGGATCTAATAAGCCCAAGATCTCTTAATTCTGACTTCATTTGAGCATCCAAATACTTAAAATACATCAGATGATCAAAGGAATCATTTTGAGCCGTTCGATAGAGTGGTTTGGATTTTGCATATATTTATAAAAATGTCACTCCTCTAATCTATAAATAGCCCATCATTCTTCATATGAGGGGCCCTCAAAAGCTAAAGAGAGGAGAGAGCTCTGAGGCTTGAAGAACCAATCGTGCCACCAGTTGACGACTGCCAACCATCGCCATCGGTCACCTTCACCGACCACCGCCGGGTCGCGGCCATCATCGCCGCGATCAACCAGCCGCGGCCACCGCCGATCATGCGCCATCTATCATCCGGTTATTTGTCACTGGCTGGCCGCCATTAAACTTGCCGTTTACTATTAACATCATCGACCGTCATCACAGGTCACCACCGCCAGCTGCCACCACCCGACAACTGCCAAATAATCGCTAACCGCCCCTGTTCACCATCGCCGATCCACAAACAACAGAGCCAACCACTATCAGATAACTCGTTCTCAAATTCCCATCGATTTCTCACTTAAAACTATGTAATTCTGTTATTAGGAAAACTAAAATTTTGTACTCCAAAGCAAATATATAGTGGAACATTTTTACTAGGCTAGGTCCCATGATTTTTTTTTCTCTCTTTTTGAGATTTTTTCACGTAAAAATTCTTAAGTTTCTTGTTCTCTCTTCAAATATCTGTCTGTGTGCCAGATTTGTCAACAAGGCTAAGGCGTAAAGTTTTATTCTACCGCAATTGATTTTCTAGCATACTACAGTTGTGTGAAAAATGAATCCTAATCAATTGTGAACATCTATATTATGGCCCAGCGAAATAAACAACAGCTTCGCTCAACTCCCACTCTAATCCTTAAACCAATGATGCTTCTTCCTCATTTCCGATATGCGTGACTATACAAGGACCTCTAAGATCATGTTCCGAATGGAAGTCTCAAAATGAGATAACTCTTACGAGAAACGCAAATACTCATGCGAGACAAATGCATCTCCCTAAGATCGATCATTAGTCGGAGAGGTCGATAAGGCCTTCTTGCCATCAGGCTGAAGTTCCTTCGCTTCCAGTGATGCTGATCTCCTTGACACTGCTAGTTCTATTCATTCAACGCTTGCAGCTCAATCGATTGCTAACCCACCGATTATTGCTGGTGGCTTAGCACATTCTAATCTTGTTGATTCCATCCGTCATGTTATACGTACAGAATTATAACGCTTAATGTGAGAATAATTTCACCTTAAAGATAGAAATCATCTTCCCTCTCACCACGGCTATCAGGAGTCTTCACCTTTGGCTAAAGTAATTCTTCAACATCATATTCCTATAGGTTTCAAGCTTCCAAACATCGACTCCTATGATGGGGCAATCGACCCTGTGGTGTTTATTTTTATGTTTGTGTGTGTTTATGTGAGGGGACACCATGTAGATTCACAGATATACTCATTAGGGTGATCGAGTATGATATTAAGGAATATTATACTATCTCGAGAGATAGAAGTCACTACCATATAATGGACCTAATCACCTAATAAGGACTCCTAAGGCATGATGGGTCTTCGAATATATCAGAGATTTTCCTCCTACTTTATATGGAAAAGTAAATCAAAGTTTATTTAAACCGAGTTCGTTAAGTTCCCTATGGAGGCAAACTTCCATAGCAAATTACATCTTAAGAAAAATGAATCCCTTAAGAATACTCTTGATTAAAGTAGGAGATTGCTGTATCCAAAGAATTCAAAGATAGGACTATAAAAAGATTAGTTGTATTTTTAAAAATTAAGTGGGGGGAGGTCAAAAGGGGAGAGTTCTTATCGAAACCAAGGGAGATGAGTAGGGAGTGCTCATGATACTAGGAAGCCTAGTGAGCACTCCATCCTATCCTATGGTTGGGCTTTATACATTTGAATTTGAGAGGATTTATTTGTTTGAGTTGAATTTTTATTAGAGGTCTAGGACTTATAATTCCATAATACTAGATTGTGGAAATTCCTAAGATGTTAGGATTTATGCTTATAGCTCGCAAAGGAAAATAGTGACCTCAGATCCTAAATCTAGGGAGCTTTGGCGAGGACCAAAGCACGACCTAAATTTAAGATGAAAATTGGTATATGATTTATCTTCACAAGAGAGGATAAACTACCCGACTACTGGTCTTATTACCGCGTGGAGTGGCAGCCAGCTAACTTCTCCTATGCTTTAAATCCATGTAGGCAAGTCATATGCTTTGCAAGATGGTTAGATTGCTATTTACTTAGAAAAGAAATTAAGTCCTTAAACTCACTCCCTAAGAGATCAGATCATGAAGGGCATGAGTAATGACTTAAATTTAATGCAAAATTTATCAAGTTTTATTTGATCTTTGGACTTTTATTTTGACACATGCTATAGGACTTTGTATGCCTAAATGCATGAGAAATTGATTGTGGGCTAAATTAGGAGAGAAAGAGGTGTCTTTCCATCAAAGGCTCTTACAGGTTAAGCCTTTATTCTCTAGCATAGATGAAAGCCCTCTCTTAGTAAGAGTGGAAGAATATGACATCCATGATATTATACATTCAATCATCCAGCTAAGGGGTTGCTAAAAATTTTATTATCTTAATTTAATTCCTAGGCTTTTATGTGAGATTATGAATTATTTTAAAATTTTAGTTATGAGATGTTAAGGGGATAGAAAATTGATTTTTATCCTAGGTGCCTAATTACGTCCAGGCCACATAATAATCACCAATCATAAAGAAACTATGAAAAGATATATTTTTTCTAATGCAAAAGCTAAATAAAATATCAAACAGTTTTACAAAGCTATCACAAAAGAATAAAAAGCCGGTGCTATCAGGTACCGCCGTACAACCTAAAAAGAAATGTGGGTAGCCTAGTTTTACCCTTATACATCCCAGTATAATGAAAGAATAATTATACTTATGAGACAATAAGTATTATGGGGGTCTTCATTCTTCATCCTCCATTCTTCACTCTTGACCTTTCATTCTTTCATTTTTGATTTGCTCCATTTCTTTCTTTCTCTTGGCTTGAGCGGGATGTAGTTTGCTCCAAAGGCATCACATAGTATATAAGATCTTATAACCAATGCTCACCTTAATCCCCATAACACTTATCCTAATCCTAATGTAAAAATTACATTAAAAGGAAGGAAAGTAAATCTAACTATACCTGTAAAATAAATATTATCTAAACACACCATACAACCTAAGTAGTTATAAGAATAATTTGGACTTAACACCCCACACATGGGTAACCAAATCCTCTCCTAACTTGGGCTATGCTCAGGGGTAAACAACATGCACAACAAAAATCATATTATATTTTTATTACAACCCTTTAAGCACATAAAACATGATTAGCTAATATCGGTAACATTCATTACAGCATACACCCTAACATCTAGTCAAAAATAATAGATCATAAAATTGAATATTCATTAAACCATGCACCGACCTAACATGAAGCTAGAAAAGATGACTTAGCCTAATGTGTATATGTTAGAGCTTGTGTGGTGTGTCCTAATTAGGCTTTTAGGGTTATGACTTGTTAAGTGTGAGGGATTTAATTTATGAAGGGTTGATTTTTCTTTAAATGGTTTAGTTGATTTGGAGATTTTTACTTAATATTTTCTTTTGTTTCATATAGCCTATGCTTAGCAACTAAGTGTTATAAAGAGAAGAAAGAGAGGGAGAGTCTCTCTTTAATCCCTACCTTAAGTAATTTCTAAGGTAAATTGATTAATGAATTTTTTTAATGAATAGTTTATTATGTTTTTTAACTAATCCTAAGTTTAGATTCATTATAAATAGCCCTATTCAATAAGAAAGACATCTTAAGATTAATTAAGATGGATTGCTATCACATAACATACACTCATTCATTTCTTCCCATCATATATACCATGCATATGAATAACCTTATGCATTCCTATATATGCAATGTAAATCTTAGCATACTTTAATGATGAATGCATAGAAATATATTTTTGAAGTTTAAATTATTTGTTAATTGAAGCATGAATGCATGTCTTTATTATGTAGAAAAGAGAGATTTACATCCATTAGCTAAATACACATCCACATGTATAAAAGTTATAAGTGAGTACAGTGCCATTGTTTTCTACACCAAGGGCCTAAGGTACAAGACCTACTTAAGGCTACTTAAAATCTCGTAGCCTCGGGATGTCTAGACTAATATACCTATTTTCTTATACATGTAAATATATGAATAACTATAAGGATAAGAAAATCCATGTAAAAGTTGTATTTTATTTTTTTGATTTTTGATTCTTTATTCATTGACCACATCACACATGCATATATATGAGAGTTTTAAATGAGTACGTTGCCATTATTTTCTACACCAGGGGCGTAAGGTACAAGACCTACTTAGGGTTACTTAAAACTTCGCAGCCGCGGGATGTCTAGACTAATATATCACTTTTCTCAAATACATATGAATGTACCCAAAAAAAAAAAAAAACCAAATGGATAAGGAATCATGCAAGGAATTATGTTTATTTTGGTTGTATGATTTACACATGTAATATGAAAACCCTTCCTAAGTCTTAACATAGAGATGTATGAAATAGATTTAAGCAATTGTTGTGTTATTTTCAAATGAACTGTACACTTGCAAATCATATGTGAACCCATGTTAAGAGAATGAAAGAGGATTTCATAGCACACATATTATACTACCATCACATGCAAGCTTATAAATATTTATGATTAGCGTTACTTCATTTGTAATTTTTGATTTATAGGTTTTAAAAATAGTTTTTGGTTTAATAGTGATAATAGCCACTCATATTCCTAATTTTAGCCAACACATGCAATTTCACATAAAAGAAACATTTTATTTAATTAATTTTTAAAAGAGATGAATACATGATTTTATATGGTGAACAATATTTAGCATGATTGGAAAGAAATAAAAGAATGTAAATACATGATTTCATTCACTCTAATTAATTCCTAAGGACAATCATATAAAATAAGGTTATTTAAAATGAATCAAAATTCTTTAAAGATATTTTTATCTTTAAATTTGATTTGATTTCTGAAATATGAGAAGGGTTTGCTAATCCAATCCCATTTCCCCATGTGTGAATTAGGTTTGTTTAATGAAGGATATTAAGTTGATTTTATATTTTGATTAAGTTAAGGTATGAATTAAATAAATTAATTATCCCTTACTTATATCACCTTAAGTTAACTAACTAATTAATAATAAGACAACATGACATGCAACCAGATGAAAATTAAATTTGCAATGCTCCTAAGAAATGAAAGGAGCCTAATGCAAATTGGCTTATGATTAATAGTTAATTAGGCTTAAGGGATCTCACTTAATTACTCTTATGATTTTTTTACATATGTGAGCCCATCATAATTTTATTATCTCTCACCTTGGGTTATTGAACACCCAAGGAGCTACCCAAGATCAATTAAAGGTTGTTTAGGTGTGGGTGAATTGATTTTTTTTTAATTTTAAATTCATTAAGCTTTTAATGGATTGATTAAATGTTTTGATTATGATTTAATTTAAATGATGAAATTAACTTAGGGGAAAGGATCAAGGGAAATGCCTCAATCCTAATCCCTAAGTAATTTAAACATTCAATTAGATTTTAATTTCCTTATTTTGAAGGTTTAATCATATAATTAATCAATTAATCATTCCATTAACCCATTAATTAATTTGACATTTAAGGATAAATAAGACATAGAGAATGAATTAGAAAAAATATCCCCAATCACATTCCCTAAGTGATCTTACTATTTAACATGTATAATTATATTCAAATGGTTAATCAAGTTACTATTCATTCCTTAATTATAATTAATTAGATTAAGAGAGTGATTATGGCTTACTCAAATGATTTTCCTAATTAAATAATCAATAAAATCCCAGAAAAATAGAAGAGGTAGAGGTCATCCCCCTAAATATTCACAGAAAATTTGAGATTAATTGAGTGCTTAATTAATATGTAATTAAGCTAATTAGATTTTTGATAAAATCTTAATTAAGACAAATTCACTATTCAAAATTAATTAATTATAATTTTCCTAGATTCTCTTTTGAAATATCTTAAAAATGAGCCTAAGTTTGCTTTTTTTGGATTTTGTTTATAAATAATTATGATTTAGGAAGTTTCAAGATTAAAAACTAATTAATTAACCATAATTAAGGTTTTAATCTTGTCAGGCCACATGGCTGTTGATGTGGTGCGCTTTCCACATGGCGTGATCTGATTGGTTATTTAAGTTATCACATGCGTTGACTCGGCGGACAGACATGCTCTGCGTCCGATCTAAGATCTATTAATCCATGGGTTAAGGATAAATCAAAGGATCAACTGCAGGATTTGATCAGAGCCGTTCATCTCGATCACACAAGATGGACAGCTCGTGATCTATCCCATTCACGAGAGGTGAAAGACGAGCATTTTTAGGGTTTTAGGGTTTAGGGTTTAGGGTTTAGGGTTTAGGTTTAGTTTTTAGTTTTTTAGTTTTTAGTTTAGTTTAGGGTTTAGTTTTAGTTTAGGGTTTAGGGTTTAGTTTAGTTTAGGGTTTTAGGGTTTAGTTTAGGGTTTAGGGTTTAGGGTATTAGGATTTTTTTAGTTTTTAGTTTTTAGTTTAGGGTTTAGGGTTTAGGGTTTAGTTTAGTTTTTTTTAGTTTTTTAGTTTTTAGTTTAGGGTACCGTCCGTCTTTCTCCATTCGATCTGAGCTCACTTGAGCTCGGATTAGGATCAAATGGATCCTACACCATCTAAGGGAGCATACAATCATATCCAAAGGCTAAAATCCTTCGACATGGAGATTTCTTTCATGAAAGACCACACACAAAGGCTTAGAGCTATAGTTTTGAGGAATTACCTCACCGGAGTTAATGTCCGATGGTGCAATACTGGAGGTAGCTTCACTAGTTGAGGCGAGGTCCTGTTGAAGGAATCCAAGCTCAATTTGGTGTGGAAAGCTTGGTTGACCAATCCATGCACGTGCACGCCTAGGCTTTGATCGAACTCCAATGTATGGTGCTCAGGAAGCTCTGAAAGTGATTCAAATAACTTTGATTGAGTATGAGGATGGTGTATGCATAAGAAATTGGAGTTTTCTTGCACGGGGAGGAAGTTAGGACCAAAATGGAGGTGTCCTGTTTTGATTCTATATGTAGAGAGGAAGGCTAAGGAGAAGAGAGCTCGGGAGAAGTTGGGGAAGCTCTGGGGAGTTTCAAAATCCTCTCTTGAGCTGAATGGGATCGAATTGTCGTCAAAATTGATTGAATTGAAGAAGTCTATCCCTCAACTGAGCCAGGAGGATGGACTGGATTATTCCCACAAATTTTGTCAATTTGTCACTGTCAAGTTGTTGGAGGGGTCAGTCAATCCAAGGTGGAATGCCATGAGTGGCTGAATCCATGTCAGGGGTCTTAAGGCTTGATATGAGCAGGTGGGATGGGATATGGTTATCCTTGCACCCGTCAGGTTCGGCCATGGACGGGGGAGAGTCAGCTCAGCTTGGTGAGTTCCCTCTGGTTCAAGGTAAGTTCTCGGGTGCTTAGAGTGGGCTAGTGAACTCTAGGAATATCTCATTTGGTAAAAGGAGGATTGCCATGGGGAGCTCAAAATGAGATTTGCTACTTAGAGTAGGAATCCAAGGTGGAGGCTTTGTCCATTGGGTAGTCAACTTGAGGTGAGCTTATTTAGCTTTTGGGATAACTTGGGAGTGGCCTAAGGCTGGTTTGGGGTGTGCTTGGTCGGCCAATAGGGTTCCATGAGGGTGGCTTGAAGTGGTTTAGCTTAATTTGGGCAAAAGGGTTCAATTGGGTTGTGTAGACTAATTGGCCAAATTGGGTCAAACCAAGGCTTGGGTTAGGTCTAAATCATGATTTAGAATATTTTGGTGTGATTAATTTGATATAGTTTGGGTTAGGTTTGAATTTGACTCATTTGGATTCAAAGAGGGTCAAATTAGTCAAATTGACCAATTCGACCAATTTGACCAAATTGGGTTGGGTTAGGTGTTGAGTCAAGTTCAATTGGTTGATTAAAAATGATTGTAGGCTTTGGTTTGGTTCAATTTGAAATTAATTTGAATTTGGGTCAAGATGACCTTTTAGGTCAATTTGGGCTAGGTAGGGTCAAGTTGACCAATGTTCAACTTGGGCTCAATCATGGCTTTGGTCAAGTTCAATAAGTGATTTAGGATGAACTTGAGCCATTGTTTGCAACCAATTTGGATTAAATCATGATTTGACCCATTTATGCTCTTTAGGCCAATTTGGGTCAACTTAGGTCAAGTGACCAATTAGGCTTAGTTTAGCTCAATTGATGACTTGGTCATGTTCAATCATTGATTATGAATTACTTTGGGTTAATGGTTTCAATCAATTTGGCATATGGGAGAGTTTATAGTTTGGGTTTCATTTGGGCTAAATGTTGACTTGGTCAAAGGCTATGTTTGACGTGGTTTGGCCCAATTCAAGGTGGTTGATCACCCCATGATGATTGTTGATCATGATTAAGGTTTAGATGGGCTTAGGTCAATCCAATTTAGGTTGGATTAGAACTTGGCTCAAAAAAGTCCTTTAGGTCACTTTGGGTTAAGTGAGCATAAATGGGTCAATTGGTTTGTTCAAGGCTTGATTCAGGTCAAATTGAACTCACATATGAACTTAGGATTGAAATATAAACCCAATTGTAATTAGTTTGGAGACAAACAAGATTTGGTTTATATGATAATTTCAAGTCAAAAATGTCAACTTGGGTTTGACTTGGATTTGATTTGATAATGGTGGTTTATGTTTATATATGGATCAATGATTTTAGGAATGATTGAATCATAAAGAAATCCATGAGTTTTGAGTTGATTTGGGTTTCATTTAGCCAAATTCAAAAATCTGCCTAAAAGGGCTAAAATTGAAAATTTGATTTGATTTAAGTTTGGTTTTGGTCATTGGAGGGTGGGCTTCATTTATATTTATGAGTATAAATGAAGGAATGATTGATTTATAAAGAAATCAACCAAGTTTGAGTTGATTTGAAAGAATTTTGGCTAAGCACATGAAGGTGGCTCATATGGCTCTTGACCTCATTTTTAGGATGAGCTCTCAACCCCTCCATCTTAAACATATGACTTCTCTTAGACTTTAAGAGTTCCTTAGTCTTAAAATACATCTAGTGATTAGGTGGGCACTCAACCTAGCCCTTGAGACTTAGAAGAGTTAGCTATAGGAATAGGTCATGTCTTAGGGGTGTTAGAAGATTTGCTAACCTATAGCTTGAACCAAATCCTCACTTTCTTCTTCCAAGTCAAACTCCAAACTCATATCAACTCCAACTCTAACTCAAACCTTGAACCAATTTAATGGATTTTCTCAAATCATGAATCAATTTCAAATAATGGAAACTTATAATTAAAGCCCATGATTAAATTCCAAACATTAAAAATATTTCCTAAATCCTTTGATCCCCTCTCATGGACTTAGCCTAAATCAATTCAAATTCAAGGAATTTTTTTATAACCCATTTATATTCTCATTTTTATTCACAAATATAAATGAAATATAAATCCAAATATCCAAAACTAAACTTAAAAATCAAATCCAAATTAAAAATATTTTCTAAGTCCTTTGATTCCCTTTCATGGACTTAGCCTAAATCAAATCTAAATCAATTCAAATTGAAGGAATTTTATCATAACCCATTTATATTCTCATTTATATTCACAAATATAAATGAAATATAAATTCAAATATCCAAAACTAAACTCAAAAATCAAATCCAAATTCAATTAAAATTCAACCGAAGTCTTTCAAGTCAAATTCTTGAACTTAGCCAAATCAAATTTAAATCAAGTCAAACCCTTGTGTTTTCTTCATGATTCAATCAATCCTTCAATAATGAGTCCAAATATAAATACAAACTCCAATCATCATACCAAAACTAAATTCAAAAATCAAACCCAAGTCAAACTCATGTTCAGCCTTTGAACTTGAAATTGCCAAGTGGATCAAAACCCATTTGACCTCAAACCACTTGCAAATGGATTTATATTTCAATCATAAGTCTATATGTGAGTTCAATCAAACTCAAATCAACCTTTGACCAAGCCATTTGACCTACTTAGGCTCACTTGACCTAAAGTGACCTAAAGTACCCTTATGAGCCAAATTCTAATACTAACCAAATTGGATTGAACTAAGCCCATCTAAGCCTCACATTGTGAGCAAAAATTACCATAAGATGACCAATCACTCAAATTGGGTCAAACCAAGTCAAACTTAAGAGTTGACCAAGTCAACACTTAGCCAAAATGAAACATAAATTAGCCAAAATCCACCATAGGCCAAATTGATTGAAATAATTGATCAAAACTCATTCATGATCAATGTTTGAACTTGACCAAGTCATCATTTGAGCCTAACCTAGCCCAATTGGTCACTTGACCCAAGTTGACCCAAGTTGACCTAAAAAGTCAAAATATGTTAAAACTTGATCTAAGCTAAATTGATTAAAACTAATGGGTCAAGTTCATTCCAAATCACTTGTTGAACTTGACCAAAGCCTCAATTTGCCAACTAGACATAACCTACCCCAATTGACCTTGAACCTAACTTGACCTAAAGGATCAGATTGAGCCAAATTCAAATATAAACCAAATTAATTGGAAACAAAGATACCAATCTATTTCAAATGATCAACCAAATATAAACCAACCCATGACCTAACCCAAATAGATCAAATGGGTCAAATTGGTCAACTTGATCCGTTTGACCTAAAGGGTCAAATTGAACCAAATCCAAATATAAATCAAATTGAACCAAACCAATGATGCCAAAATATTTCAAATGGTCATATGAACTTGACCCAATCCAAGGTCAAAATTAACTACACCCATGGAAATGAGCAAGTGGGAATCCCTCCTCCACTTGAATTAAGTACATGGGACCTTCACTACTCAACTTCTCTAGCCAAACTGACCCATGTGCAAGTTCTAACAACCTTAACAACCCATTGCATAAGGTCAATTTGATCAAAATTGAAGGAGGAAGCTCGACCGTTCGATTCCTCTAGGGGGATATATACTCCTAATTTCACTTGAATTTCATTCTTCCATGTTTGATTGAAGCATAGGAACTCAGAGGAAGTGATTCCAAGCTCCCCCAAGGTTTCCTAAGCATCTTCCATTTTCCCATTTCTCAGTTTTCTTAGATTGAAAATAGGGGAGCTCAAGTGAAAATCCAAGTTAGTCAATACTCAATATCAAGCTAATTCCTCTTACAAGCTTCATCAAAGGACTCAATCGAACTTGCCTAAACCTGTTCCCAAGTTATTAAGGCAAGGGAGGAGTGATCTTGATCAAGATCGAGCCCAATTGAAGGAGAGCTTGGTCCATAGGAAGATCTACTCAACCAAACCACCTCAAATCTTCAACAGGGCTTCATCTCCACTAAACGAAGCTACCTTATCGAACTCGAGTGCTAGTGATTGCCTCCGGTGAGGTATGCCATTAACCTAAGCTTAAATTAGCCATGGTGTGGTCCTTTGTGAAACAAATTCTCACCTCATTAGAATTTGATCATTGGATGTATTCCCCTTTACTTCTAGATGGTGTGGGTAAGATTTGAGTTCAATCTGAGCTCAATCGAGCTCGGATCTTGCCATGGAAGGTGAATGACTCTCCTTTCCCATAGCCAAACTCTAGGATGGATCATGTGCCGTCCATCCGCACATTTTGGATAGATGACCATGGCCTAGATGCGTAGGATATTTGATTTAATCCTTTAATACCGCGGGCTTAATCATAGTCGTCCAATTTTTGATCTGACGGATGGGGAGAAAGCATGTAGCATCGCCCCTGACGTGACGCTACGATGTGATAACTTAAGTGGCCTATCCCATCACGCCACATGGAAAGCGTGAGCCATGTCAGCCTCCACATGGCGCTGACCGGATTAACCACTTAATTAATGAAAAATTATGGAAACTTTAAATATTCATAACTAAATGAGAAGAAAATCATAAAAATATGAGGTAAAATGCTTATGAAAGAAATTTCAATGTAGAATAATATAAAATTATTTTCAAAGAATTTTGAAAAGTGATATTTCTTGAGTTTGGGTTTTATTGGGAATGTGATTATGCTAATTATTCTCTAATTATGCCACCGATTAATCCCAAACTTCTCATGTACATTTAGTGGGATGACTTCTACCTCCCCTAATTTTCTTGGGATTTATTAATATTTTATTTAGGGGAATTACTTGGTTGATTCTTAATTACCCTCTTAATGTAATTAAGCCTAATTAAATGTGTGAATAATTATTTAATCCCTTGATTGAGTTGATTAAGATTTGTTTGAGTGATCAAGAGGTTTAGGAAATAATTTTGGGATATTTTCCTAAGCTGTTCCTTAAACCCCCTTTCTCTTCCTTAATCTAAATTCAATTAAGGGTTAATCCACTAATTACTTACTTAATTAACTTGATAAAAGTTTCAAAACATTCCAAAACTTAATCAATTCATCTTGGGTAGATACTTAGGTGTTTAATAACCTAAGTGACTTAAGGAAATCAAAACCTAATCCACATCTGTGGGAAGGGTTATGAAAACTTACTTAAAAATTAATCATAATTGTGAGAGCATTAGGCCCTTTTCTTCTTAGGTGTATTGCTGATTTAAATTCTTTATATGATTTTATGTCATATCATTGGCTCATAATTATTTGGTTAAATATGCTAAGGTGGTATAGGTAAGAGGTAATTAATACACTTAATGTATACCTTAACCTAACCAAAATATAAAATTGACCTAATCACTTAAAAATTAAACAAAAAGATAATATACACATGTGGGAATGGGTTAGGACTAGCAAACTCATCTCACATTTCTCAAATTGAAATGAAACTCAAAATCAAACAAAATTTCTTTAAAACTAAATTTGATTTACTTTAAATAATTCTATTTCATTAGATTGTCTTTAGGAATTAATTAGGGTGAATGAATTTATATTACTTTCATCACTTTATTTCTTTTATAGCATGCTAAATATATATGCCATATGAAAATCATGCATTCATTCTCTTTAAAAATCAAAATTAAAATAAAATATTTTCTTTATGTTAAGTTGCATGTATTGGCTAAAGTAAGAATATGAATGGATATTATCATTATTAAATTCAAAATTATTTTCAAAATTTAGAAATCAAAAATCAAAATTGAAAGGTATGATACTTATAATTATTTATAAGCTTGCATGTGAGAAATATAAAGATATGTATTATATGGCTTTGATCCTCCCTCTCTTTTTAACATAAAATTGTATAGGATTGGCAAAGTGTATAGTTCATTTGAAAAGGACATAACACTTGCTCAAATCCATCCCTATATACTCCTATGTCATGACTTAAGAAGGAATTTCACATCACACATATAAATTAAACAACCAAACCAAAAATCAAATAAATATGAACTTTTGCATCTTTCTTTTTTCTATTTATTTCTTTTATACATGCATATGTATTTAAGGAAAGTGGTATATTAGTCTGGACAATCCCAGGATTGTAAGGCTTTAAGTAGCCCAAAGTAGATCTTGTACTTTACATCCCTAGTGCTAACAATTGCTCCGTACTCACTTATGCCTTTCATACATACACATGTGCATATGAATAAAGGATGAAAGAATCCCCTTTTTTCTACTTAATGAAAATCATGTATCATAAAGAATCCATATTTTTTTAAGTAACGCTACTTAGCATTCATCATTAAGGTGTGCTAAACATTCTCATTTTCATGTATAGATATGCTTAGGATTCATCCATATGCATGTTATATATGTTGGGAAAGAAATAAAGTGGTGTGTGTTTTGTGATATTATTTCACTTTACTTAATTTTAAAGTACCTTTCCTTTTGAATAAGTTTGTTTAAAGTTATTATAAACTTAGGATTAATTAAAACATATAAGAAAACAATCACTAAATAGAATTGAACATGAATCTACTTTAAAAATTACTTAAGGTAGGGAAGGAAAGAGAAGTTTCTCTTTTCTTTTCCCTCTCTTTACAACTTAATAATTAATTGTAGGTTCATTCAAACTTAAACAAATCACCAAATAAAAATCAACTAAATCAACTAAAAAACTTGAATAAAACCACCCGTTTAAGTTGAACATTTTTCATACTTAGAAAATTTAAACCTTAAAGCCATAGTTAAGCATACCACACAAACCTTAAATGGCACACACATTAGACGAATTCATCATTTCTAACTTTAGGTTATACCGGTGTATGGTTTGATGCTTTGCTTTTATTTTGTGATGTAATATTTTAGTTTGGATGTTAGGGTGTATGTGTGTAGACTAAATGGTAGGTCAATTTAGTCTAATCATTATCTTCTGCAGAGGATTGTGCTTAAGGGGCACTGTAATAAATAAAAATATAAATATTTTTGTTGTGCAGGTGCTTATACCCCTAAGCATAATCCAATAGGCCAGGTGTACTTGGTTACCCATGTGTGGGGTGCTAAGTCTAATATTTTCTCATACATTCTTTGGATTTGTATGGTTTGTTTAACAAACATCTATTTTATAGGTGTTAGTTAGATTTACTTTTCCTTTTCATGTAATTTTTAATTAGGATTTTGGAATGATTTGTTATGAGGGATTAGGATGAGCATTGGTTATAAAACTATGTCTTATGTACCATGTGAAGCCTTTGAAGCATCCGCCTTCTAACCATCCAAAAGAAGAAACCAAAAGAAGAAAGAAGAAAAAAAGAATAGAAGAAAGAAGAAGTGAAGAATGAAGACCCTCCCTATAACATGAATTCCTTGCTTAATTATAATTAATTCATTTGTAATCCAAGTTGTATAAGGGTAGAGCTTGGCTACCCAATTTATTTTCGGGTTTGTACGGTGGTGCCCAACCACAAATGACCTTTATTCTTTTGCATTAACTTTATAAAATGTTTGATGTTTTGTTTAGCTTGTGCACTAGAAATGATATATTTTCCTAGTTTCTTCCTTGCTTTACGTATGGCCTAGATGATGATTATTCTCTTAGGGAAAAATAAAACTTCTACCCAATTAAGCAACTCAAAATTTAAAATAAACAACTCATAATATCACCTAAAGCTTAGGCTAAAAATCAAGATAAAAGAATTAGTAATCCCTTACCTGGATGAGTATTACTTTTCTCACATTATGCATAAAGACATATTATTTCACTCTTGATTTGGAGGGCTTCCACTTGTGTAAGAGAACTTGGCTTGACCTTTGAGATCCATGGTGAAAATACACCTCCCATCTTGTTGATTTTGGTCCATAATCTTATTTCTCATGCATATGAATCCTATAAATTGTCAAATGATTGTCTTAAATGAAAATAAAATATATGAAAATTTTGCATTAGATTTATGTTATTGAATCATGCCCTACATGATCTAGTCTCTTAGGGAGTGTGTTTAAGGACTTAGCCTCTTTCTAAATAAATAACAACCTTGCTATCTTGCATAAACATATGGCTTGCCTACATATTTTTAAAATCATAGGAGGAGTTAGTTGGCGGCCACCCCCAAACAGTTGTAAGTCCAACAGTCAGGTGATTTATCTTCTCTTGTGGAGGTAAACCAAATACCCATTTTCACCTTAGATTTAGGTCATGCTTTTTGGCCTTGCCAAAGCTCCCTAGATTCAGATTCAGAGGTTGCTACTTCCCTTTGTGGGCTATGAGCATAAATCTTTACCTCTTAGGCATTTCCATGACCTTGCATCATTGAATTATAAGCCCTAACATTCTAAAAAAATTTAACTCAAACAAATTAATTCAATTTCAAAAAATGTAAAGCCCAACTATAGGGTAGTTTGGGATGCTTACTCGGCTTCCTAGTATCTTAAGCATCCCCTACTTGTTTCTATTTAGCTTTGATAAAAACTCCCTCCTTTGATCGATCCCACTTGACTTTCTAAAAATAAACCAATCAATTGATAGTCCAACCTTTTCAAAATCTTTGGAGACAATGATATTTACCTTAATCCAGAGTATTCCTAAGGATTCCCGTTCCTTAAGATGTAATTAACTATGAGAGCTTGCCTATGTAGGGAACTTAACGAACCCAATTTAAAATAAATCCTGCTTTACTTTTTCATGTAAAGTAGGGGAAGAATCTCTGGTACATTTTGAAGACCCATAGTCCTTAGGAGTCCTTATTGAGGTGATTAGGTCCATTGTAAGGTGGTGAATTCTATCTTTCGAGATAGTACACCTCTCCTAAATGTCATATCTGATCACCTTAATAAGAACATCTGTGGATTTACGTGACATCCCAACAAAGCATAATTATTTATATATTTCTATTTTTGTTTTGTCCTTTTTTCTGAAAGGGAAGGGGATAGATGAAGGAAGAGTATATTATAAAATTTTCACTGCAAATTTTTCTAGTGACTTCGCTGGGGATGGTTCCTCTCTCCATTTTTAGTAACTGATCATTGTCTCCAAGTATAGATAGTGAGTTTGTACTTTTGTATGAATGTAAGAGTATCTTTCTTTCCGTTGGAACTTAGCTTATTTCATCCTTAACTTAAGCTAGCTGACATCTTTAGGTTTTAGAACATCACCCTGTGTTGGTCCTAACCCCCCCATTGGGTTCCCCAATGGGTGAAAATAAAAATTCAATAAAAAGAAAATGATTAAAGACTTCCTTTTTATCATTTTTATGGTAAGGAAAGGTTCATTCTAAAAATAAAGATAAAATAAATCCTTCATAAAAGTCTTGCTTTTCAAAAGAACTTTATTAAAATACACTTAATAAAATATTTGCACTACATCTAACAATTTTCACAATTATTACATGTAAAAATATTTCAAAATTAAAATTAATACTCATATTTTCTAAAAAGCACAAATGAACTTCTTCACTCAATTCATCTTGATGAAGACTTTATTTTCAAAAATAAAATTCCAACAATCATATTTTCAAAAAGCATAAAATTTGAAGATGGGCCTTTCCATTCAATACATCCAAATGTGTTGGGCGGATATTACATCTTCAAGCAAACTCACAACTTTGAAATTCCACTCAACACATTCCACATGTGTTAGGTTGAAATTTTCACCTTTTCAAAAACCACATATAAAACCTCTCCATTCAATATACCCACATTTATTGAAAGGAGATTTTATTTCTAATATAAAAATAATAATAATAATAATAATAATAATAATAATAATAATAATAATATAATAATAATAATAATAATAATAATAATAATAATAAGCTTTCAAAAAGCACATATGAACCACTCCATTCAATATACCCACATCTATGGAGTTTTCATTTCCAATCAAAATATAAAAAAAAATAAACTTTCAAAAAGCACATATATAAATCTCCATTCAATATACCCAAATTTATTGAATGAAGATTTCATTTTCAAATAAAATGACATTATTTTGAAATGCCACTTAACATATTCCATATATGATTAGGTTTGAATTTCCTCTTTCAAAAAGCAATAATCACACTTGAAAATACATATTTGAAAATGAAATAAAATTGATTTCCATCTTACATACCTAAATTTGTTAATTGGAAATCTATCTTTTCAAAATCAACAAAACACAAAATTTTTCAAAAAACACATTGGAACTTTATTCTTTAGCATACCATATTTGCTAAAGTGAAGTCTCCATTTTTTTTCAAAACAAAATCAAAAACACAACAATTTGAAACACATTTTTGGAATTTCATTTAGCATACTCAAATTTACTAAGTGAAATCTCCATTCCACAAAATTAAAGAAACACATTGGAACTTCATCTTAGCATACCACATTTGCTAAAGTGAAGTTTCCATTTTTTTTAAAAATCCAAAATAAAAAGAAATACTTTTGAAATTTTATTCTTTAGCATAACATATTTGCTAAAGTGAAGTCTCCATTTTTCAAAGCAAAATCAAAAACACAAAAAATATGAAACACATTTTTGGAATTTCATGTAGCATACTCAAATTTGCTAAGTGAAATATCCATTTCATAAAATTTCAAAACACATTGGAACTTCATTCAAGCATACCACATTTGCTAAAGAAAAGTCTCCATTTCCAAAACAAAATCCAAAACAAAATTTGAAACACTTTTTTTTTGGAATTTCATTTAGCATACTCAAATTTGCTAAGTGAAATCTCCATTTCACAAAATTAAAGAAACACATTGGAACTTCATTTCTAGCATGCCATATTTGCTAAAGTAAAGTCTCCATTTTTAAATCAAAATGGAAAACAAAAAACACTTGGATTTCTTATTTAGCATACCCAAATTTACTAAATGAGAATTCCATTTTCAAAATCACAAATGATTCACAAAATAAGAAAATAAAGAAAAAAAAAGAAATTTTTTTCAAACACCCCACTTAGCATATCCAAATTTGCTAAGTGAGTAGATTCCAAAAATCTCAAATCAAAATCAAATTGGCCCTTTACTTCAACATACCCAAATTTGTTAAATAAAGGATCATCAAAAATCAAAATCAAAATTCAAATATGAACCTACAGAAGCATCTCTTCAAAAATATTTGAACCCATTTTCAACATATCCATATTTGTTGAAAGTGGATCCTACATTAAAAAAATTCCTCTTTCTAATCAAATCTCAAAATCTACTCTAAATCATTTGAGCTTGACTTAACACTTTCAAGATGTTGAGTATGGGTTCAAATTTTAAATTGAAATTCAAAATTAATAAAGTAAGAGAATCTAATTCAAGTTTGTTTTCAACATTGCAGTTATAGTTAGCTTCAGTCAATTTTTTTTTCAATCTCAGTTCAGTACAGTTTGATTTAATGGCAACGCCCAAGTATGTGTTCACTTTTTCCCATGGGATAGATTTGGCCTGATCGCTAGCTCCTTCCCTGACCACACTCATCCACTTTGGATGAGGTTTTGAGGGGCCAGATTAACATGTGAGGGACCTCCCTTGCTACTAGAGCATAGTGGCGAACAGATCATGTTGGTTGACATGCCATCGATGAGATTCCCTCGACAAAGAGGAAGGGCGCCCCACAATAGTGGTAGTTCTAGTGCTGTTCCCCATGGTTCCTGCCCTAGAGCTAGCATCCACTCGCACCTTCAAGGGGAAGGCTCCCGATCCGGATTGTCTCCACTTTTGAGGTTGGGTCTAGCTCTACTCACCCTACTAGGACCTAATGGAGAAACAAGAACTACATGATAAAGTGGTACCATACTCGATTGGAGATGGAGGCCACATGTTGTGAGGAGTTGCCACGGTTTCCCCACTAGTTATAACAAAACTAGTTCCATCCTCTCTCTGAGAGAGGATGTCGAGGATTTCGCTTCACCACCATGGGTTCAGCCCAACCACCCAAGAGAGGAGATCATATGCCCTGCAATCTATTCTTGAGTAGTAGGTGAGCTCTGATGATGAAGCTGGTTTGATTTGAGATCCATTATCCCTGTGGGGAAGCATATTAGCGGTGAGAGGGCCGAGAGGCACCTCGTCATATCACCGCCGAGAGGTGAAAGTTCATTGAGTCGGCCTCGCACTCATTTTTTGATCTACCCGTTGATCATACCGACAACATTCTAATCACGGGGATCACACATCATAGGAGAGCAGCTCCTATCCTGAGAGATTTGGTGGTGCCTCCACCACACCGCTCTACCCCCCGTCCACCATCTCCGATCCATGTTCCAAAGATCTCCATTCCACCAAAAGGCCATGAAGGCATCCGGGAGAAGAGGACCCCATTGGTGATGAATGGAGATCCCATCCATCTACACCACCTACTATGGCAAGGCTGAGATCTACTACTAGACCTTCTGCCCCCAGTAGTGGTGAAGAAGGAATGGAGACCTCGAAGCATAGTAGTCATCCCTTCACCACCACCGCCATAGCAGGACATAGAGATGGTTGCAACAATTATCGAGAAGGTGACAGTTTAGTTGCACTTATGATGATAGCCTGAAGTGTCACCCCAGATCAGCGGGTGAGCATATTTCTTCCAAAGTATAGCCTCACAGGGTTGACTCTAGTAGGAGAGGTCCGGCCTCACAAGACATGATGATAGTGATCCCACCACTCGATAGTCATTTATACTAGTCCAGGCAGATCATTCTCTAGATGATATAGTAGCCCATTATTTCATGGAGAAGAAAGAGATCTTAGGATATGACTGGTTTGATGAGGAGAAGATCAGCTTTGATCCCAATGAAGATGATTTATTGGAAGATTCAATAGGGGTTTGCATGGTAGATACCAGGGGATCCCTCCTTATAGAGCAGCAGACTATGGAAGGTGTTGAGGCCGAGAAGGAAGACTCAACCTACTCGACCCAACACCTCCTTCAACAGATAAAGCAGAAAGATAAAAAATAGATAGGATGGAGAAGAGGTTCGAAGACCTATTAATAGCTATCTTAGCACTTCAAAATCAAGCACTGACAATCCATTCTACTATAGCTGAGACCAGTCAGCCAGAGTTGGTGCATATCTTGGATCCAGCCAAGAATTTACCTCCAGTAGAGCAAGGTAGCACCAACATGTATAGAAAGGTAGTGTATAGTACCTCCATACAAGAAAAGGACATCAAGATCATGGTGGAGCAAAGTAAAGAAGCGTTTCAAGCCCCAAGGAGGATCATCGGCCCAAAGGGTGACTGAATTCGGAATTGCAATCCAATATCCTAAGGGTTTCATGCCACCTTAAGAGTTTTGATAGTGAAACTCGGTGATTACACATTTTTAGGTTGTAATGTGGTAGTGATGCTTTACTCTTTGCCTCTTCATCATCGTTAGCATGTATAACATTTGATGGTATGTCAACTTTCCACTCGTTGAAGACTTTAAGTTGGAGCAACTCTTTATCTAGAGGTTTCCTCAAAGAAAGGATCATCTGATCTCGGCACAACAAAATCGGTGAGTCCCTCATTGATTACATTCAAAGATGGCATAATTTGAGTATGAAATGCAAACCATGACTGCTCAATAAGACGCATCAGATTCACTTAGAATATCCATGGCCCCTCCTTCATGCTCAAAGGTTTCACCATCAAAACTTTTGAAAAATTAATCAACACGACGGCTAGCTTGCAAGGAGAAGCCAAACAGTTGCCTTCTTTAGATCTACCAACAAAGCCAAAGCCACAAAAGGTATATTAGAAGAAACTAAGGGCATTGATAGCTGTAGATAAGGAGAAATAGTCAATGAGAGCTTGAGAGACCTTGTGCTATATCACTTCCACCTCCTTGCACCACCAGATACCACCAGGGTACCTCCATGGTCTACACCGCCTCCTCCTCACATCATTAGAAAATTATACACATACCCATCGCTTGAAGTCAACTCAAACCTCCAACATCAAGGAAGATTTGGTTGCCATAGCCAACTTGGAAAGGGGAGCTCAAGAAGAATAAAGATGTGCCACTGGATAACCCATAAAGACAACCATCAAAGTCAACATCTAGTCACCATTGCCTACCACACTCTCATCTACTGCTAGTTTTTTCTTCTTCTTTAGTAGACATTTTGTATCGGATGAGGGCATCAAATCCCTAACCCCTCTTACTTTACTTGATTTTTACTATGTACCTCATATCAAATCCAAGAAATTGAAGAATAAAGCTAGCTTGAATTATATCTGTGTCACTTCAGATGGGTTGTCTGAATCTATTCCTAATAACCCTTCAAGTCTAAACAATAACTATAATAATTTGATCTTCCTCTTTTTTATTTAGAGTTAGATTTTCCCACTTTGAATAATACGGGTTCGCCTCTTGAGATAGACTTGGAATCATCCGATTCTGAGGATCCCATAGGAGAAGCTGTAGGTGAGCCTGATGTGCAGGCAGAACCTTCCATTACCCTGCCACAAGAGATCACCAAGTCAACCTTCGTAGTGGCAAGATTTTACCTCCTAAGGCATCACCTCAAGATAGAAGGAAACAAGTCATTGGTTCAGAGGATCGAGAAGCCCCTCCATAGGATACTCCACCCTTGGATATACTTGTGGAGGATCAGCCCAAGGTGTACTATAATGCCCTCTATCACCCAAGAAAGTTGTCATCTAAGCCAAGCATATACGATGCCCTTGTCTTATCTAAAGAGATAAGGGAATCATTAATCAAGGCTCTCCTTGATCCTAAAATATGCTTAGCTCAGCTGACCGCTATTGGAGAGGAGGCACATTATTCCATAGAAGCACATAGGATCACCTTCACAGATGAAGACCTACTTTTGGGGGACATGGAGCACAACCGTCCCCTCTACATTACAGTTAACATGGGTAGATTCAGACTTGCCAGAGTTCTCGTCGATCTAGGTGCATTGGTTGAATATTATGAGTCTAAAGACCCTTGCATATTTAAGGATTGACATCTCCACATGCCAAGAAGATCAGATGATGTTAAGAGGATTCAATGAACAAGACAAGAGGGTTTTAGGTTCCATAGTGTTACCTTTGGAGATAGGTGACTGGAAGACTGAAGCCAAGTTTTATATCATTGATTCAAATACTACATTCACCGCTTTGCTCAGTAGGCCTTTTGCACACTAGAATAAGATGCCATCCTCCCCCCATTAGGGCATCAAGTTCAGGAAGAATGGGGTTGAGTATTGTGTTAGAGGAGATGAAAAGCCATTTTTAGTTAGACAGGTTGAGATATATGAGGATGAGACCTACTATCTTTCTCAAAACACCCTTTCTCATGAACTTGGACAAAATTCATATTCAAAAGAAAAAGAAATCAAAGAAAGAGAAAAAGTAAAATAAAAAGAAAAGAAAAATGAAAATTCAAGTGAACAAGAAAGGGAAATTGAAGAAGAAATAGAGCTGCATATCACTTCCCACCCCCAGTTCATTCCATCATATGGACATGTGGGTAGGATGACTCGACCTCCACTAGGCAGAGGCAAAGACAAAAATAGAGGCAGTTTCAGAGGTGGAAGTCATCCTGGTTGGCCGTCAGCCAAAAGGGGTTTTGTTTAAGTTCATAGGAGTACCCCTACTATTCATATAGAATTGGAATCTAGCTCGGAGGATGAGTCTAATGTGATTAGCATACCAGGCAACCCCTCTCTGTGGGTTTCATTGGAGGTGACACTCGAGCTAGAAAATGACAAAGATCGGGCCTCTAGACAAAGCAAAGTATTCGAATCAGATGTATGCAAAACTATCAGGAAATAATTAGAAACCTTAGCTCTAACCTCACTTTCATCTCAAAAAGTTGAAAGTTTAGTTAAGGAAGCCCCTCAGTCTTCCAGGGACATGAAGCTAAAGATAATCTTTTTACGATCATCCTCCTCAAGTCATGAAGTTGATGTAGAGCTTGAGGAGAGTTCATATAAAGAATTAATGAAATTACCTTTTGATTGGTAGTTGCCTTGTGTTTGTAATCTTGCAAAGAAGGGTTAGATTCATTATTCACGGTCTAAGCACATGTCAAAGTACTTTGAAAAACTATGGAACAACATAGGTAGGGATGCACGATCAAGATCAGGACTAGGATTTGGTATAGTTGGTCCAGTCGATGATGATGATTACTGCTTAGTTGTCACCAACCAACTGGAGCCTGATAGGCTTTTCACACCAGACCAACTCTTATAAAGATGTGTATTTAGAAACTTCAGATGATCTAGATGATCTCCAAATCGAAGATACGTCGCTAAAATTTGAAAAGGAGATCCATTCAACAATTGATAGGCTTAAAGAAGTTAACCACGGGATAGAAGAAAATTCACGCCCGACATACATCAGTTCATTATTGAATGAAGAAGAAACCAATACTTAGTTAGACTATTGATTGAGTTTAAGGACTGCTTTACATGGAGTTATGATGAGATGCTTGGATTATCTCCTAGCGTAGTAGTCCACAAGCTAGCAATAGATCCTAGTGCTAACCTTATCAAGCAAGCTCCTCGACGCATGCAATTAGAAATTGAACAATGTGTCATTTAAGTCAAGAACCGATCGATCTTTGGTTTCATCGGGAAGAAAATATCCTTCCCGCTGTCATCCCAGTTAAGAAGAAAAATGACCAAATTCCTATATGCATCGATTTCAGGGGCTTAAACAAGGCATGTTCTAAGGACGAGTTTTCTCTTCCTATACTAGAAAATTAATGGTGGACATCACCTCATCTCATACAGTTTTCTCCTTCATGGATGTGTCATCTGGATATAACCAAGTCAAGATGGCCCCCAAGGATGAAAGAAACACTACTTTTTGAACCTCGATCAAAATATATTATTATAGGGTCATGCCTTTTGCCCTTAAAAATGCTTGTGCTACATACCAAAGGGCCACGACTCAGATCTTCAATGAACTCATCCATCACCAGGATGAGTGCTATGTTGATGATCTAGTAGTCAAGATGAGAGAGAAGGAAGACCATCTCTTTTACTTGAGAGTAGTTTTTGAATGGTTAAGATAACATAACCTCAAAATGAATCCCCTAAAGTGTGCATTCGGAGTAGCTTCAGTGAAATTCCTTGGGTTTGTTGTCCAACATAGTGGAATAGAAATAGATCCAAAAAATATCAAAGCTATCTTAGAAATGCCACCTCCTAAGAGTTTAACTCAACTCAGATCTTTCCAAGGATGGTTGACATATCTAAGATGTTATATTTCTAACTTATCGAGGAGATGCAAGCCATTCCCAGCACTAGTCAAAAAGGACACCAATTTTAAGTGGGATGATAAGTGTTAGCATGCCTTTGAAGATATCAAGCAAATATTTGGTGAAGCCACCAGTTCTAGCAGCCCCTATCTTGGGCAGGCCACTCATCCTCTACACTATTGCATTGGATGACTCTCTCGGTGCTTTATTAGCCCAAGCCAATGATGAAGAGAAGGAGGGTGCTCTCTACTACCTCAGCCATCATCTGATTCCTGCTGAAGCAAATTATCCACCTATTGAGAAACATTACCTGGCTTTGATTTTTGCCTCCCAAAAGTTATGATACTATATGCTATCTCATATGGTGAACTTGATTTCCAGAACTAATCACTACAATATCTCATGACACGGCCAATGCTATCGGGGCATTTGGCACAATGGTCTATGATTTTCTCGCAGTTTGATATCACATTCGCTCTGCGAAAAGGATAAACACTAGATTTCAAGAAGACACCCGGTTCCTCGATTCTCGAGTGACAACCTCCCTGATGAATAAATCATGAACTTAGGGGAGGTTGACAATGGCCGATGGGAGATGTATTTTGATGGTGCAGCTTCTTTTTATAGAGGGGAATCACCACGATCTATTCTTCCAGGAAAGGTAGGGGTAGGAATAGTTCTCTTAACTCCAGATCGTGATGTGATGAGATTCTCATACTATTTTCTAATCCCTACACTAACAATGAAGCCATGTATTAGGCTTTGATTGCCGATTTGGAGTTAGCTATTACAGTGTGTGTCAAGAGTATCAACATCTTTGGGGATTCGTAGTTGATCATCAACCAGATTACTGGGTCCTACAAGATTCTCAAACCCAAGCTTCGTTATTACCATGAGTATACCATGAAGCTATTGACCCAAATCCCTGAAGTCACCATCTACAAGGTTCCTCGAGTAGAGAACACAGTAGCAGATACTTTGGCCACACTTGCCAAAGAATCAGCATGTCGAAAGATGAGTCCATTCTAATAAGGCTCCAAAATAGATAAGTCCTATCCCTTATTGATGTTGAACTCATCGAGAGACTTTCTCTTGAAGGGAAGGTTGGTGTTGTCTATAAGGACAAGGAGTTGGATTGGAGAAAACCATTCATAGACTATTTGAGCACTGGCAAACTACCTCAAGAAAATTCATAAGTCCATAAGGTAAAACAAAGAACTCTCTCTTATGCTCTTGTTGATGGCACCCTGTACCGACGATACTTTGATCAAATGTGGTTATGTTGTTTAGATGAACATGAAGCCCATGGCATTGTAACCAATGTACATTCAGGTTTATGCGGAGCACATCAATTTGGTCTGAAGATGAAGATGAAGATCAAGAGACTAGGATACTATTGGCCTTCAATGATTATAGACTGCATAAATGTGGCTAAGAGATTCCATCAGTGTCTGGTACACGGTGTGGTCTTACACCAATCACCCAACATTCTACACCCTACATTGGCTTCATGGCCATTTGAGTATTGGGGGTACTGACATTGTGGGTTTTATTGATCCTCCTTCTTCCAAGGATCATCAGTTCATCTTAGGTGCCACCGATTACTTTTCCAAGTGGGCAGAGGCAATCCCACTCAGAGAGGTCACAGCTCAGCATGTGCTTCAGTTTTTTAGAAATTATATCGTATATAGATTCGGGATGCATCGATGAATTATATCCGATAATGGTACTACATTTAAAAGCACCAAGATCAACATCTTTGCTAGAATACATGGCATAGATTATAGATACTCTACCATCTACTACCCCAGAGCAAATAGCTTAGCAGAAGAATTCAATAAAACTCTCATCCAAATATTAAAGAAGACTCTTGATGATAGTAAGTGGTAGTGGAATGAGCAATTGGTTGAAGCCTTGTGGGTCTACATCACCACATACCGAACTCCAACTCAATTTGTCCCATTTTTCTTAGTGTATGAGTCTGAAGCCGTTCTACCTTTAGAAGTTCAACTCCTATCACTACGGATAGCATTGGGTAGCCAGATTACTACAAGACAGAATGCAAAGTTATGGTTAGAAGAGCTCGATGGTTTGGAAGAGAGTCACCTATGGGCATGCCTGAACCTCGAGTTGTACAAGGCTAAAATAATTCAAACTCACAACATTCTGGTCTGCCCTAGGTCTTTCAAAGTAGGAGAACTTGTGTTAGTCCTAAGGAGACCAATTATTGCTCGTCGAAAGATGGGTGGCAAGTTTGAACCTACTTGGGAAGGCTCCTATGTCATAGAGAAGTCCCACCAAAGAGGATCTTATTAGCTCATTGATTATAAAGGGTAACACCCGATGCTTCCAATTAATGGGCTATATTTGAAGAAATATTACTCATAAATCATGTTTGAAAATAATTATCAACAAAAGAATAAAAATCTAATTCTATTTCATCAAAATTTTCTCTTCTTTCGAAGCGTTGTTTGCTTGTCTTGCGAATCTTCCATGAAGTGTCTAGGATAGGTGTAAGAGAACCCAAGAGACATCCTATCCCTCTTTCACAACATGAACACAATCGAACACAATCTCTCGACACTATTAGAATAGGTGTGAGAGAACCCAAAAGGCATCTTATTTCGATTAGCACAACTAAGTTAGGTGTGAGAGAACCCGAGCGACATCCTTTCTTGGTGGAAATCCTAGTTGCCATCCATGGCACCCTTTCATCCAAATCCCCAGCATGATTAAGGTAAGTGTAAGAGAACCTAAGCGACTTCCTATTCCCTTTAAACATAAACACAATAATAAACACATATCTTTTTATCTCGGTCTATTTTGATGTGAGGGCAAGCCCCCTACGACACTCACTCATTAACTACTCTAGGTCGGGTTTACATACTACCTCACTAGCATGTCACTCCTGTGGTCATTTGTTTGGAAGATGTGAGTCTCTGCGCTTTCTTCCTGACTTGACCATTACAAACCAACGAGGGCCTTGTTACTATGGTATACTTCACTGCCTAGCCAGTAATCTACCTCATGTTGATTTTGTTTAAGAAGATGTGAGTCCTCGTGCTTTCTTCTTGAACTAATCATCATGGTCTAACTAGGTCGAGTATATTTGAGATTTATGATAAGTCCCCCAGAGGCTCCTTTCCTCTTGATAACATTTGAGTCGATGTAAGTCCCCTAGTGGCATTCACTTAGCAGTCGCCCTAGGTCGGATGTCACCTGTCGAGCCAAAGACAGACTATCCCAATAATTAGTTATGCTATAGGCGGATGTGAGTCCTTGAGCTTTCTTCCTAGGTTGATTATTGCAAACTGACGGGCACCTTAGGTTGGTTGATGTTTGCTATGCTGATAGTGACTCAACCGGTGGATACACCACTCTTGACAAATGTGAGTCCCTGCATTTTCTCCTTGAGTTTCCCACTAAATACCTATTTGATATATGACTAGCCATATTTTCTTCTCCAGCATTTTGGATCAAGCCCTTAGCGGCCCCTTTCCCTGCGGGCACTCTATTTGGATCACGTCCTTTGTGACCCCATTTAGACACTACCTGGGTTACACCTAGATTGGATAGTCCCCCTTTCCTGGTAGCCACCCTTGTGGTTGGAGAATTTGTTCAACGAATGCATAGATTCTCCCTTGGTTCAGTAAATATGAGATATGTCTAGGTTGATATAAGCTCCTTCTCAATTTGATCCCTTACAAACCAACAGGGTCCACGTTAAAACAAACTAAATAAACAAACAAATTATTTCACTTTTGGATTAGGAATTCAAGCCACCAAAGGGCCCCTTTTCTCAAGCAGGCATCCTATCTTAAGGCGTGAATGCCCTATAGGATTTGCACCAATGATTGAGATAAATCCTCTACTCACTCTGTAGTTGACCTTAGGTCAGGTTCAATCTATTTTGCCACAAGTAGGATACCCCGACTGTCATTCTGCTTTGGAAGATGTAAGTCTATGACTCATTCTTTCTAGCATGACTATCCCAAATCGATGGGTAGCCCTAGGTTGGGTTCGATTTGTTGCCCAAAGTAACTGATAACCCCAGTGGTCTTTTATAGTGGAAGATATGAGTCATCGAGCTTTCTTCCCTTGAGTTGATCATTTCAAATCAAAAGTCATTCCTTTGATTGGATAGTTCTCCCATCGGTCGGGAAGCTACTCCCTTTGGTGTAGTAAATCTGAGATAGGTCTACACTAATATAAGCTCCTTCTCAATGTGATCCATCGCAAACCAACATAATCCATGAAAACAAATTAAAAAATGAAATTAATCTTTGACCATCTTTGAGTTGATTTAAGTCCCCCAATGAAATTCATTTAATAGCCATCCCTAGGTCGGGTTCGATTTATTGCCTTGCCAACTGATCACCCCAGTGGTTCCTTATTTTGGAAAATGTGAGTCCCACATTTTTTTCCAACTTGACCATTGTAGACCAAAGGGCATCCCTCTGGTTGGTTAGTTCTACCTTATAGTTGGTAGATTATTCCGTTTGGATTGGTAAATCTGAGTTAGCCCAAGGCCATCATGGTCCATACTTAGTGATGTCCGTCGCAAACTGATGGGATCCATCAAAATAATTAAAAAGTGAAATTAATCTTGACTAACTTGTAGTTGATCTAAGTCCTCGGCATTCACTCAATGGTCAACCCAAGGTTGGGTTCAACCCGTTGCCTTACCAATGGATCACCCCAGCAACTGGACCCTACTTTAGAGGATGTAAGTCTATTATGCTTCCTTCCTAGTACAGCTGCTGCACATCGAAAGACACCCCTTTGGTTGGCTAGTCCTACTATGTGCTTAGTAGACTACCCCTTTGGATTGGTAAATCTGAGTTAGGTCTAAGCCTCCATGGCTCCTACTCTGTCTGATCCATTGCAAACCAATAGGGCCCATCTCAAAATCCAAATTCTAAAAATCTGAAATGAATTCAACCCTCCTCCTTTAGTGGAGTCAAACAAAACAAATTCAAACAAAATAAATCCAATCAATTCTCCCCTAGTGGAGTCAATAAAATCAAAATAATTAAATAATTAAACAAATCTAGTTAATTTCTCCTCAGTGAGACTCAAATCAAACCTCTCATCCCTTTGTGGATGGTTTGAACCTGTTTCCCTAGTGGAAGGTTCACATACTCTATCCCTAGTGGATTCCTCCTTCCCTCTCTTATGGTCTTGTAGAGTCACATTCACATTGCTAAGCTGTATTCCTTCTACACCTTGGGTTAAGAGTAGTTACTGTAGTGCTTATGATCGTCGATGTTGTTGATCATTTTATCACCACTATGGTGTTCCTTGACACCACACCTAGCCTTTGTTGACCTCATTTTTAGGATGAGCTCTCAACCCATCCATCTTAGACATATAACTTCTCATAGACTTTAAGAGTTCCTTAGTCTTAAGACACATCTAGTGATTAGGTGGACACTCAACCTAGCCCTAGAGACTTAGAAGAGTTAGCCATAGGAATAGGTCATGCCTTAGGGGTGTAAGAAGATTTTCCTGACCTATAGCTTGAACCAAATCCTCACTTCCTTCTTCCAAGTAAAACTCCAAACTCATATTTACTCCAACTCTAACTCAAACCTTGAACCAACTCAATGGATTTTCTCAAATTTTGAATCAATTCCAAATAATTGAAACTTATGATTGAAGCCCATGATTAGATTCCAAAACATTAAAAATATTTCCTAAGTCCTTTGATCCCCTCTCATGGAATTAGCCTATATCAAATCTAAATCAATTCAAATTCAAGGAATTTTTTTATAACCCATTTATATTCTCATTTATATTCACAAATATAAATGAAATATAAATTCAAATATCCAAAACTAAACTCAAAAATCAAATCAAAATTAAAAATATTTCCCAAGTCCTTTGATTCCCTCTCATGAACTTAGCCTAAATCAAATCTAAATCAATTCTAATTGAAGGAATTTTCTCATAACCCATTTATATTCTTAGTTATATTCACAAATTTAAATGAAATAAAAATTCAAATATCCAAAACTAAACTCAAAAATCAAATCCAAATTTAATCAAAATACAACCTAAGTCTTTCAAGTGAAATTCTTGAACTTAGCCAAATCAAATTCAAATCAAGTCAAACCCTTGATTTTTCTTCATGATTCAATCAATTCTTCCAATCATGATTCAAATATAAATACAAACTCCAATCATCAAACCAAAACTAAATTCAAAAATCAAACCCAAGTCAAACTCATGTTCACCCTTTGAACATGAAATTGTCAAGTGGATCAAAACCCATTTGAGTTCAAACCACTTAAAAATAGATTTATATTTTAATCATAAGTCTATATGTAAGTTCAATCGAACTCAAATCAAGCTTTGTCCAAGTCATTTGACCTACTTAGGATCACTTGACCTAAAGTTACCTAAAGTACCCTTATGAGCTAAATTCTAATCATAATCAAATTGGATTAAACTAAGATCATCTAAGCCTCACATTGTGAGCAACAATCACCTTAAGATGACCAATCACTCAAATTGGGTCAAACCAAGTTAAACCTAAGGGTTGAGCAAGTCAGCACTTAGCCAAAATGAAACCTAAACTAGCCAAAATCCATCATAGGCCAAATTAATTGAAACCATTGATCAAAACTCATTCGTGATGAATGTTTGAACTTGACCAAGTCATCATTTAAGCCTAATCTAGCCCAATTGGCCACTTGACCCAAGTTGACCCAAATTGATTAAAATTAATGGCCAAGTTCATTCCAAATCACTTGTTGAACTTGACTAAAGCCTCAATTGGCCAACTAGACCTAAGCTAGCCCAATTGACTTTGAACCCAACTTGACTTAAAGGGTCAAATTGAGCCAAATACAAATATAAATCAAATTGATTGGAAACAAAGATACCAATCCATTTCAAATGATCAACCAAACATAAACCAACCCATGACCTAACCCAAATAGGTCAAATGGGTCAAATTGATCAACTTGATCGCTTTGACCCAAAGGGTCAAACTGAACCAAATCCAAATATAAATAAAATTGAACCAAAACAATGATGCTAAAATTTTTCAAATGGTCATATGAACTTGGCCGAACCTTTGGTTTGACTCAATTTGACCAATTGGTCAACTTGACCCATTTTGACCTAAATGGGTCAACATGAGCGAAATCATATCGAACCAACTCCAAATTCAATGAAACTTGGCCTAACCCATTTTTCAATCATACCAAACATATTCAAACCGAAATTAAGGTAAAATGACCATTTTACCCCTAGGCCATAGGGTAACTTAAAATCAAAACCACTTGGAATTTGGTCAATTCCTTTTCATGGACACTTAACATCCTCTTAGTGGACCAAATAGTCACTAACGGACATGGTGCACATGACCCATTAGGTCTGGGTCTGGCAAACCCATCCCAAGGTCAAAACTGACCACCCCTATGGAAATGAGCAAGTGGGAATCCCTCCTCCACTTGAATTAAGCACCTGGGACCTTCACTACTCCGCTCATCTGGCCAAACTGACCAATGTGCAAGTTCTAATAGCCTTAATAACCCATTGCATAAGGTCAATTTGATCAAAATAGAAGGAGAAAGCTTGGCCATCTGATTCCTCTAGGGGGAGATATACTCCCCCTAATTTCACTTGAATTTCATTCTCCCATATTCAATTGAAGCATAGGAACTCAGAGGAAGGGATTCCAAGCTCCCCTAAGGTTTCCTAAGCATCTTTCATTTTCCCATTTCTCAGTTTTCTTAGATTGAAAATAAGGGAGCTTAAGTGAAAATCCAACTTATTCAATACTCTATATCAAGCTAATTCCTATTGCAAGCTTCATCAGAGGACTCAATCGAACTTTCCTAAACCTTTTCCCAAGTTCTCATGGCAGGGGAGGAGTGCTCTTGATCAAGACCAAGCCCAATTGAAGGAGAGCTTGGTCCATAGAAAGATCTACTCAACCAAACCACCTCAAATCTTCAACAGGGCTTCGTCTCCACTAGACGAAGCTACCTCATCAAACTTGAGTGTCGGTGATAGCCTCCAGTGAGGTATACCATTAACCTGAGCTTAAATTAGCCATAGTGTGGTCCTTTGTGAAATAAATTCTCACCTTATGAGAATTTGATCGTTGGATGTATTCCCCTTTACTCCTAGATGGTGTGGGTAAGATTTGAGTTCAATCCAAGCTTAATCAAGCTCAGATCTTGCCATGGAAGGTGGATGACTCCCCTTTCCCATAAGAGAACTCTAGGATGGATCATGGGCCGTCCATCCGCACGTTTTAGATCGATGGCCATGATCTAGATGCGTAGATATTTGATTTAATCCTTTAATATCGCGGGCTTAATCTCAACCGTCTATTTTTTGATCGGACAAAAGGGGAGAAAGCATGTAGCATTGCCACTAATGCGGTGCTACGATGTGATAACTTAAGTGGCCTATCCCATTGTGCCACTTAATTAAGCTATTTAATTAATGTAAAATCATGGAAATGTCAAATATTCATAACTAAATGAGAAAAAAAATCATAAAAATATGAGGTAAAATGCATATGAAAGATATTTTAATGTAGCATAATATAAAATTATTTTGAAAGAATTTTGAATAGTGATGTGTCCTGAATTTGGTTTTTATTGGGAATGTGATTATGTTAATTATTCTCTAATTATCACACTGATTAATCCCAAACTTCTCATGTGCATTTAGTGGGATGACTTCTACCTCCCATAATTTTCTTGGGATTTATTAATGGTTTAATTAGAGGAATTACTTGTTTCATTCTTAATTACCCTCTTATTGTAATGAAGCCTAATTAAATGTGTGAATAGTAGTTTAATCCCTTGATTGAGTTGATTAAGCTTTGTTTGAGTGATCATGAGGTTTAGAGAATAATTTTGGGATATTTTCCCTAAGCTATTCCTTAAACCCCATTGCTCTTCCTTAATCTAAATTCAATTAAGGGTTAATCCACTAATTACTTACTTAATTAACTTGATAAAACTTTTACAACATTCCAGAAGTTAATCAATCAATCTTGGGTAGATGCTTAGGTGTTTAATAACCTAAGTGGCTTAAGAAAATCAGAACCAAATTCACATGTGTGGGAAGGGTTATGAAAGTACTTAACTTAAACTTTTTAGCTTAATTAATCATTAATTATGAGTCAAATGCATTAGGCCTTTTTCTTCTTAGGTGCATTACTAATTTAAATTTTTTGTGTGGTTTTACGTCATATCATTGGCTCATAATTATTTGATTAAATATGCTAAGGTGGTATAGGTAAAGGGTAATTAATACACTTAATGTACACCGTTACCTAACCAAAATATAAAATTGACCTAATCACCTAAAATTAAACAAAAAAATAATATACACATGTGGGAATGGGTTAGGACCAGCAAACTCATCTCAAATTTCTCAAATTAAAATCAAACTCAAAATCAAACAAAATTTCTTTAAAACTAAATTTGATTTACTTTAAATAATTCTATTTCATAGGATTGTCTTTAGGAATTAATTAGGGTGAATGAATTTACATTGCTTTCATCACTTTATTTCTTTCATAGCATGCTAAATATGTATGCCATATGAAAATCATGCATTCATTTCTTTAAAAAATCAAAATTAAAATGAAATGTTTTCTTTATGTCAAGTTGCATGTATTGGCTAAAGTAAGAACATGAATGGATATATTATTATTAAATTCAAAATTATTTTCAAAATTTATAAATCAAACATCAAAACTAAAAGTTTTATAATTATTTATAAGCTTGCATGTGAGAAATATAAAGATATGTATTATGTGGCTTTGATTCTCCCTCTCTTTATTAACATAAAATTTTATAGGATTGGCAAAGTGTATAGTCCATTTGAAAAAGACATAACACTTGCTCAAATCCATTCTTATACACTCCTATGTCATGACTTAAGAAGAAATTTCACATCACACATATACATTAAACCACCAAACCAAAAATCAAATAAATATAAACTTTTGCATATTTCTTTTTCCATTTATTTCTTTTGTACATGCATATATATTTAAGGAAAGTAGTATACTAGTCTGGAAAACCCCGGGGTTGCGAGGCTTTAAGTAGCCCTAACTAGGTCTTATACCTAACACCCCTTGTGTTAACAATGGCACCGTACTCACTTATGCCTTTCATACATACACATATGCATATGAATAAAGGATGAAAGAATCCCCTTTTTTCTACTTAATGAAAATCATGCATCATAAAGCATCCAAATTTTCTTAAGTAATGCTACTTAGCATTTATCATTAAGGTGTGCTAAACATTATCATTTGCATGTATAGATATGCTTAGAATTCATCCATATCCATACTGAATATGTTGGAAAAGAAATAAAGTGGTGTGGGTTTTGTGATATTATTTCACTTTACTTAATCTTAAAATGTCTTTCTATATGAATAGGTTTGTTTAGAGTTATTCTAAACATAGGATTAATTAAAACATATAAAAAAATATTCACTTAACAAAATCAAACATGAATCTACTTTAGAAATTACTTAAGGTAGAGAAGGAAAGAAAAGTTTCTCTTTTCTTTTCCCTCTCTTCACAACTTAGTAATTAATTGTAGGTTAATTCAAACTTAAACAAATCACCAAATAAAAATCAACTAAATCAACTAAAAAACTTGAATAAAACCACCCATCTAAGTTGAGCATTTCTTATACTTAAAAAATTTAAACCTTAAAGCCATAGCTAAGCATACCACAAAAACCTTAAATGGCACACACATTGGACTAAGTCACCATTTTTAGCTTTTGATTAGGTCGGTGTATGGTTTGATGCTTTGCTTTTATTTTGTGATGTAATATTTTAGTATGAATATTAGGGTGTATGTGTGTAGACTGAATGGTAAGATGATTTAGTATAATCATTATCTTATGTAGGGGATTATGCTTCAGGGCCGTTCTAATAAATAAAAATATAAATGCTTTTGCTGTGCAGGTGCTTATACCCCTAAGCATAATCCAATAAGCCAGGTGGACTTGGTTACCCATATGTGGGGTGCTAAGTCCTATATTTTCTCATACATGCTTGGGATTTGTATGGTTTATTTAGCTAATCTCTATTTTGCAGGTGTTGGTTATATTTACTTTTCCTTTTCATGTAATTTTGCAATTAGGATTTTGGAATGATTTATTATGGGGGATTAGAATGAGCATTGGTTATAAGACTATGTCTTATGTACCATGTGAAGATCCACACCCCCTAACATGAATTCCTTGCTTAATTATAATTAATTCATTTGTAATCCGGGTTGTATAAGGGTATAGCTCGGCTACCAAATTTATTTTTGGGTTTGTGCAGTGGTGCCTGACCATAAATGGCCTTTTATTCTTTTGCGTTAGCTTTATAAAATGTTTTATATTTTGTTTAGCTTGTGCACTAGAAATGACATATTTTCCTAATTTCTTCCTTGCTTGATATGTGGCCTGGATGATGATTAGTGTCTTAGGAAAAAATAATTCTTCTACTCAATTAAGTAGCTCAAAATTTAAAATAAATAACTCATAATCTCACCTAATGCTTAGGCTAAAAATCAAGATAAAAGAATTAGTAACCCCCTTAGATGGATGAGTATTACTTTTCTCACATCATGCATAAAGGCATATTATTTCACTCCTAATTTGGAGGGCTTCCGCTCGTGCCAGAGAACTTGGCTTGACCTTTGAGAGCCATGGTGGAAATACACCTCCCATCTTGTTGATTTTGGCCCATAATCTTTTTTCTCATGCATTAGACATATGAATCCTATAACCTGAGTCAAATGATTGTTCTAAATGAAAATAAAACATATGAAATTTTTGCATTAGATTTAAGTCATTGAATCATGCCCTACATGATCTAGTCACTTAGGGAGTGTGTTTAATGACTTAGTCTCTTTGTAAATAAATAACAATCTTGCTATCTTGCATAGCGTATGACTTGCCTACATATTTTTAAAATCATAGGAGGAATTAGTTGTCGCCCCCTCAGGCAGTTGTAAGTCCAATAATCGGGTGGTTCATCCTCTCTTGTAGAGGTAAACCAAATACCCATTTTTACTTTAGATTTAGGTCGTGCTTTTTGGCCCTCGCCAAAGCTCCCTAAATTCGATTCAAGGTTGCTACTTCTCTTTGTGGGCTATGAGCATAAATCCTTACCTCTTAGGCATTTTGTAACCTTGCATCATGGAATTATAAGCCCTAGCATTCTAATAAAATTAAACTCAAACACATTAATTCAATTTCAAAAAAATGTAAAGCCCAACTATAGGGTAGTTTGGGATGCTTACTGGGCTTCCTATTATCTTAAGCATCCCCTACTTGTTTCCATTTGGCTTCGATAAAAACTCCCTCTTTTTGATCGATCCCACTTATCTTTCTAAAAATAAACCAATCGATTGATAGTCCTACCTTTTCAAAATCTTTGGAGTCAACGATCGTTTACCTTAATCGAGAGTATTCCTAAGGAATCCTGTTCCTTAGGATGTAATTAACTATGGGGGCTTGCCCATGTAAACCCTGTTTTACTTTTTCATGTAAAGTAGGGGAAGAATCTCTAGTACATTCTGAAGACCCATAGTCCTTAGGAGTCCTTATTGAGGTGATTAGGTCCATTGTAATGTGCTGACTTCTATCTTTCAAGATAGTACACCTCTCCTCAATGTTGCATCCGATCACCCTAATAAGAACATCTGTGGATCTACGTGGCTTCCCAAAAAGGCCTAATTTTATATTTCTATTTTCATTTTATCCTTCTTTTTTGAAAGGGAAGGGGATAAATGAAGGAAGAGATATATTATAAAATTTTCACCACAATGGCTTAGAAATAGATTTTTGAAATTTGGAATTTAGAGTTGATCATGGATTTCAATAATTTAAAATTTGGAATTGATTTATGGTTTGGAATTTGATTTGAGATTGGATTTGATAATTGAGAAAATTAATTGGGTTGGGGTTGATTTAGATTTAGTTAAGGCTAAGTCCATAGGCTAAAATCAAAAGGGCTTAAGAAGGGATTTGGAGTTTGAATTTAGTGATGGATTTCAATCCTTAGATGGTTGGATTTGATTTTGGGGTTTGGAAATTTGAATTTGAGGTTTGGTTTGCAGGAAATAACCAAGGATTGGGTTTGGGCTATATGGTTAGCAAGTCTTCCTAAATCCTTAGGGCACAATCTATTCCTATGGCTAACTCTTCTAAGTTTCTCGGGTTAGGTTAAGTGTTCACTTAATCACTAGAAGTATTTTAAGACTAAGAAACTCTTAGTATCTATAAGAATCCTAAACTTATGATGAGGAAGTTGAGAGCTCACTCCAAAAGTGAGGTCAATAAAGGGTGCCCAATAGGTGTTGTGTGACTAACAAGGCACACCGTACGTATTGGTGTTGATCGAGATGATCAACAATGCCCGAAGGCTCATAAGCACTAATATAAATGATCCACTCGTAAACCCTACGTTTAGAAGGAATCATGATCTTAGTGCAATACAACTCCACTCATGCTAGGGGCATAAGGGAGGAAGAAGGGATCCACTAAGGGATCAAACATGTGAACCTTTCCCCAGGGAAGGAGGTTTAAGTTATCTACTAGGGATAAGAGGTTTGGATTTGGATGTAAAGTATGATTTGGGTAGAATATTCACTGGGGATTAGGACATGTAACCCACCAAGGATATATGCATGAACCTTCCACTAGGGAAGCAAGTTCAGGTTATCCTAGGGTAAGGAGGGTTTGGATTTCTTTTAAGGGTGCACTCACTAGGGAATGCAAGTTTGAATTGGGTTTGATTCACTCCACTAAGGAGAAATTGTTTGTTTGTTTGTTTAAGATTTGGACTTTAAGATGAACCCTATTGGTTTATGATGGATCGCACTGAGAAAGGGCTATGTCAGCCTAGGCCTATCTCAAGTTTACGAATCCGAAGAGGTAATCCACCAGCCACATGGTAGAACTATCCGAACCAAGGGGTTGCCTTTCGGTGTACAATGGCTGTGCTTGGGAGAAAGCATAGTAGACTTACATCTCCAAAAGTAAGGGACAATCATTAGGGTGATCTCTTGGTTGCAACAAGTCAGACCCAACCTAGGGTGACTACTGAATGAATGCCTCTAGGGACTTACATCAACTCGAAAGTAATCAAGATAATATCATTTGATTGAGTTGCATTTATTTTAATTTCATTTGTTTTACTTTAATGGATCCCCTCAGTTTGTGATGGATCCACTAAGATGGGGCTAATATCATCCTAGACTTATCTTAGATTTACCAATTCAAAGGGAGAGTCTATCGATCATGGGGTAGAACTAACCAATGGGATGCCTTTCTTTGTAATGGTCAAGTTAGGAAGAAAGAGAGGGGACTCTCATCTTCCTAAATAAGGAACCACTGGGGTGATCCTTCACTTGTGCAATAAATTAGACCCGACCTAAGGCTGCCCATCAGTTTACAACAATCGTGTTGGAAAGAATGCGTAATAAACTTATATCTTTCAAAGAAAAGATGACCGTCGGGGTAACTTGTTGGTGGCACAACAAGTTGAACCCGACCTAAGGGTGACTACTAAGAGAGTGCCAACCCGGGGACTTATCTCAACTCAAAGTAGTCAGGAAATTCTTATATGGAGTTCTACTGACACTGCCCTATAGATAGGATGACTGCTCGAGAAAGGGGCCACTAAGGGATTGAATTCATAATCCACAAGCGAAGATATATTTTATTTATTTATTTTATGCATGGATCTTATTGGTTTGCAAGGGACCACATTGAGGAGGAGCTTATATTAGCTAGTCCTATCTCAAACTTACTGGACCAAGGGAGAATTTGCACATCCGCTGAATAAATTTTCCAATCACAGGGGTGGCAATTAGGAAAGGGGAATTATCAAATCTAAGAGTAACCGGGGTAGTGTCCAATGGGGTCATTAAGGATGTGATCCAAATAGATTTCCCACAGGGGAAGTGTTGCTGGGGGCATTATCCAAAACCCTGTAAAAGAAAGCCTATAGGTATTTGATGGCCAACTCAAGGAGAAAGCATGGGGACTCACATCTGCCAAGAGTGGTGTATTCATCAGGTGGGTCATTATCATCATGGTGATAACCAACCAACCTAATGTGCCCATTTATTTAAGATGATCAGTCTAGAAAGAAGGCATGTAGACTTACATCTGTCCAATGCAAAACTGATCATCGGGATAGTCCATCTTCAGCTCAACAACGGCTATTCGACTTAGGGTAACTACTAAGCGGGGAGTCCTGTGTAAGGACTAATCCCAAGCTTAAAGTAGTCAGAAGGACAAGGGCCTCTGGGGGACTTATTCTAAACCTCGAATGAACTCAACCTGGTTATTACATGATGGCTAGTTCAAGAAGAAAGCATGTAGGCTTACATCCTCTTAAACAAAGTTAACATGGGGTAGCTTACTGGCTGCGGAGTAAGACCTAACAAACTAACAAGGGGCTCATTAATTTACAATGGTCAAGTTAGGAAGAACATTATGAGTCTAAAGACCATAACAAATTCATTTATATATGTGAATATAAATGAGAATATAAATGAGTTTTGAGAAAATCCCATGAGTTTGAATTGATTTGATCATGATTTTGGATAAGTCCATTAATGGAGAATTAATGACTTAAGAAAGATTTTAAATTGGGAATTTTATTTTTAGGATTTGATTTGATTGAGTTGTATTTATATTTTATTTATATATGTGAATATAAATGAGAATATCAATGAGTTTTGAAAAAAATCCCATGACTTGAATTGATTTTGATCATGATTATGTTAAGTCTTTAAGGGAGAACTCAAAGGACTTAAGGAAAATTTCATGAATTAATTTGGAATTTTGAGTTTGATTTGATGGGTTTGAATTTATATTTCATTTATATATGTGAATATAAATGAGAAAATAAATGGATCATGAGAAAATCTCAAAGATTTGATTTGGTTTTGATCATGATTTTAGCTAAGTCCTTAAGAGAGGATTAAGGACTATGAAAATTTGGGCTTAGGAATTTTGATGGATTTTGATCATGGGTTTCAATCATAGATTTCAATTATAGATTTCAATCATGGATTTCAATCATGGATTTGATTTGAGTATGTAGAAAATCAAGTAAGATTGATTTAGAGTTTGACTTGAATGTAGGAAAGTGAGAAATGATTCAAGCTAAGGGTAGGTAGATTTTCCTAACACCCCTAAGGCATGTCCTACTCCGATGGCTAACTCTTCTAGGTCTCTAGGGCTAAGTAAGGTGTCTATCTAATCATTAAATGTGTCTTAAGGCTAAGGAACTCTTAAGATCTAAGAGAAGTCTAATAACTAATATGGATGGGTTGAGAGCTAATCCTAAAAATGAGGTCAACAGGAACCTAAAGCTCTCATCTTGTTCATTGAATCCTCTCAACATCATTCGATCTCCTTGGAGTATGGAGATGTTGATCCTTAAATACGCAAGGGTCTTTAGACTCATAATGTTCACTAATGCACCTGGATTGATGAGAACTCATACAAGTCTGAATCTACCCAATGTCAACTGTAATGTAGAGGGGACACTTCTGCTCTATGTCCCCCAGAAGTAGGTCTTCATCTGTGAAAATGATTCCCCAAACTTCCCTTGAATAATGTGCCTTCTCTCCAATAGCGATCAACTAAGCTAAACATATCTCTGGATTAAGGAGAGCCTTGATTAGTGATTCCCTCATCTCTTTGGATAAGACAAGGGCATCATATATGCTTAGCTTAGATGGCAACTTTTTTAGGTGAGAGAGGACATTGCAGTCCACCTTGGGCCAATCCTCCACAAGAATATCCAAGGGTGGAGCATCCTGTGGAGGGGTGTGGGTGAAAAATATATATTACATCGCACTCACCATCATCAATCAATCTCCTCCCTCTTCTTCCTTTTTTTATTCCCTCTTCTTATCTTCATCTCTCTCGAAAAGAAAGATGAAGACAAAAAAGAAAGAAAGGGTAAAGAAGAGGAAAATTCAATATGATGATGATTGCTTCTTTCTTTAGATGGACACCACAGAGAGTCACAAGTGTACTTATTAGGTCGATCAGGCATGGCATTGAGGGAAAGGTGTACTATCTCGATAAATGGAAGTCATTTCTACAATAAACCTAATCACCTAAATAAGGACTCCTAAGGACTTATGGGTTTTGCAGGATGATGTACTAGAGATTCTTCTCCTAATTTACATGGAAACATAAAGTAGGGTTTATTTTAAATTAGGTTTGTTAAGTTTCCTATAGGTGCAAGCCCCATAGTTAATTACATCCTAAGGAATGAGATTCCTTAGGAATACTCTCGATTAAGTTAAATGATCATTGTCTCCAAAGATTTGAATAACTAGGACTATCAATCGATTAGTTTATTTCAAAAGATCAAATGGGATTGATCAAAGAGAGGGAGTTATTATCAAAGCCAAAGTAAGATAAGTAGGAGATGTTCATGATGCTAGGAAAACTAGTAAACATTTCAAACTATCTTATGGTTGGGCTTTACATTTTTGAAATTGATTTAATTTGTTTGAGTAACCACCTGACTGTTTGGACTTACAATCGCCTGAGGGTGGCTGGCAATTAACTCCTCCTAAGGTTTTAAATTCATATAGGCAATTCATATCCTTTATGGAAGATAGTTAGGCTGTTATTTATTTAGAAAGAGACTAAGTCCTTAAACTCACTCCCTAAAGAGGCTAGATCATATAAGGTATGCTTCGAATGACCTAAATATAATGCAAATCATATTACATTTTATTTTTATTTTTGGACAATCATTTTGACTCATAGGATTCATATGCATGAGAAATGAGATTATTGGCCAAAATCGTGAGTGAGGTGTAATTCCACCATAGCTCTCAAAGGTCAAGACAAGTTTCTCTGGCAAAGGTGGAAGCCCTCCAATCAAGAGTGAAAACAACATGCATTTGTGCATGATGTTTTAAAAGAAATACTCATCCAGCTAAGGGGGTTGTTAATTCTTTTATCTTGATTTTTAGCCTAAGATTTAGATGAGGTTATGATTTCTTTATTTTTAATTTTGAATTGTTAAGTTTGGTTGAAGATTTATTTTTTCCTAAGAGCTTAATCCACATCCAGATCATTCATCAAGCAAGGAAGAAACTAGGAAAAAGATGTCATCTTGATGAAGAAGCTTAACAAACCATCAATCAATTTATAAAGCTAATTCCAAAAGAATAAGAGGCCATTTGTGGTTAGGCACCACCGCACAAACTCGAAAACAAATTGGGTAGCCGAGCTCTACCCTTATACAACTCGGATTACAAATGAATTAAATACAATTAAGCAAGGAACTCATTATTATGGTGGGTCTTCAAACTTCATTTCTTCATTCTTCTTTTCTTCTTTCTTCTTCTTTTCTTCTTTCTTCTTTGGTTCCTTCTTTTAGATGGTTGGAAGGTGGATGCTCTAAAGGCTTCACGTGGTGCATAAGATGAGATCTTATGACCAATGCTCATCTAATCCCATACAATCATTATAAAATCCTAGCAAAATTACATGAAAGAAAAGTAAATCAATAGCTAAAAAGTTTTTGAACAAACCACACAAATGACATGTATATTGGAATATAAACATTTGGCCTATGGTGGATTTTGGATATGTTTGGTTTCATTTTGGCTAAGTGTTTACTTGGTTTGACTCAATTTGAGTGATAGATCATCTCATGATGATTGTTGATCATGATGAGAGGCTTGATTGATATTTGGTTTGGGATTGAAGGGCTCATGGGTACTTTAGGTCACTTTGGGTCAAATGAGCCTAAGTGGGTCAAATGGCTTTGTCAAAGCTTGAGTTGAGTTTTGTTGAATGTACATATGGACTTATAATTGAAATATAAATCCATTTGCAAGTGGTTTGAAGCAAATGAGTTTCGATTCATTTGATAATTTCATATTCAAAGGAAGAACATAAATGGATTTGGCTTGATTTTTGAATTGAGTTTTGGTTAAGTGATTGAAGTTCATATTTATTTTTGGGTTCATGATTGAAGGATCAATTGAATCATGAAGGAAAATCAAGAGTTTGGCTTGATTTGAAGTTGATTTGGCTAAGTTCAAGAATTTGACTTGAAAGGGTTAGGTTGGATTTTGATTGAAGTTGAACTTGAATTTTGGAATTCATTTTGGTTGTTTGAATTTATATGTCATTTATATTTGTGAATATAAATGAGAATATAAATGGGTTATAAGAAAAATTCATGAGTTTGAATTGATTTGAATTTGATTTAGGCTAAGTCCTTAAGAGGGAGATTAAGGATTTAGGAAAGATTTAGTGAATTGATTTTGAATTTTGGATTTTGTTTGATTGATTTGAATGTATATTTCATTTATATATGCGAATATAAATGAGAATATAAATAAGTTATGAGAAAATTTCATGAGGGAATTAAGGACTTAGGAAGAATTTTGAATTAGGAATTTGAATTTTAGGTTTGATTTTGGCTAAGTCCATGAAGGGAAATCGAAGGACTTATGCAAGATTTGGAGTTTGGAATTTCAATCATGGATTTCAATTATGTGTTTGAATTATGTAGCAATGATTTGAGTTTGGAGAAAATCAATTAGGCTAGAATTGATTTATGTTTGATGTTGATTTAGAGTTTGACTTGAAGAAGGGAAGTAAGGAATGTGGTTCAAGCTATAGGGTAGGCAAATTTTCCTAACACCCCTAAGGCATGACCTACTCCTAAGGCTAACTCTTCTAAGTCTCTAGGATTAGGTTGATTATCCACCTAATCACTAGATGTGTCTTAAGACTAAGGAATTCTTAAAATCTAAGAGGAGTCCTATGTCTAAGATGGAGGGGTTGAGAGTTCATCCTAAAAATGAGGTCAACAAGGGGATTCTCAATCATCTGAACCAATGACTTGTTTCCCTCTATGTTGAGGAGTTGCCCTAGGAGGTAGAACCTTGCCACTATGGAAGTTGACTTCGGTGATCTCTTGTGGCAGGGTAATGGAAGATTCTACCTACACGCTAGGCTCACCTACAGGTTCTCCTATGAGACTCTCAAATTGGATGATTCCAAGTCTATCTCAAGAGGTGAACCCATAATATTCAGAGTAGGAAAGTCTAACTCTGAATCAAAAAGAGGAAGATTAGAGTCGTTATAATTGGTGTTTAGACTTGAAGAGTTATCATTAGAAATAGATTTAGACAACCCATCAGAAGTGACATAGATATAATTCAAGTTAGCTTTATTCTTTGATTTCTTAGATTTTTAAGGAGGTACGTAGTAGAAATCAAGCAAAGTAAGTGGGGTGAGGGATTTGATGCCCTCATCCGCCGATAAAAGATGTCTTCTAAAAGAAGAGCTAGATGAACTAGAGGTAGTCTCTGATGTAGTAGTAACGGTGAACTGGAGGCTGGACTCGGTCGGTGGTTGCATTTTTTACTCAAATTATGCCATATGAGAATGTAATCAATGAGGGACTCACTATTGGTTTTGTTGAGCCACAACGAGATCTCCTATAGCCACCCTTTGCTAAGCTCCAACAAATCTCTTGATGAAGAGTTGCTCCAACTCAGCAAAAGTCTTCACTGGACTATTGGGAAGTTCAGTGTACCAATTAAAGGCTATACCCACTAAGCTACTAACGAAGAGATGGAAGAGTAAAGGCCACGCCACCGGTAATAATAATCAACTGGCAATATGCCATGGGTTCTCACTGCCATCGAAGCTCTTGAAAGAAGGTGGCACGAAACCCTTAGGATATTAGATGGCATCAAATTCCTCTAGGTAGGGTCTACCCTTTGGAACTGATGATCCTCCTCGGGCTTGAGCCAATGCTTCTCTCACCTACTGATCAACCATGGTTTTAATGTCCTTTTCCTGTATGGAGGTACTATCCACTACCTTCCTATACAGGCTGGTGCTACCTTGCTCTACTAGAGGTAAAGTCTTGGCTAGATCCAAGATATGCACCAACTCTGGCTGACTAGTCTCAGCTATAGTAGGATATGGTGCTTGTTTCTGAAGTGTTAAGATTACTGCTAATAAGTCTTTGAGCTACTTCCCCATCCTATCTATTTATTCATCTTTTTTGCTTTAACTGTTGACAGAGGTGTTGGGTCGAGTAGGTTGTGTCTTCCTGCTTGGCCTCAGCACCTTCCATAGTTTACTGATAACAGAGGAGAGAATCCTGGGTCATGTGTACCCCCGCTGAATCCTCTAATAAGTCATCTTCATTCGGATCAAAGTTGACCTTTTCATCCTCTAAATTAGACTAGGCATATCTTAAGATTTCTTCTTCTCCACTAGATACTGAGCTACTATGTCATCTAAGGATCGATCCAGCTAAACAATCATGAAAGATCGGGTCTAACTGGTAGTAGGATCACTGTCATGCACAGACAAGCACTTAACCTCTAACGCTACTGGTGAGCTGATCTTGTGAGGACTACGCTCACTAGAGGAAAGATACTCCTGAATGCTACTAGATCTGGGCAGAGTGGTACTCTTAGGAGGATCTATGGCCATAGGGGCAATTGAACTCTCTCCTCCTCCCTTAACTGCTATGACTATCTCCATAGCCTGCTGTGGTGGTGGTGGTGATGGGATGACTATGGTACTTCAAGGTTGTCTTTCCTTCCTCACCACTACTGGGGTAGAAGGTCGAGGAGGGGAGCTAGACCTCGCCACAGTAGGCGGTGTAGATGGGACAGGATCTTTCGGCCATAGCTGGATCACCAATGAGGTTCTCTTCTCCTCTAATGCAGGCTTCATGGCCTTGGCTGGAACAGTAGATGATGAGACATATACAAGAGATGGCAAACGAGGAGAAGAGCGGTGTGGTGGAGGAACCATCAACTCTCTCAGGATAGGAGCTCCTCTCCTATGATGTGTAGTCCCCATGAGTAAGATACTTTCAGTATGATCAACACGGGTAGTGCATCAATCTAGAAAGTCCACAAGTGCGGGGGCTGCTGACTGTCGGTTGTACCTCCTGCACTCTCGTCTAGTAACATGAACTGATGTATGGGCTTTCTAGCCCTCACCTACCATCACTACTGGGAATGACAGATCTAAAATCAAATGAGCCCCATACACTGATCGTCCATAGGCTCCGCCTACTCGGTGTAAGACTGATCAGAGGTTAGTGTGTGACCTACTCCTCTCACTAATAGGTGCCTGAAATTGAACCACTGGCAGAGGTGAAGCAGAAATCCTCATAGTATTCTCTCTATTAGATCCAGATAGAGGGTGGAACTAGTTTTCTATAACCAACGGGAAACCATCATAGGCAAATCCTCTACAACAAACTGAGTGGCTGCCTCCAACTCTCTAGCAATGTGAGTGTGGTACCACTTGATCATGTCATTCTTGTTTCTTCACTGGGTTCAGGTAGGTCGAGCAGAGTAGGAGCTAGACCCAACCCCAAAGGTAGCAAAGACAATCCATAGGATCAGGGGAGCCTTCCCCTTTGAGGGAGCCAGAGTGAGTACTATCCCTAACTAGGGCAGCATGGGCAATAACCAGGTGCACTGATAGTAGCATTGATACTACTATTGTGAAAACTGCCATAGGCTTCCTCTTCAGCGAGGGGCTCTCAGAATCAGATGACATGTCAACTGGATGAGTAGCTTATGCCCGATCACCGTGGTCCTTCAAACTGTGGGAAGGGGGGTTCCCTCACATGTAATCCTGGCTCCCTCAAAGCCTTGATCAAAGTGGATGAGGTGGGCATAGTCAGATCATGGAAGGCTGGCCTGATCCAGGGCCAAATCCATCCCATGAGAAAATGTGAACACATACTTCTATGTTGCCATTGCAATCAACTGAAACTGAAATTGAAACTGACGCTGACTGAAAGTCTGCAATGTTGAAAATAAACTTGATTCAGATTTCTATTTTGTTGATTTTTGAATTTAAATTTTAGAATTTGAACTCACACTCAACATCTTGAAAGTGTTAAGTGGGACTCAAATGGATTTAGAAGAGATTTTGAGATTGATTGAAAAGAGGATTTTTTAAAATTAGAATCCACTTTCAACAAATTTGGGTATGTTGAAAATGGGTTCAAATATTTTTGGAGAGATGCTTCCATAGGTTCATGTTTGAATTTTGATTTTTGATTTTGAGGACCATTTATTTAACAAATTTGGGTATGTTAAAGTAAAGTGTCAATTGATTTAGTTTTTGATTTATGATTTTTGGAATTTACTCACTTAGCAAATTTGGGTATGTTAAGTGAGGTGTTTGAAAATAATTTCTTCTTTTTCTTTATTTGCTTTATTTTGTGAATCATTTATGATTTTGAAAATGGAATCCTCATTTAGAAAATTTGGGTATGCTAAATGAGGAACTCAAGTGTGTTTAGTTTTTGAAATTTTTGGAAAATATGATTCTTAGCAAATTTAGATATGCTAAGGAAATCCAATATGATTCTTTTTATTTTGATTTTGTTTTGAAAAAGATGATCCTTAGCAAATTTAGGTATGCTAAGGAGATCCAAATGTGTTTCTTTTATTTTTGATTTGATTTTGAAAATAAGATTCTTAGCAAATTTGGGTATGCTAAGGAAATTCTAATGTGTTTCTTTTTTTTGTTTTGTATTTTGTTTTGAAAATAGAGACTTCACTTTAGCAAATGTGGTATGCTAAAATGAAGTTACAATGTGTTTTGAATTTTTTGAAATGGAGATTTCACTTAGCAAATTTGAGTATACTAAAGGAAATTGCAAAAATGTGTTGTAAATTTTGTTTTGAAAATGGAGACTTCAATTTAGCAAATGTGGTGTGCTAAAATGAAGTTCCAAATGCGTTTTGAATTTTTTTTTGAAATTGGAGACTTCACTTTAGCAAATGTGGTGTGCTAAAATGAAGTTACAAATGTTTTTTTTTTTTTTAAAAAAACTTTCATGTTTTGTTGATTTTGAAAAGAGAGATTTCCATTTAACAAATTTGGGTATGTAAGATGAAAATCAATTATGTTTCATTTTTTAAAGATGTAGTTTCATGTGTGATTATTGCCTTTTCTTTTGAAAGAGAAAATTCCAACCTAATCATATATGGAATATGTTATGTGGGATTTCAAAATAATGTCTTTTTATTTGGAAATGAAATCTTCATTCAATAAATTTGGGTATAATGAATGGAGATGTTCATGTGTGCTTTAGGGATTTTTTTTTTTGGTTTTATTTTGGAATGTTGATTGTTATTTTTATTTGAAGATGAAATATTCATTCAAGTAAATTGAGTGAAGGTATTCATTTGTGCTTTTGGAAAATATAATTATTGATTTTATTTTGGAAATGTCCCTACATGTAACAATTTTAGAAATTATTAGATGTAGCACAAATATTTTATCAAGTGTATTTTGAAAAGTGCTTTTGAAAAGCAAGACTTTTATGAATGATTGATTTTATCTTTATTTTTTGGAATGAACCTTTCCTTACCATAAAAATGGTAAGGAAAAAAGTTTCGAATCATTTTATTTTTTATTAAATTTTTATTTTCACCCATTGGGGAACCCAACGGGGGTTTTAAAACCAACATGATGTAAGGTCCTAAAACCTAAAGAGGGATTGGCTAACTTAACATAAGGATGAAATAAGCTAAGTGCTAATGGAAAAGAAAGATAGTCTTGGATTCATACAAACCACTATCATACTTGGAGACAATGATCATTTACCAAGATGGAGAGAGAGGAACCATCCCAGTGTGAAAAATCGTGGTGAAAAATATTCCTGCCTTCATCTATCCCCTTTTTGGAAAGATGATAAATGAAAATAAAAATATATTATGACTTGTTGGGACACCACGCAGATCCGCAGATGTTCTTTTTAGGGTGATTAAGTATGACATTGAGGAGAGGTATACTATCTCGAAAGATAGGAGTCACCACCATACAATGGACCTAATAACCTCAATAAGGACTCCTAAGGACTATAGGTCTTCGAAATGTACCGGAGATTCTTCCCCTACTTTACATTGAAAATTTAAATAGGGTTTATTTTAAACTGGGTTCATTAAGTTCTATAGGGGCAAGCCCCCATAGTTAATTACATGTTAAGGAATAGAATTCCTTAGGAATACTCTCGATTAAGGTAAATGATCGTTATCTCCAAGGATTTCAAAAGGTAGGACTATCAATCGATTGATTTATTTTTAGAAGATCAAGTGGGATCGATCAAGAGGAGGGAGTTCTTATTGAAGCCAAATGAAGATAGGTAGGGGATGTTTAGGATACTAGGAGGCCTAACAAGCATTCCAAGCTATCCTATGGTTGGGCTTTATATTTTTGAAAATGAATTGATTTATTTGAGTTGAATTTTTATTAAAAATCTAGGGCTTACAATTCCCATGATATAAGGTCATGGAAATGCCAAAGAGGTGAGGATTTATGCTTGTAGCCCATAAAAGAGAGAAGCAACCTCAGAACCTAAATTTAGGGAGCTTTGGCAAGGGCCAAAGCACAACCTAAATCTAAGGTGAAAATGGGTATTTGGTTTACCTCCACAAGAGAGGATAAACCACCTGACTGTTGGACTTACAACTGCTTGGGGGTGGCCGCCAACTAACTCCTACGATTTTAAATATATGTAGGCAAGTCATATGCTTTTGCAAGATAGCTAAACTGTTATTTATTTAGAAAGAGACTAAGTTCTTAAACGCACTCCCTAGGAGACTAGATCATGTAGGGCATGATTTAATGACTTAAATCTAATACAATTTTTTTACATTTTATGTTCATTTTGGATAATCAATTTGACACAGGCTTTAGGAATGATATGCCTAATGCATGAGAAATTAGATTATAGGCAAAAATCAACAAGATAAGGAGGTGTGTTTCCACCATGGCTCTCAAAGGTCAAGCCAAGTTCTCTGGCAAGGTGAAAGTCCTCTAATCAAGAGTGAAATATTATTCTTTTTATGCATGATGTGAGAAAAGTAATACAACATCTAGCTAAGGATTGCTAATTCTTTTATCTTGATTTATAACCTAGGCTTTAGGTGAGGTTATGAGTTATTTACTTTTAGTTTGCATTGATTAGTTAGATAGAAAATTTATTTTCCTAAGAGCCTAATCATCATCCAGGCCATGCATCAAAGTAAGGAATAAACTAAGAAAAGATTCCATCTTAATACACAAGCTAAACAAACATCAATCAATTTATAAAGCTAGCACAAAAGAATAAGAGGCCATTTATGGTTAGGCGCCACCGCACAAACACAAAAATAAATTGGGTAGCCAAGCTCTATCCTTATACAACCCATATTACAAATTAATTAAATAAAATCAAGAAGGAATTCATTGTTATGGGGGTCTTCATTCTTCATTTCTTCTTTCTTCATTCTCCAGTCTTCATTCTTCTTTCTTCTTTCTTCTTTTAGTTCGTTGGAATGTGGTTGCTCTAAAGGCTTCACATGGCACATAAGACATAGTCTTATGATCAATGTTCATATTAATCCCCATAACAATCATTTCAAAATCCTAATTGCAAAATTACATGAAAATAGGAAAAAGAAAATCTAACTAAAACCTGCGAAACAGAGATTATCCACACAAACTATATAATCACAAGCATGTATATATATATAAATTGGACTTAGCACCCCACACATGGGTAACCAAGTCCACTTGGCCTATTTTGGATTATGCTTAGGGGTATAAGCACCTGCACAACAAAAGCATTTTATATTTTTATTACAGTTACCCTTAAGAACAATCCCCTACATAAGATAATGGTTAGACTAAGATTGCCCTACCATTTAGTCTATGTACAGACACCCTAACATCTAGACTAAAAATAGTACATCACAAAATAAAAGAAAAACATCAAACCATGCACCGCCCTAACCTAATGCTAGATGTGGTGACTTAGCCTAATGTGTGTGCCATTTAAGGTTTGTGTGGTATGCTTAGCTAGGCTTTAAGTTTGAAGTTTTCTAAGTTTGAAAATGTTCAACTTAGAGGGTTTGTTTCATGTAAGTGATTTAGTTGATTTGGTTGATTTTATTTTGTATTTTGATTTGGTTTGAATGAATCCTACAATTAATTACTATGTTGTAAAGAGAGAAAAAGAGAAGAGAACTTCACTTTCCTCCGTACCTTAAATAATTTCTAAGGTAGATTCATATTTGATTATTATTTAGTGAATATTTTATTATGTGTTTTGATTAATCCTAAGTTTATATTTTCCCTAAACAAATCTATTCAAAAAGAAAGGCAATTTAAGATTAACTAAAGTGAAATACTATCACAAAACACATAGTACTTCATTTCTTTCCCAACATATGTAACATGCATATGGATGAATCCTAAGCATATCTATAGATGAAAATGAAAGTGTTTAGTACACCTTTATGATGAATGCTAAGAGAGTTACTTAAGAAAATCTAGATGCTTCATGATGCATGATTTTGTTAAGTAGAAAATGAGTGATTCTTTTATCCATTTTTCATATGCACATTTACAAGTACAAAAGACATAAGTGAGTACGACGTCATTGTTAGCATCAGGGGAGTAAGGTACAAGATCTACTTAGAGCTACTTAAAGCCTCGCAATCCCGAGATTTTCCAGACTAATATACCACTTTTCTTAAATACATGTGTATGTACAAAAAGAAATGCATGGAATGAGAATCATGCAAAAGTTGATGTTTGTTTGGTTAATTTGTTGGTTGTTTAATTTACATGTGTAAATGTGAGAATCCTTCTTAATTCATAACATGTAAGTGGATAGAAAAGGATATAAGCTAGTGTTATGTTCTTTTAAAAGAACTATACACTTTACGAATCCATCCAAATTCATGTTAAAAGAGAAGAGAAGGAAAGCCACATAGTACACATCTTTATATTTATACTCACATGCAACATTATCAATAATTATAAGTAGCATATCTTTCAGTTATGATATTTGATTTATAAGTTTTAAAAATAATTTTGGATTTAATAGTCATAATAGCCATTCATATGCTTACTTTAGCCAAAACATGCAATTTGACATAAATAAAATATTTCAATTTTATTTGATTTTCAAAAGGCATGAATGCATGATTATCATATGACATACACATTTAGCTTATTAGGAAAAAATAAAGTGATGAAAGCATGTAAATTCATTCACCCTAATTAATTCCTAAAGATAATCTTAAGAAATATGATTATTTAAAGTAAACAAATTTGTTTTAAAGAGATTTTTGTTTATGTTTGAGTTTGATTTGAAATTAAGAAATGTGAAGAGGTTTGCTAGCCATATGTGTATATTATTTTAGTTTAATTTTTAGAATAATTAAATGATTTTTATATTTTATTTAGGTTAAGGTGTACATTAAGTTCATTAATTACCTCTTACCTACGCCTATTTAACATATTTAGCCAAATAATTATGAGCCAATGTATGACATAAAATACACAAGGAATTTAAGATAATAATGCACCTAGGAAAGAAAGGGGCCTAATGCAATTGGCTCACAATTAGTCATTAATTAAGCTAAAAGATTTAATTTAAATACTTTCATAACCCTCCCCACACATGTAGGTTGGATTTTGATTTCCTTAAGTTACTTAGGTTATTGAACACCTAAGCACCTACCTAAGATAAATTGATTAAGTTATAGAATGTTTTAATTTTGAAAAGATTGATTAATTAAGTCATTTAATTAAGTGATTAAATTATTTAATTAATTTGCATTTTAATTAGATTTTTATCCAAATGAAATAAACTTAGGGGAAAAGATTTGAGAAAGAATTTCCGAATCTCATTCTCTAAGTCCATTCACTGTTCTAAGTTGTCACATCTGAAGCCACGTCAGGGACGGTGCTACGTGCTTTCACTCTGGATTGTCCGATCAAAGATCGGATGGTTGAGATGGGCCCACAGTTTCTAAAGGGATTAATCACAGATCCCATGCGGCTTGATCAGGACCATCCATCCAAAATATGCAGATGGACAATCCATGATCCATCATTGAGTTTGGCTATGGGTGAGGGCATTAGTCCACTCTTTAAGGCAAGATCTGAGCTCAAACTCAACCACACTATCATCATGCAAGGAAGAAGACATCCAACGGTCAATTTTACTGGAGATGAAAATTCTCTTCACAAAGGACCACACACTCCCAATTATAGGCTCAGTTTGAAGGCATACCTCACCGAAGGCTATCACTAGTGCTCCAATCCATCGAGGTAGCTTCGTCTAGTAGAGACGAAGCCCTGTTGAAGATTTGAGGCTTTAGTATTGGGTAGATCCTTCTATTGACCAAGGTGCTCCTCCTAAGCATGCGGCCTTGGTCTAGACACCACCTCCCTTTCCTTTGAAGCTTGGAAGAAGGTTTGGATGAGTTTGATTAGGTTCCCTTAGTGCTTGCAAGAGGAATTGGATTAATATTGTGTATTGGATGAGCTAGAAATTTCCTTAGCCTCCCCTATTTTTGATTTGAAGGAATCCGAAAATGGAGAATGCCAAATGCTTGGGGATTGCTTGAGAGAGCTTGGAGAGCTTGCCTTAGGTCTCTCTCTGTCAATCGAGTGTTAGTGTCTTTAATTCAAGCGAAATTAGGGGGAGTATATCTCCCCCTTGAAGGACCGGATGGTCGAGCTTAGGTTTACCATTTTGGATCAATTGGCCAGATTGGATAAATTTTTTAGGTTGTTTTGGCTTGCACATGGTTCAGTTTTAGCAGAGCAAGGTAGTGGCGAAGTGCCATGTGCTGATTTGGAGTGTGGAAGTGATCCCATGTGCTTGAAATTAAGGGAGTGGTCATTTTTGGCCTTGAGTTGGGTTTAGCTGATCCAAACCCATTGGGTCATGTGCACCATGCTCACTAGTGTCCACTTGGTCCACTAAGAGAGTGCCAAGTGGCTATGAAGAGGATTTGACCAAATTCTAAGTGAAATTAGCCAAGAATTACCCTTTGACCTAGGGGTAAAATGGTTGTTTGACTTGGATTTCAATTTGAATATATTTGGTATGATTGAAAAATGGGTTAGGCCAAGATTCAATGAATTTGGAATTGATTTGATATTCTTTGGCTCATGTTGACCCATTTAGGTTAAAATGGGTCAACTTCAGTCAAGTTGACCAATTGGTCAAATTGGGTCAAACTAAGGGTTGGGTCAAGTTCATATGACCATTTGAAATGTTTTGGTATCATTGGTTTGATTCTATTTGATTTTTATTTTGATTTGGTTCATTTGATTTCATTTAGGTCAAATGGGTCAAGTTGACCAATTTGACTTATTTGACCTATTTGGGTTAGGTCAAGGGTTGGTTTAGGTTTCATTGATCATATGAAATGTATTGGTATCTTTGTTTCCAATCAATTTTGGTATAATTTGATTTTGGCTCAACATGACCTTTTAGGTCAAGTTGGGTTCAGAGTCAATTGGGCTAGGTTGGGTCTAGTTGGCCAATTGGGGCTTTGGTCAAGTTCAACAAGTGATTTGGAATGAACTTGACCCATTGGCTCCAATTAATTTGGCATAGATCAAGTTTTGACCCATTTTGACTTTTTAGGTCAAGTTGGGTCTACTTGGGTCAAGTGGCCAATTGGGGTAGGTTAGGCTCAAATAATGGCTTGGTTAAGTTCAAACATTGATCATGAATGAGTTTTGATCAATGGTTTAAATCAATTTGGCATATGGTGGATTTTGACATGTTTAAGTTTCATTTTGACTAAGTGTTGACTTGGCTTAGTTGGGCTTAATTCAATCCAATTTGGGTAGGATTAGAATTTAGTTCAAAAGGTGAACTTTAGGTCACTTTGAGTCAAGTGAGCCTAAGTGGGTCAATTGACTTGATCAAGGCTTGAATCAAGTTTGATTGAACTCACATATAGACTTATGATTGAAATATAAATCCATTTGCAAGTTATTTAGAGTCAAATGAATTTTGATTCATTTGATAATTTAAAGTTCGAAGGGGTGAACATGAGTTTGACTTGGGTTTAATTTTTGAATTTAGTTTTGGTTTGATAATTAAAGTTTATGTTTATATTTAGATTCATTATTAAAGGATTAATTGAATCATGAAGAAAAATCAAAGGTTTGGCTTGATTTGAATTTGATTTAGCTAAGTTCAAGAATTTGACTTGAAAGGCTTGGGTTGGATTTGGGTTGAATTCGAATTTGATTTTTGAATTTAGTTTTGGTTTGATGATTGAAGTTTATATTTATATTTGGATTCATGATTAAAGGATTGATTGAATCATGAAGAAAAATCAAGAGTTTGACTTGATTTGAATTTGATTTGGCTAAGTTCAAGAATTTGACTTGAAAGGCTTAAGTTGGATTTGGGTTGAATTTGAATTTGATTTTTGAATTTTGTTTTGGTTTGATGATTGAAGTTTATATTATATTTGGATTCATGATTAAATGATTGATTGAATCATGAAGAAAAATTAAGAGTTTGGCTTGATTTGAATTTGATTTGGCTAAGTTCAATAATTTGACTTGAAAGGCTTAGGTTGAATTTTGGTTGAATTTGGATTTGATTTTTTGAATTGATTTCGGATTTTTGAATTTATATTTCAATTATATTTGTGAACATAAATGAGAATATAAATGGGCTATGAGAAAAATTATTGAATTTGAATTGATTTGGATTTCATTTAGGTTAGGTCCATAAGATAGAATCCAAGTGACTCAGAAAAGATTTTTAGTATTTGGATTTCAATCATAAGCTTCAATCATTTGAAATCGATTTAAGTTTGAAAAAAATCAATTAAGTTGGGATTGATTTAAGTTTTGATGTTGATTTGATTTGGAGTTTGGAGTTAGTTTAGACTTGATTTGGAATTTAACTTGAAGGAAGGAAGTGAGGAGTTTGTTCAAGCTATAGGGTAGGAAAAATTTTCCTAACACCCCTAAGGCATGACCTATTCTTATGCAAACTCTTCTAACTATCTATGGCTAGGTTGAGTGTTCACCTAATAATTAGAAGTGTCTTAAGACTAAGGAAAGTATCTAAGAGAAGTCTTATGTCTTAGATGGAGGGGTTGAGAGCTCATCCTAAAAATGAGGTCAACAATACACTCATTCATTTCTTCCCATAATGTATACCATGCATATGAATAATCCTAAGCATACCTATATATTTTATGTAAATCTTAGCATACTTTTGATGATGAATGCATAGAAATGCATTTTTGAAGTTTAAATATTTTTTTTGTTAATTTAATCATGAATGCATATCTTTATTATGTCGAAAAGATGTATTTTTTATCCATTAGCTAAATACACATCCACATGTATAAAAGTTATAAGTGAGTGCGGTGCCATTGTTTTTTACAACAGGGGCATAAGGTACAAGACCTACTTAGGGCTACTTAAAGCCTCGTAGCCCCGGGATGTTCAGACTAATGCACCACTTTTCTTAGATACATGTAAATGTATTAATAACTATAAGGATAAGAAAATCCATGCAAAAGTTGTGTTTTATTTGTTTAATTTTTGAAACTTTATTCATTGGCCACATCACACATGCATATGTATGAGAGTTTAAGTGAGTACGACACAATTGTTTTCTACACTAGGGGCATAAGATACAAGACCTTGTTGACCTCACTTTTGAGTGAGCTCTCAAGTTCTCCATCTTAGACCTATGACTCCTCTAGACACTAAGAGTTCCTTAGTCTTAAGACACTTCTAGTGATTAGGTGAACACATAACCTAACCCTAGACACTTATAAGTGTTAGCCGTAGGAATAGGTTATGTCTTAGGGGTATTAGTAGGACTTGCCTACCCTATAGCTTAAACTCAATCCTTGCTTCCCTCATTCAAACCAATCCAAATCAAATATTAAATCAATTTCAACTCAATTGATTTTCTCAAATCATAAATCAATTCCAAAATCCAAATCATAAATCAATTCCAAATCAAAATGATTGAAACCCATAATTGAATTCAAATCTTAAAATCTTTCCTAAGCTCTTTAATTCTATCTTATGAACTTAGCTCAAATCAAATCCAAATCACTCCAAACTCAAAATATTTTCTCATAACCCATTTATATTCTCATTTATACTCACAAATATAAATGAAATATAAATTCAAATAACCAAAACTAAATTCAAAGCTCAAATCCAAATCCAACTTAAATACAACTTATACTCTTTCAAGTCAAATCCTTGAACTTAGCCAAACCATCCTCAAATCAATCCAAACCTTTAGATTCTCTTTTCAAACAATCACTTCTTCAATCACATGCCCAAATATATACATAAACTACAATCATCAAACCAAAATCAATCTAACCCAAGTCAAACCCATGTTCATCCTTTTGACTTGAAATTATCAAATGAACTAAAACCCATTTGACTCGAAACCACTTGCAATTAGATTTATATTTTAATCATAAGTTCCATATTCGAATTCAACCAAACTTGAATCAAGCCTTGATCAAGCCAAATAACTCATTTAAGCTCACTTGACACAAAGTGACCTAAAGGACCTTTTTGAGTCAATTCTAATCCAACCCAAATTGGATTGAACAAAGCCCATCTAAGCCTCACATTGTGAGCAACAATTATCCTACTATGATCAATCACTCAAATTAGGTCAAACCAAGTCAAACCTAGCCTTTTACTAAGTCAACACTTAGCCCAAATGAAACCTAAACAAGCCAAAATTTACTATAGCAAAATTGATTGAAATCATTGATCTAAACCAATCTATAATCAATGATTGAACTTGACCAAGCCATCAATTGAGCCAAACCCAGCCTAATTGGCCATTTGACCAAAGTTTACCCAAATTGACTTAAAAAGTCAAAATGGGTCAAATCTTGATCTAAGCCAAATTGATTGCAACCAATGTGTCAAATTCATTCTAAATCACTTGTTGAACTTGGCCAAAGCTTCAATTGACCAACTAGACCCAACCTTGCCCAATTGACCATGAACCTAACTTGACCTAAAAGGTAGAATCAACTTGAAATAAAACTAAATCTAAATTGATTAAAACCAAAGCTTGCAATACATTTCAAATAATTAACCAAGCCTAAACCAACCCATGACCTAACCCAATTGGGTCAAATGGGTCAAATTGGTACCTAAATGAACCTAAACCAAATCTAAATAAAATTGAACCAAACCAATGATACCCATAGGCTCCAAATGATCATTTGAACTTGACATAACCCTTACTTTGACCCAATTTGACCAATTGGTCAACCTAACCCAATTTGACCCAACTTGACCTAAATGAGTCAAATTAAATCAATTCAAATCAAATGAACTCCAAATCACTTGAAATTTGGCCTAACCAATTTTTGAATCATTTCAAATCTGTCCAAATCAAAATCATGGCCAAATGACCATTTTACCCTTAGGTCAAAGGCTATCCTATGACCAAATTAACTTAGAATTTGGTCATTTCTTTCTCAAGGCCACTCGGCATCCTTCTAGTGGTCCACATGGACACCAAGGAGGGCGATAAACATGACCCAATAAGCTTGGGTTGGCCATGACTCAAGCCAAGGCCAAATTGACCCCTCTAATGGAAATTGAACACTTGGATCCCCAAATGCACTCACCTAGCACATAGCCATCCACTCTCCTTCACTCCACTAGCTAAAATGACTCACATGGGTGTTTACCAGCCCAAACCGTGAACCTAATCTCACCTATTGATCAAAAATGACATTTAATCCTCTCACCGTCTGATCCAAGGAGGGGGAGATATACTCCCCATCATTCTCACTCAAACCACAAGCACTCATTTCTACAGAGCTAAGGAGAGTGAGTCAAAGCTCCCCTATCTTTTCCAAGCCCTTCGCAAGCTCCATTGATTTCCCATTTTGATTTCACTCAAAGCCGAAATAGGGGAGATCAACCCCAAGCTTAACTCATCCAATTCTCCATCAAAACCAAATTAACCTTGCAAGCACCATAAGTGGACTTCGTCGAGTTCAACCAAGTTATTTCCCAAGTCTCCAAGCCACGGGAAGCAGTACTTCGATCAAGCCCAACAACCATTGAAGGGGAGCTTGGTCAACTGAATCATTAATACTTTCCACAGGGCTTCGTCTCTACTAGACGAAGCTACCTCCTCCATTAGAAGCACCGATGATAGCCTCCGACGAGGTAATTGCTTGAAATCGTAGCCTTAGGAAAATTTTCTTTGGTCCTTTTTGAAGAAAATTATCATCCCTTGAGATCTTGACAATTGGATGTGCATCCCCCCTCCTTCCGAAGGTGTGGATTCATTTTGATCCCAATTTGAGCTCGGGTGAGCTCAAATTGAACGGGGAGAGATGAATAGTGTTTGTCTCTCATCACTCGTAAAGGAGAAGGATCACACGTCGTCCGTCTCATGTGATTGGAATGGACGGCTGTGATTAGATCACATTAGATCCCTTTTGATTTAAATCTTAATTGTAGGATTATTCGTGTGTGTCCGATCTTAGATCGGACAGCCCGTAGAGAAAGTACATCCACCGCCGGTTGACTTAGTAGACAGATGTGAGAACTTAAATAACTTATCCCAGCTCCACGTGGAAAGCATGCCGCGTCAGCCGCCACATGACATGATGGGATTAGGAGGTTAATTTGGCTCAATTAATCTGATTTTAAAGCTAAAAATTTCAAAATTCATAACTAATTATAGAAAAATCCAAAAAATGCAAACTCATGCTCATTTTAAAGATAATTCAGAGGAGAAGAATAAAAATTAAATTTAATTAATTTTGAATAGTGATTTTAACTCAATTTGGGCTTTATTGAAAATATAATAAAGATAATTACTCTCTAATTAATCTAGAAATTAATCTCAAACTTTCTTAGATTAATTAGTGGGATGACCTCTGCCTCCCATAATATTTTGGGAATTTATTGTTGGATTAATTAGGGGAATTGCTTGTTTCATCCCTAATCACTTTTTAATTAATTAAATTATTAATTAACATGTTAAACAATGATAAATTCATTAATTAAGCTTCATAATCATCATGAAATAGTGAATGGACTTAGGGAATGAGATTAGGATTTCTTTTCTAATCTTTTCCCCTAAGTTTATTTTATTTAGATAAATACTTAATTAATTTATAAATTAATTAATGACTTAATCACTTCATTAATTAATTCAATTAATCAAACTCAAAACTAAATCACTCGAGAATTTAATCATTTAATTTTTGGGTAGATTCTTAGGTGTTCAATAACCTAAGAGGATTCCAAAGGAAATTATAATCAAACTACATATGTAGGGTAGTTATGAAAGTAGTTAATTAAACCATATGTTAGTTCAATCAAACTCAAATCAAGCTTCGACGAAGCCATTTGACCCACTTAGGCTCACTTGACCTAAAGTGACCTAAAGTATCCCTTAAGAGCCAAAATTTAATCCTACCCAAATTGGATTGAACTAAGCTCAACTAAGTCTCACATTGTGAGCAACAATCATCATGAGATGATCAATCACTCAAATTGGGTCAAACCAAGTCAAACCTAATGGTTGACCAGCCAAAATGAAACCTAAACTTGCCAAAATCTACCATAGGCCAAATTGATTGAAATCATTGATCAAAACTCATTCATGATCAATCTTTGGACATGACCAAGTCATCATTTGAGCCTAACCTAGCCCAATTGGCCACTTGACCCAAGTTGACCCAAGTTGACCCAACTTGACCTAAAAAGCCAAAATGTGTCAAAACTTGATCTTTGATTGAAACTAGTAGGTCAAGTTCATTTCAAACCACTTGTTGAACTTGACCAAAGCCTTAATTGGTGGCCAACTAGACCCAACCTAGCCCAATTGACCTTGAACCCAACTTGACCTAAAAGGTCAAATTGAGCCAAATCCAAATATAAACCAAATTGATTGGAAATAAAGATACTAATCCATTTTCAATGATCAATGAAGCCTAAACCAATGCTTGGCCTAACCCAAATAGGTCAAATGGGTCAAATTGGTCAACTTGACCCATTTGACCTAAATAATATCAAGTGTACCAAATTCAAATATAAATCAAATTGAACCAAACCAATGATGCTAATACATTTCAAATGGTCATATAAACTTGACCCAACTCTTGGTTTGACCCAATTTAACCAATTGGTTAACTTGATCAAAGTTGACCAATTTTAACCTAAATGGGTCAACATGAGCCAAATCATATCAAACCAACTCCAAATTTAATGAAACTTGGCCTAACCCATTTTTCAATCATACCAAACATATTCAAATTGAAATCCAAGCCAATTGAACATTTTACCCCTAAGCTATTGGATAACCTAAAATTAAAACCACTTGGAATTTGGTCAATTCCTTTTCATGGACACTTGGCATCTTCTTAGTGGACCAAATGGTCACAATGAGGATGGTGCACATGACCCATTAGGTTTGGGTCAGCCAAACCCAACCGTAGGTCAAAACCACCACCTCACTTAACATGGGCACATGAATCCTTCCTCCACTCATTCCAAGCACATGGGAGCTTCACTACTCCACTCCACACCCAAAACTGAATGCCATGACACTCTAAATGACCAACAAATTGATCCAATATGATTAACTGATTAAAAATGGCATAAGCACTCACGACCATACGATTCACCTAGGGGGAGATATATTCAACCTAATTTCACTTGAATTGCATTGTCTTATATTCGATTGAGTAAGAGGAAGCCAGAGAAAGCAATTGTAAGTCTCCCCAAGCTCTCGTAAGCCAATTCGATTTCCCCATTCTCGATTTCTTCAAAACCAAAAATAGGGGAGGTAGCAAGATTTTCCAATTGATCCAATACTCAAAGTCAATCAATTCACTTTGCAAGCACCTTGAGGGAACCTAATCGAGCTCACTCAAGCCTTCATCCAAGTACTCAAACCACTGGAAGAGTGCTCTAGACTAAAGCCACAAGAATTTCAAGGGAACCTTGGTCGATAGAGAGATATACTCAACCTCAACACCTCAAATTTTCAATAGGGCTTCGCCTCTACTAGACAAAGCTACCTCAAAGGATTTGAGCACTGGTGATAGCCTCTGGTGAGGTATGCCTTCAACTCGAGCTTAAATTAGAGAGTGTGTGGTCCTTTGTGAAAGGAATTTTCATCTCAAGTAAAACTAGCTGTTGGATGTCTTCTCCCTTACATGATGATGGTGTGGGTTGAGTTTGTGCTCAATCCGAGAGCAATCGAGCTCGAATCTTGCCCTAAAAGATGCACGGTGGCCATCTCCCATAGGCAAGCTCATGGACGGATCATGGGCCATCCATTCACACATTTTGGATGGATGACCATAATCAAGACACGTAGGATCCTCTGATTCATCCTATTAATACTGAGGGCTTGATATCAATCGTCTAATCTTTGATCAGATGGATGAGGAGAAAGTGTGTAGTGCTGTCGCTAATGTGACACTATGATGTGACAACTTAAGTGACCTCTCCCATTGTGCCATGTGAAAAGCGCACCGCGTCAGCCTCCATATGGCACCGACGGAATTAATCATATAATTAAATGTTTAATTACTTAATAATCATGAAAAATTCAAAATATCATAACTAAATGTAGCAAAATCAGAAAAATACAAAATAAAAAGCATTGGGAAGATAATTCAAAGAGGAATAATCTAAAATTAATTTCAATTGATTTTGAATAGTGATATTTTTTTTGAATTTGAGTTTTATTGGAAATTTAATTATGTTAATTGCTCTTTAACTATCCCATTGATTAATTCCAAATTTTAATGTGCATTTAGTGGGAAGAATTCTGGCTCCCCTAATTTCCTTGGTATTTATTAGTGGTTTAATTAGGGTAATTGCTTTGTTCATTCATAATTCTCCTCTTAATCAATTAGATTATTAATTAAGCTTTTAAATAGTGATAAATCCATTAATTTAAGTTGTTAATCACCTTAGAGCGGTGAGTGGACTTAGGGAATGAAATTAGGGTTCTTCCCATGTCTTATTGTCCTAAGTTCATTTCATTTGGATAAAATCTAATTAAGGTGCAAATTAAATAAATAAGTTTAATTACTTAATTAAATGGCTCAATTAATCAAGCTTTTCAAAATCAAAATATTCCAGAACTTAACCAATACATCTTGGGTAGGTGCTTAGGTGTTCAATAACCTAAGTAGCTTAAGAAAATCAAAATCCAACCCACATATGTGGGAAGGGTTATGAAAGTACTTAAATTAAACCCTTTAACTTAATTAATCATTAATTATGAGCCAATTGCATTAGGTACCTTTCTTTATTAGGATGCATTATTGATTTAAATTCTTTGTGGTTTTATGTTATACATTGGCTCATAATTATTTGATTAAATATGATAAAGTGGTGTAGGTAAGGGGTAATTAATACACTTAATTCACACCTTATGCTAACCAAAGTATAAAATTGATATAATCACCTAAAAATTAAACTAAATCATTATACACATGTAGGAATGGGTTAGGAACAACAAACCTTCTCACATTTCTCAAATTAAAATCAAACTCAAAACAAAATCAAACTTTCCTTAAACCAAATTTGATTTGCTTTAAATAATTCTATTTCATAGGATTGTCTTTAGGAATTACATAGGGTGAATGAATTTACATGCTTTCATCACTATATTTTTTTCCTAACATGCTAAATGTGTATGCCATATGAAAATCATGCATTCATGCTTTTTGAAAATCAAATTAAAAATGAAATATTTTCTTTATGTCAAATTGCATATTTTGGCTAAAGTATAAACATGAATGGCTATTATCACTATTAAATTAAAATTACTTTCAAAGCTTATAAATTAAACATCAAAACTGAAAGGTATGCTACTTATAATTATTTATGAGCTTGCATGTGACTAAAAATATAAAGATGTGCATAGTGTGGCTTTCCTTCTCTTTTCTTTTAGCATAGTTTTGGATAGGATTTGATAAAGTGTATAATTCATTTGAAAAGATCATAACACTTGCTTAAATCCATTCCTATTCATTCCTACATTATTACTTAAGAAGGACATTCACACTTACACATATAAATTGCATAAACAAATCAAACAAACAAATATAAACTTTTGCATCTTTATTTTTCCATTCATTTCTTTTATACATGTATATGTATTTAAGGAAAGTGGTATATTAGTCTGGACAATCCTAGGGTTGTGAGGCTTTAAGTAGCCCTAAATAGGTCTTATACCTTACACCCCTTGTGCTAACAATGACGCCTTACTCGCTAATGTCTTTCATACATATATGTGTGCATATAAAAAATGGATAAACGAATCCCTCTTTTTCTACTTAACAAAATCATGTATCATAAAAACATTCAAATTTCTCAAATAAACTCTCTTAGCATTCATCATTAAAATGTGCTAAATATTTTCATTTCCATGTATAGATATGCTTAGGATTCATTCATATGCATGTTACACATGTTGGGAAGGAAATGAAGTGATGTGTGTTTTGTGATAGTATTTCACTTTACTTAATCTTAAAATGCCTTTATTTTTGAATAAGTTTATTTAGAGAAAATCTAAACTTAAGATTAATTAAAACACATAATAAAATATTCACTAAACAAAAATCAAATATGAATCTACCTTAGAAATTACTTAAGGTAAGGAGGAAAGAGAAGTTCTCTTCTCTTTTCCTCTCTTTACAACTTAGTAATTAATTTTAGGATTCACTTAAACCAAATGAAAATACAAAATAAAATCAACCAAAGCAACTAAATCACTTACATGAAACAAACCCTCAAAGTTGAACATTTTCATATTTAGAAAATTTCAAGCTTAAAGCCTAGCTAAGCATACCACACAAATCTTAAATTACACACACATTAGGCTAAGTCACCATTTTTAGCTTTAGGTTAGGGCAGTTCATGGTTTGATGTTTGGTTTTATTTTGTGATTTTTTATTTAGTCTGGATGTTAGGGTGCATGTGCTTAGACTAAATGGTAGGGTGACCTTAGTCTATCCATAGTCTTCTACAGGGGATTGTGCTTAAGAGGCGTTGTAATAAAAAATATAACTACTTTTGCTGTGCAGGTGCTTATACCCCTAAGCATAATCCAAAATAGGCCAGGTGGACTTGGTTACCAATGTGTGGGGTCAATATATATATATATATATATATATATATATATATATATTCTTGGGATTGTATGGTTTGTTTGGCTAATCTCTATTTTGCAGGTGTAAGTTAGATTTCCTTTTTCCTATTTTCATGTACTTTTGCAATTTGTATTTTGGAATGATTATTATGGGGGATTAGGATGAGCATTGGTCATAAAATTGTATCTTATGTACCATGTGAAGCCTTTGGGGCAACAACATTCCAACCAACTAAAAGAAGAAAGAAGAAATGAAGAATGAAGCCCCCCATAACATGAATTCCTTGCTTAATTGTAATTGATTTATCTGTAATCTGGGTTGTATAAGGGTAGAGCTCGGCTACCCAATTTATTTTTTTTGGGTTTATGTGGTGGAGCCCGACCATAAATTGTCTTTTATTCTTTTGCAGTAGTTTTATAAATTGATTGATGTTTGTTTAACTTGCGCATTAAGATGACACTTTCTAATATCTTCCTTGCTTTGATGTATGGCCTGGATGATGATTAGGTTCTTAGGAAAATAAATTTTCTATCTAATAAAATAACTGAAATTAAAAATAAATAACTCATAACCTCACTTAAAGCTTAGGTTATAAAATAAGATAAAAGAATTAGTAACCCCTTAGCTGGATGTTGTCTTACTTTTCTAACATGATGCATAAAATGCATATTGTTTCACTCTTGATGGAGGACTTCTACCTTTGCTAGAGAACTTGGCTTGACCTGTGAGAGTCATGGTGGAAACACACCTCCTTATCTTGTTGATTTTGGCTCATAATCTAATTTCTCATGCATTAGATATATATCCTAAAGCCTGCATCAAATTGATTGTTTAAACTAAAAATAAAAATGTAACAAAAATTGCATTAGATTTAAGTCATTATAGCATGCCCTATATGATCTAGTATCTTAGGGAGTGTGTTTAAGGACTTTGTCTATTTCTAAATAAAGAAGAACCTTGCTATCTTGCATAGCATATGACTTGCCTACATGAATTTAAAATTGTAGGACTTAGTTGGTGGCCACCCCTAGGCAGTTGAAAGTCCAATAGTCGGGTGATTTATTCTCTCTTATGGAGGTGAACCAAATACACATTTTTGCCTTAGATTTAGGTCATGCTTTTGGTCCTCACCAAAGCTCCCTAGATTTAGGTTCAGGGGTTGCTACTTTCCTTTGCAGGCTACGAGCATAAATCCTCACCTCTTAGGCATTTTTGTGACCTTGTATCATGGAATTATAAGACTTAGCATTCTAATAAAAAATTTAACTTAAATAAATCAATTCAATTTTAAAAATGTAAAACCCCCCATAAGATAGTTTGGGGTGCTTACTAGGCTTCCTAGTATCTTAATCATCCCCTACTTATTTTTGTTTGTCTTCGATAAGAACTCCCTCATCATGATCAATCCTACTTGACTTTCTAAAAATAAGCCAATCAATTAATAGTCCTACCTTTCAAAATCTTTAGAGACAATGATCATTTACCTTAATTGAGAGTATTCCTAAAGAATCCTATTCCTTAGGATGTAATTAACTATGGGGCTTGCCCTTGTGGGGAACTTAACAAACCCAGTTTAAAATAAATCCTACTTTACTTTTCCATATAAAGTAGGGAAGAATCTCTAGTACATTCTGAAGACCCATAGTCCATAGGAGTCCTTAATGAGGTGATTAGGTCCATTGTAGGGTGGTGACTTCTATCTCTCGAGATAGTACACCTTTCCTCAATGATGTACCCGATCACCCTAATAAGAACATCTACAGATCTATGTGGCATCCTAACATGGCGTAATTTTATGTATATACATATTTTTTTTTCATATATCCTTGTTTTCCCTAAAAAAATAAAAGGGGGATAGCTGAAGGCAGAGATAAATATAAAATTTTTTCACCATAGATTTTTCTAGCGACTCCACCGAGGAAGGTTCCTCTCTCCATCTTTGGTAAATGATCGTTGTCTCCAAGTATTGATAGTGGGTTTGTACTTTTGTATGAATTCAAGACTATCTTTATTTTTGTTGGTACTTAGCTTATGTCATCCTTAAGTTAAGCTAGCCAACATCTTTAGATTTTAGGACCTCACCCCGTGTTGGTCTTAAAACTTCCATTAGGTTCCCCAATGGGTGAAAATAAAAATTTAATAAAAAGAAAATGATTAAAGACTTCCTCCTTACCATTTTTATGGTAAGGAAAGGTTTAATATAAAAATAAATATAGAATAAATCCTTCATAAAAGTCTTACTTTTCAAAAGCACTTTTTCAAAATACACTTAATAAACTATTTGCACTACATCTAATAATTTTCATAATTATTACATGTAGAAACCTTTCAAAAATAAAACCAACAATCATAACTTCAAAAGCACAAATGAACTCTTCACTTAATTCATTTTGATGAAGACTTCATTTTCAAAAAAAAAAAAAAATCAACAATCTTAAACTTTCAAAAAGCACAAAATTTGAAGATGGGCCTTTCCATTCAATACATCCAAATGTGTTGGAGGATGTTACATCTTCAAGAAAACTCACAACTTTGAAATTCCACTCAACACATTCCACATGTGTTAAGTTGGAATTTTCACCTTTTCAAAAAGCACATATGAAACCTCTCCATTAAATATACCCACATTTATTGAATGGAGGTTTCATTTCCAATCAAAATCAAAAATAAGTTTTCAAAAAGCACATATGAAACCTCCCCATTCAATATTCCCACATTTATTGAATGGAGGTTTCATTTCCAATCAAAGTCAAAAAATAAACTTTCAAAAGGCACATATAAACATCTCCATTCAATATACCCAAATTTATTGAATGAAGATTTCATCTCCAAATAAAATGACATTATTTTGAAATGCCACTTAACATATTCATATATGATTAGGTTGGAATTTCCTCATTCAAAAAATAATAATCACACACAAAAATACATCTTTGAAAAATGAAACATAATTGATTTCCATCTTACATACCAAAATTTGTTAAATAGAAATCTCTCTTTCCAAAAATCAACAAAACACAACAAAAAATTTGAAAACACATTTGGAACTTCATTCTAGCATACCACATTTGCTAAAGTGAAGTCTCCATTTTCAAAACAAAATCCAAAACAAAATTTGAAACACATTCTTGGAATTTCATTTAGCATACTCAAATTTGCTAAGTGAAGTGTCCATTTCACAAAATTCAAAACACATTAGAACTTCATTTTGGCGCACCACATTTGTTAAAGTGAAGTCTCTATTTTTCAAAACAAAATTTGAAACACATTTTTAGAATTTCATTTAGCATACTCAAAATTTTTAAGTGAAATCTCCATTTCACAAAAATTCAAAAAACACATTGGAACTTCATTATAGCATACCACATTTGCTAAAGTGAAGTCTAATTCAAAACACATTGGAACTTCATTTTGGCATACCACATTTGCTAAAGTGAAGTCTCCAATTTTCAAAACAAAATCCAAAACAAAAGAAACACATTGACACTTCATTATAGCATACCACATTTGCTAAAGTGAAGTCTCCATTTTCAAAACAAAATCCAAAACAAAAAATAACACATTAGGATTTTCTTAGCATACCCAAATTTGCTATGAATCTTATTTTCAAAATCAAATAAAAAAATAAAAAGAAACACATTAGGATTTCTTTAGCATACCCAAATTTGCTAAAGATCCTATTTTTTGAAAATCAAAGTCTCTAAAAACAAAAGAAACACATTACAATTTTCTCAGCATACTGAAATTTACTAAGAGTCCTATTTTCAAAAAATTTCAAAAATAAAACACACTTGAATTCTTCATTTTAGCATACCCAAATTTACTAAATGGGGATTCCATTTTTCAAAATCACAAATAATTTATAAAACAAAGCAAAAAAAGAAAAAGAATAAATTATTTTCAAACACCCCAATTAGCATACCCAAATTTACTAAGTAAATTCAAAAAAAATTCACAAATAAAAAAACAAAATCAATTGACCCTTTACTTTAACATACCCAAATTTATTAAATAAAGGGTCCTTAGAATCAAAAATCAAAATTTAAATATGAACTTATGGAATCATCTTTCCAAAAATATTTGAACCCATTTTTCAACATACCCAAATTTGTTGAAAGTGGATTCTACATTCAAAAATTTCTCTTTCCAATCAAATCTCAAAATCTCTTCTAAATTCATTTAAGCTCGACTTAACACTTTCATGATATTGAGTATGGGTTCAAATTCTAAATTTGAATTCAAAATCAACAAAGCAAAAAAAATATGATTCAAGTTTATTTTTGACATTGTAGTTTCTATCAGCTTTAGTCAATTTTTCAGTCTCAGTTCAGTAAAGTTTGATTCAATGGCAGTGCAAAAGTATGTGTTCTCATTTCCTCATGGAATGGACTTGGCCCTGGATCAAGCCAGCCTTCCCCAATCTAATTATGTCCACCTCATCCACTTTGGTTGAGGCTTCAAGGGGGCTAGGATTACATGTGAGGGCACTCCCCTCATGGCTGTTAGCAGTAGCACAATGACTAGATAGAAGCCGGTCATCCAGATCGACATGCCATCTGACTCTGATATTCCCTCACTGAAGAGGAAGGCAGTGGCGGTTCCCACAATAGCATTATTAGTGCCGTGTATGCTGGTTGTTCCCCAGTGCCTCTAGCTAGACCCACTCACTAGCACCCTCCAAGGGGAAGGCTCCCCTGATCCCAGAGATTGTCTCCCCTACTTTTGAGGTTGGGTCTAACTCTTACTCTGCTTGCCCTACTAGGACCCAAAGAAGAAACAAGAATCACATGATAAAGTGGTACCATACTTGCATTTCTTGAGAGATGGAGGCAGTTACTTAGTTTGTTGTAGAGGAGTTGCCCATGATGGTTTCCTCACTGGTTACATCAAATCAGTTCCACGCTCCCCCTGGGTCTGATAGAGAGGATGCTAGGAGGATTTCTACTTCACCTCTACCAATGGTTCAGTTCCAGAAATTGGTCAGTGAGAGAAGGAGGTCGTATGCCGATCTTCATTCAGTTTTACATCGAGTAGGCGGAGTCTATGGATGGTCTGAGTTTGGAGCTCAATTTAATTTAAGATATGTTATTCCCCATAGTGTGGGTAGGCAGCTTAGGCAGGAGAAGGCTAGAGAAGCCTGCACATCAGTTCATGTCACTAGCCGGGAGTGTTGGAGGTGTAACCTACAATCAGTGGCCTCCACACTTATGGATTTTCCAGATTGGCGCGCTACCTATGCCGACCATACAGATAGTATCTTACTTATAGGGACTACACATCGTAGGAGAGCAGCTCCTATCCTGAGAGAGTCGGTGGTGCCTCCACCACACCACTCTTCTCCTTGTCCAACGTCACCCATACACATCTCGGTATCTACTATTCCAGCCAAGGCCATGAAGGCCGCATCAGGGGAGAAGAGGAATTGGTGATCGGCTCGGAGATCCGCCCCATCTATCGCCATGGCAGGCCGAGCTCTCTCTGACTTCGCAGAGTGGTGAAGAAGGAATTATGATCTCGAAGTATTGTAGTCATCCCATCACCACCACCACCACCACAATAGGATATAGAGACTGTTGCAGTAGTTACCGAAGGAGAGGGTGATAATTAGCCGCTTTTATGATGATAGAACCTCCTAGGAGTGCCACTTCATGTAGATTCAATGATAGTCAAGAGCATATTTCTTCCAGCGAGTATATCCCTCACCTCTCCAACCGCAGGGGAGGTTTGGTGCCTCACAGTACATGATAGTGATACCACCACCAATCAGTCTAGATCCTTTGTGCATATTCAGATAGATCATTCTCTAGATGATATTGTAGCTAATTATCTCATGGAGAAGAATGAGATCTTAGGATATGACTGGTCCAGCTTTGATCCAAATGAGGATGATCTATTGGAAGATTCAGTGAGGGTGCACATGGTAGATACCCGGGGTTCTCTCCTCCATGAGCTGCAGACTATGAAGGGTGCTGAGGCTGAGCAGGAAGACACTACCTACTCGACCCAACACCTCATTTAGTAGATAAAGCAGAAAGATGATCAGATGAATAGGATGGAGAAGTAGCTCGAGACTTGTTAGTAGCAGTCTTAGCACTTCAGAAATAAGCACCGACAGTCTATCTTACTATAGCTGAGAGTAGTCAGCCAGAGTTGGTGCATGTCTTGGATCTAGCTAAGACTTCACCTGTAGTAGAGCAAGGTAGCACCAGAATGTATAGGAAGGTAAAGGATAGTACCTCCATACAAGAAAAGGATATCAAGAGCATGGTTGAGTAGTAGGTGAGAGAAGCATTGGCTCAAGCCCAAGGAGGATCAACAGTTCCAAAGGGTAGACCTTACTCGAAGGAATTCGATTTCATCCAATATCCTAAGGGTTTCATGCCTCTTTCTTTCAAAAGCTTTGATGGTGAATGGGCAAGACATTGCACATTTGAGAGCTTGTTGTCAGTGGTAGTGACCCTTTACTCTTCCATCTCTTTATCAGTAGCTTGACTGACATATTTGATTGGTACGCTGAACTTCCCAATAGTTCAGTGAAGACTTTTGCTGAGTTGGAGAAACTCTTCATCGAGATATTTGCTGGAGCTCAGCAAAGGGTGACTGTAGGTGATTCGCCGTGGCTCAACAAAACCTCGATGAGTCCCTCATTAACTACATTCTCAAATGGCATAATTTGAGTATGAAATGTGAACCACAGCTGTCTGAACAACACGTCATTGGGATTCTACTTAAGAATATCCATGGCCCGATTGCCTTCATGCTCAAAGGTTTTACCATCAAAACTTTTGAGAAATTAATCAATAAGGCGGCTAGCTTACAAAGAGAAGACAAACAGTCACCTTTTCCAGACCAATCAACAAAGTAAAAGCTACAGAAAGATTTTGAGAAGAAGCCCGGGGTAATGATAGTAGTAGACAAGGGAAAAAATCCAGCCAGAGAGCAGTTTGAGAGACCTCGTGCTTCACATCCATCACTTCCACCTCCTTTACCACCACCGAGGTAGCCCTACTGGCCACCATAACAACCTCCATTGCCTGCACCGCCTCCTCCTCAGCCACATCATCAGTAACAGTGTTACACATACCCACCGCTGGGTAGCTATGGTCCACCTACTATTTTGGATAAAATTAACAAGCCTTATTAATTTAAGAGGGAGGTAATCAGGAATATCTTTAAGAATCTCTTAAAGAAGCCTGATTTTCATCTACTCGAACCTAGGAGATCGGAGGAAGTGGGCAAAAGCAACAATCCTAACTTTTGCCCCTACCACTGTATGCTAGGTCATGTTTTAGAAGATTGCTTCACATTTGAGGACTGGCTTGAGCATAACTTCAAGACTGGTACAATAGTCATCCTGAAGGAATACCTTGTGGAACAACCATCCAGTTCTATTAGGGTAACCCTTGGGGATACTTGTGATCCTTCCAAAATCAAAGAAGGTTGGGATATCTCCTTATCCAAAACCTTTAAGAAAATTATCTTGAAAATCAAGAAAATTTCCTTGCAGGTGCTTGAGGTAGCTCAAACCTCCAACATCAAGTAAGGTTTGCAAGTTACAAGAGCCAACTTAGGAAAGGGGAGAGGAAAGATGTGCCACCGGATAGCCCAAGATGCAACCACGAGAGTCTAGCATCCACCATTGCGCTACATTAGTGACCTCCTCTACTTCAGCTAGCTTTTCTTCTAGTAGACATCTTGTATCAGCAGATTAGAACATCAAATCCCTCACTCCTCTTACTTTACTTGATTTCTACTATGCACCTCCTATCAAATCTAAGAAATTAAAGAATAAAGCTAGCTTGAATTATATCTGTGTCACTTCTGATGGGTTGTCTAACTCTATTCCTATTGATAACTCTTCAAGTCTAAATAACAACTATAATAATTTTGATCTTCCTCTTCGATTGAAGGATTTTCCTACTCAATACTTCACCTCTTGAGATAGACTTGGAATCATCCGATTCCAAGGGTCCCATAGGAGAAGCTACAGGTGAGCCTAACATGTAGGTAGAATCTTCCAATACCCTACCATAAGAGATCATCAAAGTCAACCTCTTTAGTGGCAAGGTTCTACCTCCTAGGACAGCACCTCAATATTTTTTTGGGATCATCATCCTCAAGTCCTGAAGTTGATGTAGAACTTGAGGATGATTCATATAAAGAATTAATGGAATTGCCTTTTTATTGGTACTAGTCTTGTATTATTAATTTTATAAAGAAGGGTTTGATTCCATATTCATGGTCTAAGCATACATCAGAGTACTTCAAAAAAGCTATGGAATAACACAGGCAGGGATGCACAATCAAAATCTGGACTAGGATTTGGTACAATGGATCAAATCGATGATGATGATAACTGTATAGTTGTCATCAACCATTTGGAGTTTGATAGGTTCCTTTCACACCAAACCAACTCTTATAAGGATGTGTGTTTAGAAATCTCAGATGATCTAGATGATCTTCAAATCAAAGATGCACCATCAGAATTTGAAGAGGAGATCCATTCAACAATTGACAAGCTTAAAGAAATCAACCTCAAGACAAAAGAAAATCCATACCCGACATACATCAGCTCGTTGCTGAATGAAAAATAAATCAATGACTTAGTTAGGCTATTGATTGAGTTTAAGGACTGCTTTGCATGGAGTTATGAAGAAATATCGAGATTATCTCCTAACGTAGCAGTCCAAAACTAGCAATGGATACTAACACTAACCTATCAAGCAAGCTCGTCGATGCATGTGATTAGAAATCGAACAATAGGACATTTCTGAAGTCAAGAAATTGATCAATATTGGTTTCATCAAAGAAGAAAAATACCCTACCTAGTTAGCCAGTGTTATCCCTGTTAAGAAGAAGAATGGCTAAATTCGCTTATGCGCCATTTCAGGGACTTAAATAAGGCATGTCCTAAGGAAAGTTTCTTTTTCCTATACTAGAATTAATGGTGGACATCGTCTCATCTCATGTAGTTTTCTCCTTCATGGATGGGTCATCTGGCTACAACCAAATCAAGATGGGCCCCAAGGATGAAAGAAACACTACTTTTCGAACCCTGATCAGAATCTATTGTTATAAGTTTCGACCTTAAAAATGCTAGTGCTACATACCAACGGGCCATGACTCAGATCTTCAACAAACTCATCCATCATCAGGTTGAGTGCTACATAGATGATCTTGTAGTCAAGAGCAGAGAAAAGAAAGTCCATCTCTTTGACTTGTGAGTTATTTTGAACGGTTAAGACAATATAACCTCAAAATGAATCTCCTGAAGTGTGCATTCAGAGTACTTTAGGGAAATTTCTTGGGTTTGTTGTCCAATACCAGGGAATAGAAACATATCCAAAAAAGATCAAGCTATTTTAGAAATGACGCATCCTAAAAGCTTAACTCAACTCAGATCTTTCCAAGGACAGTTATCTAAGATGCTTTATTTCCAACCTATCAGGGAGATGCAAGCCATTCTTAGCACTTGTCAAAAAGGATGCCAAGTTCAAGTGGGATGACAAATGCTAGCATGCCTTTGAAGATATCAAGCATTATTTGGTGAAGCCACTAGTTCTAGAAGCCACTATCCTAGACAGGCCACTCAACCTCTACACTGTTGCATTGAACGACTCTATCAACATTCTATTGGCAATGACGAAGGGAAGGAGAGTTCTCTTTACTACCTCAGCTGTTGCCTGATTCCTGCTGAAGTGAACTATCCACATATTGAGAAACATTGCCTAGCTCTGATCTTTGCCTCGGCAAAAGCTACGACACTATATGCTTTCTCATAAGGTGAATTTGATTTCTAGAACCAATCCACTGCAATATCTCATGACACTACCAATACCATATGGATGTTTAGCATGATGATCCATGATTCTCTCATAGTTTGATAACACATTCATACCCTTCAGTGCGGTAAAAGGTCATGCACTAGCGGATTTCTTAGCAACACATCCACTTTCTGCTGATTCTCTGCTTAGTGGCGATCTCCCTGATGAACAAATCATAAACTTAGGGGAGGTTGACAACCACAGATGGAAGATGTATTTTGTTGGTGCATCATCTTTTTAGAAAGGGGAAGCACCATGATCTACTCTTCCAGGAAAGGCAGGGGTAGGAATAGTTCTCTTAACTCCAGACCACGATGTGGTGAGATTCTCATACTATCTTTCCAACCCCTGCACCAACAATGAATTTAAGTATGAGGCTTTGATTATTGACTTGGAGTTAGCTATTACAGTGTGTGTCAAGAGCATCAACATCTTTGGAGATTCTCAATAGGTTATCAACTAGATTGCCGGATCTTACAAGGTTCTCAAACCTAAGCTTCGCCATTACCAAGAGTATACCATGAAGCTATTGACCTAAATCCCTGAAGTCACTATCTACAAGGTTCCATGAGTAGAGAACATAGTAGCAAATGCTCTAGCCAAACTTGCCAAAGAATTGGCATGTCTGGAAGGTGATTCCACTCCAATAAGGGTCCAAAATAGTCAAGTCCTATCCCTTATTGATGCTGAGCTCATTGAGAGACTTTCTCTTGAAGGGGAGGTTGTCGTTGCCTATAAGGACAAGGAGCTAGATTGGAGGCATCCATTCATAGACTATTTGAACACCGATAAACTACCTCAAGAAAAGTCACAAGCCCATCAAGTGAAATAGAGAGTTCTCTCCTATGCTCTCGTCGATGGCACCATGTACTGACGGTCCTTTGTTCAAATGTGGTTACATTGTTAGATAAACACGAAACCCATGACATTATAATCGAGGTGCATTCAGATCTATGCAGAGCACATCAATTTGATCTAAAGATGAAGATGAAGATTAAGAGACTAGGATACTACTGGCCTTTGATGATTACAAACTGCATGAATGTAGCTAGGAGATGCCATCAGTGTCAGGTACATGGCGTGGTCCTACATCAACCACCCAATATTCTACACCCTATATTGCCTTCATGGCCATTCGAGTGTTGGGGTACCAACAATGTGGGTCCAATTGATCCTCCATCTTCCATCTTAGTTGTCACTGACTTCTTTTACAAGTGGGCGGAGAAAATACCGCTGAGAGAGGTCACAGCTTAACATGTGCTTCAGTTTTTTAAGAACCATATCGTATATAAGTTCAGGGTGCCTCGATGAATTATATCTGATAATGGTACTACATTCAAAAGCACCAAGATCAATAGCTTCGCTAGAAGACACGGTATGGATTGGAGATACTCCACCATCTACAACCCCTGAGCAAATGGCTTAGCAGAAGCATTCAAAAAGACTCTCATTCAAATACTAAAGAAAACTCTTGATGATAACAAGCGGTAGTGGAATGAGCAGTTGGTTGAAGCCTTGTGAGCCTACCACACCACATGTTAAACTCCAATCCAATCTATCCCATTTTCCTTAGTGTATGGATCCGAAGTTGTTCTACCTTTAGAAGTTCAACTCCCATCACTAAGGATAGGATTAGGTAGCAAGATCACTACAAAGAAGAATGCAAAGTTGTAATTAGAAGAGCTCAAAGGTTTGGAGTAGAGTCACCTACGGGTGGGCCAAAACTTTGAGTTGTACATGGCCAAAATGATTCAAGCTCACAATAGGCTGGTCCGCCCTAGGTTTTTCCAAGCAGGAGAACTTGTTTTAGTCTTAAGGAGACCCATTATTTCCCATCAAAAGATGGGAGGCAAGTTTGAACCCATTTGGCAAGGCCCCTTTGTCATAGAGAAGGCCTACTAAGGAGGATCTTATCAACTCATTGATTGTAAAGGGGAACACCCGATGCATCCAATTAATAGGCTCTATTTAAAGAAATATTACCCATAAAATATGTTTGAAAATAATTATCAACAAAAGAACAAAAATTTGATTTCATTTCATCAAAATCATCTCTTCTTTCGAAGTGTTGTTTGCTTGTCTTGTGAATTCACCATGGTGTGTCTAGGATAGGTGTAAGAGTACCCGAGTGGCATCTTATCCCTCTTTCATAACATAAATACAATCAAACATAATCTCCTGGCGCTATTAGAATATGTGTGAAAGAACCCAAGAGGCATCCTATTTCGAATAGCACAACTGAGTTAGGTGTAATAGAACCCAGTGACATCCTTTCTTAGTGAGAATTCTCGGTTACCATCCGTGGCCCCATTTCATTAAATTCCCCAAGTGTGTTTAGGGTAGGTGTGAGAGAACCTGAGCGGCATCCTATTCCCTTTAACATAAACACACAAAAAAACACATATATATTTTATCTTGGGCTATTTTGATGTCAGAGAAAGCCCCTGTGACACTCACTCATTAGCTGCTCTAGGTCGGGTCTACATGCTACCTCGCTAGTATATCACCGAGTGGTCACTTGTTTAGAAGATGTGAGTCCCCACTTTCTTCCTAACTTGACCATTACAAACCAACGATCACCTTGATAGTATGGTAGACCTCATTGCTCAGCTAGTAAGCTACCTCATGTTGATTTTGTTTAAGAAGATGTGAGTCTCAGCTTTCTTCTTGAACTAATCATCATGATCTAACTAGTCGAGTATATTTGAGGTTTAGGATAAGTCCCGAGGCTCCTTTCATCTTAACTACATTTGAGTGATGTAAGTCCCCAATGGCATTCACTCGAGCTAGGTCGGATGGCACTGCAGTCGGAGACAGACTATCCCAGCTCTACATGGAGGATATGAGTCCCCAAGCTTTCTTCCCAAGTTGATTGTTGGAAATCGACGGGCACCTTAGGTTGGTTGATGTTCGCTATGCTGACAGTGACTTACCCAATGGGTATACCACTTTTGGCAAATATGAGTCCTTGAGCTTTCTCTTGAGTTGGGCACCGAATACCTATTTGATATATGACTAGCCATATTATCTTCTCCAGGGTTTTGGATCAAGCCCTTAGCAGTCTCTCTCCCTGCAGGCATTTTATTTGGATCACGTCCTTTGCGACCCCATTTACCCACTACCCGGGTTATTCTTAGATTGGACAGTCCCTCTTTCCTGGTAGCCACTCCTATGGTTGGAGAATTTGTTCAGCGGATATGCAGATTGTCTCTTGTTTCAATAAATCTAAGATAGGTCTAGGCAGATATACGCTTCTTCTCAGTTTGATCCCTTGCAAACCAACAAGGTCAATATTAAAACAAACTAATTAATTCACTTGTGAATTAGAAATTCAAGCCCCCAAAGGGCCCTTTTCAAGCAGACATCCTATCTTTAGGGTAGTGGAGAACTCTGGAACTCGCTGACTACGATTTGAGATAAATTCTAGTGGTACTCACTCTGTAATCACCCTTAGGTCGGGTTTAATTTATTTTGCCACATGCAGGTTACCCCGACAGCCATTCCTCTTTGGAAGATGTAAGACTATGGCACATTCTTTCTAGCATGATTGAAATCGGCAGATTTGATTTGTTGCCCAAAGAAACCATCACCCTGGTCTTTATAGTGGAAGATGTGAGTCCCCGAGCTTTCTTCCCTTGAATTAATCATTGCAAATCGAAAGGCACCCTTTTGTTCTGATAGTTCTCCCATCGGCCAGGAAGCTATTCCCTTTGGTTCAGTAAATCTGAGATAGGTCTAGGCTAATATAAGCTCATTCTTAGTGTGATCCATCACAAAACAATAGAATCCATCAAAACAAAATAAAAAAATGAAATTAAACTTGACTATTTTTTAAGCTGATTTAGGTCCCCCAGCGGTATTCACTCAATAGTCAGCCCTAGATCGAGTTCAATTTGATGTCTTGCCAACCAATCACCCCAGTGGTTCCTTATTTTTGAAGATGTGAGTCCCCATGCTTTCTTCCTAACTTGACCATTGCACACCGAAAGGCATCCCTCTGGTTAGTTAGTCCTACCTTATGGTTGGTAAACTATTCCCTTTGGATTGGTAAGTCTGAGTTAGGTCTAGGCCTCCATAGCTCCTACTCAATGTAGTCCATCGCAAACCGATGGGATCCATTCAAAAAAAAAAACTAACAAAAAATGAAATTAATATTAGACTATCTTTAAGCTGATTTAAGTCCCCTAGAGGCATTCACTCAATAATCATCCTTAGGTTGGGTTCAATTTTTTTCCTTTCCAATAGATCACCCTAGCAACTAGTCCCTACTTTGGAGGATGTAGGTCTACTATACTTTCTTCCTAGTACATCTGATGTTTACCGAAAGGAACCCCTTTGGTTGGCTTGTTCTACTATGTGTTTAGTAGACTACCTCTTTGGATAGGTAAATCTATGTTAAGTCTAGGCTCTGTGGCTCCTACTTAGTGCGATCCATCGCAAACCAACAGGGCCCATCTCAAAATCCAAATTCTAAAAATCTGAAAAAAATTCAACCCTCCTCCCTTAATGGAGTCAAATAACAAACAAAATAAATTCAACAAAATAAATCAAATCAATCCCCCCCCCCTAGTGGAGTCAATCAAATCAAAACAAATTAAATAAATCAAATCAATTTCTCCCCAGTTAGACTCAAATCAAACCTCTCATCCCCTTGTGGATGATTTGAACCTGTTTCCCTAGAGGAAGGTTCACATACTTTATCCCTAGTGGATTCCTCCTTCCCTCTCTTATGTCCTTGACTTGAGTAGGGTCACATTTCCCTAAGCTTTGGATACTGTCTACACCTTGGGTTAGAAGTAAACCGTCTCTGTTAGTGCTTGTGATTGTCCGATGTTGTTGATCATTTCGATCAACACCAATACATGCGGTGCACCTTGTCGGTCACACCACATCTATTGGGTGCCCTTTGTTGACCTCATTTTTAGAATGAGCTCTCAACCCCTCTATCTTAGACATATAACTTCTCTTATACACTAAGAGTCTCGTTAGTCATAAGTCACTTCTAGTGATTAGGTGGACACTCAACCTAACCCTAGAGACCTAGAAGAGTTAGTCATAGGAATAGGTCATGCCTTAGGGATGTTAGGAAAATTTTCCTACCCTATAGCTTGAACAGAATTCCTCACTTTCTCCCTTGAAGCCAAACTCATATCAACTCCAATTATAACTTAAACCTTGAAGCAATTCAATGGATTTTCTCAAATCATGAATCAATTCCAAATAATTTAAACTTATGATTGAAGCCCATGATTGGATTCCAAACTCCAAAATATTTCCTAAGTGCTTTGATTTCCTCTCATAGACTTAGCTCAAATCAAATCCAAATCAATTCAAGTTCAAGAAATTTTTCTCACAACCTATTTATATTCTCATTTATATTCACATATATGAATAAAATATAAATGAAAATCAATCAAACCAAATTCAAATCCAAATAAAAAATCTTTCCTAAGTCACTTTGATTCTATCTTATGGACTTAGCCTAAATCAAATCTAAATCGATTCAAATTCAAGGAATTTTCTCATAACTCATTTATATTCTCATTTATATTCACAAATATAAATGAAATATAAACTCAAATATCCAAAAATAAATTAAAAAAATCAAATCTCAATTCACCCAAAATCCAACCTAAGCCTTTCAAGTCAAAATCTTGAACTTAGCCAAATCAAATTCAAATCAAGTCAAACCCTTGATTTTTCTTCATGATTCAATCAATACTACAATCATGAATCCAAATATAAAATAAAACTTGAACATCAAACCAAAAATCAATTCAAAACTCAAACTCAAATTCAATCAAAATTCAACCTAAGCCATTCAAGTAAAATTCTTGAACTTAAATCAAATCAAGCCAAACCCTTGATTTTTATTCATGATTCAATAAATCCTACAATCATGGATCCAAATATAAACATAAACTCCAATCATCAAATCAAAACTAAATTCAAAAATCAAACCCAAGTCAAACTCATGTTCACCCTTTTGAACTTGAAATTGTTAAATGAATCAAAACTCATTTCACTTCAAACCACTTGCAAATGGATTTATATTTCAATCATAAGTCCATATGTGTGTTCAATAAAACTCAAATCAAGTTTTGACCAAGCCATTTGACCCACTTAGGCTCACTTGACCCAAAGTAACCTAAAGTACCCCTTATGAGCCAAATTCTAATCCTACCGAAATTGGGTTAAACTAAGCCCAACTAAGCCTTACATTGTGAGCAACAATCATCATGATATGATCAATCACTCAAATTGGGTCAAACCTAAGGGTTGACCAAGTCAACACTTAGCCAAAATAAAATCTAAACAAGCCAAAATCCATCATAAATCGAATTGATTGAAACCATTGATCAAAACTCATTCATGATCAATGTTTGGACTTGACCAAGTTATCATTTAAGCCTAACCTAGGCCAATTGACCACTTGACCCAAGTTGACTCAACTTGAGCTAAAAAGTCAAAATGTGTCAAAACTTGATCTAAGCCAAATTGATTGAAACTAATGGGTCAAGTTCATTCCAAACCTCTTGTTGAACTTGATCAAACCTAATGGGTCCATAAGGTAACCTAAAATCAAAATCACTTGGAATTTGGTCAATTCCTTTTCATGGACACTTGGCATCTTCTTAATGGACCAAATGGTCATTAATGAGGATGGTGCACATGACCCATTAAGTTTGGGTCAGCCAAACTCAACCCAAGGTCAATATCAACCACCTCACTTGACATGGGCACATGGGAATCCTTCCTCCACTCATTTCAAGCACATGGGAGCTTCACTACTCCACTCCACACCCAAAATCGAATGCCATGACACTCTAAATGGCCTAACAAATCTAATCCGATCAATTGATCAAAAATTACATAAGCACTCACGATCATCTGATTCACCTTAGGGTAGATATTATCCCTTTAATTTCACTTGAATTGCATTGTCTTGTATTCGATTGAGTAAGAGGAAGCCATAAAAAGCAATTGCAAGTCTCCCAAGCTCCCCCAAGTCAATTCGATTTCCCCATTCTCGATTTCTTCAAATCCAAAAATAGGGGAGGTAGTAAGATTTTCCAATTGATCCAATACAAAAATTCAATCCAATTTACTTTGCAAGCACCTTGAGGGAACCCAATCGAGCTAACCCAAGCCTTCATCCATGTCCTCATGCCACAGGAAGAGTGCTCGAGACCAAAGCTGCAAGCACTTGAAGGGCACCTTGGTCCATAGAGAGATCTACTTAACCTCAATACCTCAAATCTTCAACAAAGCTTTGTCTCCACTAAACAAAGCTATTGCAATGGATTCGAGCATTGGTGATAACCTCTGCAAGGTATGCCTTCAACCCGAGCATAAACTAGAGAGTGTGTGGTCTTTTGTGAAAGGACTTTTTATCTTAAGTAAAACTAGCTGTTGGATGTCTTCTCCCTTGTATGATGATGGTGTGGGTTGATTTTGAGCTCAATCGAGGTCAGATCTTGCCATAGAAGATGGACGGTAGCCATCTCCTGCAGGATAGCTCAGGGATGGACCATGGGCCATCCATCTGCGCTTTTTGGATGGACTACCATGATCAAGATGCGTAGGATCCTCTAATTTATCATATTAATACCGCGGGCTTGGTCTCAGCCGTCCGATCTTTGATCAGACGGATTAAGAGAAAGCGCATAGTACCGCCACTAATGCGGTAGTACGATTTGACAACTTAAGTGACCTCTCCCATAGTGCCATATGGAATGCACACACCGCGTCAGCCTCCACATGGCGCCGATGGGATTAGTCATATAATTAAAGGTTTAATTACTTAATAATTATGCAAACTTCAAAATATCATAACTAAATGTAGAAAAATTAGAAAAATACTAAATAAAAAACATTGGAATGATAATTCAAAGAGATATATTCTAAAATTAATTTCAATTGATTTTTAAGAGTAATATTTTCTGAATTTGGGTTTTATTAGGAATTTAATTATGTTAATTACTCTCTAATTATCCCACTGATTAATTCTAAACTTCTCATGTCTATTTAGCAGGATGACTTCTGCCTCCTCTAATTTTTTTGGGATTTATTAGTGGTTTAATTAGGGTAATTGCCCAGTTCATTCCTAATCATCCTCTTAATCAATTAAATGATTAATTAACCTTTTAAATAGTGATAAATCCATTAAAGAAAGGTGCTAATCACCTTAGAATAGTGAGTGGACTTAGGTAATGAGATTAGGGTTCTTTCCCATATCTTCTTTTCCTAAGTCCATTTTGGTTGGATAAAATATAATTAAGGTGCAAATTAATTAAATAAGTTTAATTACTTAATTAAATTGCATAATTAATCAAACTTTTCAAAATCAAAACATTCCAGAACTTAACCAATACATCCTTGGTAGGTGCTTAGGTGTTCAATATCCTAAGTAGCTTAAGGAAATCAAAATCCAACCCACAAGTGTGAGAAGGGTTATGAAAGTACTTAAATTAAACCCTTTAACTTAATTAATCATTAATTATGAGCCAACTGCATTAGGTACCTTTCTTTCCTAGGATGCATTGCTGATTTAAATTCCTTATGATTTTATGTCATACATTGGCTCATAATTATTTGATTAAATATGCTAAAGTGGTGTAGTTAAGGGGTAATTAATACACTTAATTCACACTTTAACTTAACCAAAGTACAAAATTGATCTAATCACCTAAAAATTAAAATAAAGCATCATACACATGTGGGAATGGGTTAAGACCAGTAAACCTTCTCACATTTCTCAAATTGAAATCAATCTCAAAACAAAATCAAACTTTCCTCAAACCAAATTTGATTTACTTTAAATAATTCTATTTCATAGGATTGTCTTTAGGAATTTGTTAGGGTGAATGAATTTACACACTTTCATCACTGTATTTCTTTCCTAACATGCTAAATGTGTATGCCATATGAAAATCATGCATTCATGCTTTTTGAAAATCAAATTAAATCAAATTAAAATTGAAATATTTCATTTATGTCAAATTACATATTTTGGCTAAAGTAAGAATATGTACTGCTATTATCATTATTAAATCCCAATATTACTTTCAAAGCTTATGAATCAAATATCAAAACTAAAAGGTATGCTACTTAAAATTATTTATGTGCAAGCATGTGAGTAAAAATATAAAGATGTGCATAGTATGGCTTTCCTTCTCTTTTCTTTTAGCATAGTTTTGGATAGGATTTGACAGTTCATTTGAAAAGAACATAACACTTGCTTAAATCCATTCCAATTCATTCCTATATTATTACTTAAGAAGGACATCCACACTTACACATATAAATTGCATAAACAAATCAAACAAACAAATATAAACTTTTACATCTTTCTTTTTTTCATTCATTTCATTTGTACAAGCATATGTATTTAAGGAAAGTGATATATTAGTCTGGACAACCCCGGGGTTGCAAGGCTTTAAGTAGCCCTATGTAGGTCTTATATCTTACATCCCTGGTTCTAACAATGGCACCGTACTCACTTATTCCTTCCATACATATATGTGTGCATATGAGAAATGGACCAAAGAATCCCTCTTTTTCTACTTAACAAAATCATGTATCATAAAAACTACTCAAACAAATTCTCTTAGCATTCATCATTAAAGTGTGTTAAATATTTCCATTTTCAAGTATGGATATGCTTAGGATTCATTCATATGCATGTTACACATGTTGGGAAAGAAATGAAGTGATGTGTATTTTGTGATAGTGTATCACTTTACTTAATCTTAAAATGCCTTTCTTTTTGAATAGATTTGTTTAGAAAAAAAAATCTAAACTTAAGATTAATTAAAACACATAATAAAATATTCACTAAACAAAAATCAAATATGAATCTATCTTAGAAATTACTTAAGGTAGGGAGGAAAGAGAAGTTCTCTTCTCTTTTCCTCTCTTTACAACTTAGTAATTAATTATAAGATTCACTTAAACCAAATTAAAATACAATATAAAATCAACCAAGCAACTAAATCACTTACATGAAACCAACCCTCTAAGTTGAACATTTTCATACTTAGAAAACTTAAACCTTAAAGCCTAGCTAAGCATACCACACAAACCTTAAATAATACAGACATTAGGCTAAGTCACCATTTCTAGCTTTAGGTTAGGCTAGTGCATGGTTTGATGTTTGCTTTTATTTTGTGATATTTTATTTTAGTCTGGATGTTAAGGTGCATGTGTGTAGACTGAATGATAGGGCGACCTTAGTCTAACCATTTTCTTCTGGAGGGGATTGTGCTTAAGGGGCACTGTAATAAAAAATATAACTACTTTTGCTGTGCATGTACTTATACCCCTACGCATAATTCAAAATAGGCTAGACGGACTTGGTTACCCATGTGTGGGGTGCTAAGTCTAATTTTTATATATACATGCTTGGGATTGTATGGTTTGTTTGGCTAATCTATGTTTTGCAGGTGTTAATTAGATTTTCTTTTCCATTTTCATGTACTTTTGCAATAAGGATTTTGGAATGATTGTTATGGGAGATTAGGATGAGCATTGGTCATAAGATCATGTCTTATGTACCAAGTGAAGCCTTTGGAGCAACCACATTCCAACCAACCAAAAGAAGAAAGAAGAAAGAAGAAAGAAGAAAGAAGAAATGAAGAATGAAGACCCCCATAACATGAATTCCTTGCTTAATTATAATCCAGGTTGTATAAGGGTAGAGCTCGGCTACCCAATTTATTTATTTTTTTAGGTTTGTGCGGTGGAGCTCAATCACAAATGGCCTTTTATTCTTTTGTGCTACTTTTATAAATTGATTGATGTTTGTTTAACTTGTGCATTAAGATCACATCTTTTCTTAGTTTCTTCCTTGCTTTGATGTATGGCCTGGATGACGATTAGGCTCTTAGAAAATAATTTTTTATCCAATCAAAAAACTCAAATTAAAAATAAGTAACTCATTACCTCACCTAAAGATTAAGTTATAAAACAAGATAAAAGAATTAGCAACCCCTTATTTGGATGTTGTCTTACTTTTCTAACATCATGCATAAAAAGCATATTATTTCACTCTTGATTGGAGGACTTCCACCTTTTCTAGAGAACTTGGCTTGACTTATGAGAGCCATGGTGGAAACACACCTCCTTATCTTGCTGATTTTGGCCCATAATCTAATTTCTCATGCATTAGGAATATAAATCCTAAAGCTCGTGTCAAATTGATTACCCAAAATAAAAAATAAAAATGTAATAAAATTTGCATTAGATTTAAGTCATTAAATCATGCCCTACATGATCTAGCCTCTTAGGGAGTGTGTATAAGGACTTAGTCTCTTTTTAAATAAACAACAACCTTGCTATCTTGCATAAACATATGACTTGTCTTCATGAATTTAAAATTGTAGGAGTTAGTTGGGGGCCATCCCTAGGTAGTTATAAGTCCAACAGTCGGGTGGTTTATCCTCACTTGTGGAGGTGAACCAAATACTCATTTTTTCCTTAGATTTAGGTCATGCTTTTGGCCCTCGCAAAGCTCCTAGATTTAGGTTCTACTTCCCTTTATGGCTACGAGCATAAATTCTCACCTCTTAGGCATTTCTGTGACCTTGTATCATGGAATTATAATCCATAGCATTCTAATAAAAAATTCAACTTAAATAAATTAATTCAATTTGAAAAATGTAAAACCCCACCATAGGATAGTTTGGGGTGCTTACTAGGCTTCCTAGTATCTTAAGCATCCCCTACTTATTTTCATTTGGCTTCGATAAGAACTCCCTCCTCTTGATCAATCCCACTTGACTTTCTAAAAATAAACCAATCGATTGATAGTCCTACCTTTCAAAATCTTTTGAGACAATGATCATTTACCTTAATCGAGAGTATTCCCAAGGAATCTATTCCTTAGGATGTAATTAACTATGGGGGTTTGCCCCTGTAGGAAACTTAATGAACCCGATTTAAAATAAACCCTGCTTTACTTATACATGTAAAGTAGGGTAAGAATCTTTGATACATTCTGAAGACCCATAGTCCTTAGTAGTCTTTATTGAGGTGATTTGGTCCATTATAGGGTGGTGCCTTCTATCTCTCGAGATAGTACAAGTTTCCTCAATGTCGTACTTGATCACCCTAATAAGAACATCTGTGGATCTACGTGGTATCCCAGCAAGGCATAATTATATATATATATATATATATCTTTTTTTTTTTCATTTATCCTTATTTTCCCTAAAAAAGAGAAGGGGGATAGATGAAGGTAAAGATAAATATGAAATTTTTTCACCACACATATGTTGGCTCATAATTACTTGTTTAATTATGTTAAAGTGGTGTAGGTAAAGGGTAATTAATGGATTTAATTCATACCTTAACCTAAACAAAATATAAAATCAATCTAATTGTTCTAAAAATTAAAAACTAAACCAATTCACACATGAAGGAAATGGGTTAGGACCAGCAAACTCTTTTCATATTTCCTAAGTTAAATCAAATTTGAAAATAAACTTCTTAAAGAATTTTGATTCACTTTAAATGATCTTATTTTACATGATTGTCTTTAGGAATTAATTAGGGTGAATGAAGTCATATGCTTATATTCCTTTATTTTTTTTCAAACATGCTAAATATTGTTTGCCATATGAAATCATACATTCATTTCTTTTAAAAAATCAATTAAATAAATATTTCCTTTTATGTCAAATTGCATGTTTTGGCTAAAGTTAAGAATATGAGTGGCTATTATAACTATTAAACAAAAAATTATTTTCAAAACCTATAAATCAAAGACTATGAATGAAGTGATGCTACTTATGAATACTTATAAGCTTGCATGTGGTTATAGGATAAGATGTGTTTTATGTTGTTTTCTTCTCTTATCTTAACATGGTTTTGAATATGATTTGTAAAGTGTATAGTTCATTTGAAAAGAACACAACACTCGCTTAAATCTATTCCTATGCATTTCTATGTTATGACTTAAGAAGAATCTTCACATTTACACATGTAAATTATGCAACCAAGTCAAACATAATCTTTTACTTGATTCTTCATCTATTTATTTCTTTTTGTGCATTTATATGTATTTAAGAAAAGTGATATATTAGTCTGGACATCCCGGGTCAAGATTTTAAATTAAGTAGGTCTTGTACTACGTGTGTAAAATAATGATGTCATACTCACTTATGTCTTTTATACATGTGGATGTGCATTATGTTAACAGATGAAAAATCCTCTTTTCAACATAATAAAGATACACATTCATGGAATATCCAAATTTTTGAATCTCTTAGCATTCATCATCAAAGTGTATTAAATTTTACATTGCATGTATATGTATTCTTAAGATTATTCATATGCATGGTAGACATGGTGGAAAGAAGTAAATGGGTGTGTGTTATGTGGTAGTAATCCACCTTAACTGATCCTAAGATGCCTTTCTTATCAAATAGGGCAATTTAGAGCAAATCTAAACTTAGGGTTAATTAAAACACATAATAAAACATTCACTAAAAGAAATTCATCAATCAATCTACCTTAGAAATATTTTAAGGTAGAGATGAAAGAGAAGTTCTCTTCTCTTCACAACATTTAGTAACTAAGTGTAGGTTCATTCAAACCAAATCAAATCACCAACTAAAATTGACAAATCAACTAAATCACTTAAAATAAAATCACCCTCTAAATTGAATCCTTCATCCATAGAAAATTTTAACCGTAAAGCCTAGCTAAGACATGCCACATAAGCCTTAAATGGCACACACACATTGGGCTAAGTCACCATTTCTAGCTTTATGTTAGGGCGGTGCATGGTGTGATGCCTGATTTTGTTTTATGATGTAATGTTTTTAGACTATATATTAGGGTGCATGTGTGTAGTCTGGATGATAGGGCGATCCTAGCCTAATCATGTCTTCTGCAAGGCATTGTGGTTAAGGGGCGCTGTAATAAAAATATAAATACTTTTATTGTGCATGTTTCTTATACCCTTAAGCATAACTCAAATTAGGACAGGTGGACTTGGTTACCCATGTTTGGGGTGCTAAGTCCAAATTATTCATATAACTATTTGGGTTGTGTGGCATTTTTAGCTAATCCCTATTTTACAAGTTTAGTTATATTTATCTTTCCCATTTTGATGTAAATTTTGCAATTAAGATTTGGAATGAATGTTATGGGAAAATTAAGATGAATATTGGTTGTAAGACTATGTCTTATATACCATGTAAATCCTTGGAGCAAACTATATTCCAAGTCAAATCAAAAGGAAGAAAGAAATAAATAGAAAGAAATGAAAAAATGAAGAATGAAGACCCCCCCATAATATGAATTCTTCTAATTATAATTATTCATTTGTAATCCAGGTTGTATAAGGATAGAGCTCAGCTACCTATTTCTTTTCGGGTTGTGTGGTGGAACCCGACCACATCAACCTCTTATTCTTTTATGCTAATTTTATAGATTGGTTGATGTTATGTTTATGATTGCACAATTAGGATGGCATGATTTTCCTAGTTTCTTAATTGTTTGATGGCTGTTGAATGGCCTGGATGAGATTAGGCTCTTAGGAAAAAATAACATTTCTATTAATCAACTCAAAATTAAACTAAACTACTCATAACCTCACCTAAAGCCTACGACATAAATCAATATAATAAAAGGTTTAGCAACCCCTTAGCTTGATGTTATTTGTTTCACAACATGCATAAATCATATTGCTTCACTTGCTAATCCAGGGCTTCCACCTTTATTAGAGAAAATGGCTTGACCTTTGAAAGCCATGGTGGAAACACACCTACTTCTTTCTAATTTTGGCCCATAACCAATTTCTCATCCATTAGGCATATGAAATCCCATATCCCATTGCAAATAAAAATGTCCAAAAATAAAAATAAAACTTAACAAAATTTACATTAAATTAAGTCATTTATTCACGCCTTTCATGATCTAGTCTCTTAGGGAGTGTATTTAAGGACTTAATCTCCTTTCTAAATAAATAATAGCCTAGCCATCTTGCAAAGCATAAGACTTGCCTACATGTATTTAAAATCGTAGGAGGAGTTAGTTGGCGGCCACCCCCAGGCTGTTGTAAGTCTAATAATCGAGTGGTTTATCCTCTCTTGTGGAGGTAAATCATATACCCATTTTTGCCTTAGATTTTGGTCATGCCCTTACCCTCGCCAAAGCTCCCTAGATTTAGGATTCGAGGTTGATGTTTTTCTTTACGGGTTACAAGCATAAATACTCACCTCTTAGGCATTTCCACAATCTTGTGTTATGGCATTTCCGTAATATATAATTCTTCTCAAGTTTCAAAAATATAAAGCCCAACTATAAGATAGTTTGGGATGCTCACTAGGTTTCCTAGTATCATGAGGATCCCCTACTCATCTCCCTTTGGTTTCAATAATAACTCCCTCCTTTTTATCAATCCTACTTGATTTTCCAAAATAACCAATTTATTGATAGTCCTATCTTTGAAATCCTTGGAGACAATGATCATTTACCATAATCGAGAGTATTCTTAAGGAATATCATTCCTTAGGATGTAATTAACTATGGGGGTTTAGCTCCATAGGGAACTTAACAAACCATTTTAAATAAACCCTACTTTACTTTTTTTTATGTAAAGTAAGGGAAAGATCTCTGGTACATTCGAAGACTCATTGCCCTTAGGAGTCCTTATTAGGTGATTAGGTCCATTATAAGATGATGACTTCTGTCTCTCGAGATAGTACATCATTCCTCTATGTCACACCGATCACCCTAATGAGTACATCTGCGGATCTACATGGTGTCCCAACAATAACATTTTTAATTCAAATGAAAATAAAACACCATAGATTTTTCTAGCGACTCCGTTGGGGATGGTTCATCTCTCCATCTTTGGAAAATGATCATTATCTCCAAGTATTGATAGTGGATTTATATTTTATATAAATTCAAGACTATCCTTCTTTTCCATTGACACTTAGCGCATTTCATTCTTAAGCTAAGCTAGCCAACATCCTTTAGGTTTTAGGACCTCACTCCATGTAGATCTTAAAAACTGTTGGGTCCCCAATAGGTGAAAATAAAAATTTAACCAAAAGTGATGACTAAAAACCTTGTTGAGCCTCCTTACCATTTCTATGGTAAGGTAAGGTTCATTATACAAGTAAGAAAAATAAATCCTTCATAAAAATATCACTTTTCAAAAGCACTTCCCAAAGAAGTCCACATAATAAAATACTTGCCCAAAAATTTTCATAACTCAATCTGGTCTAACAATCTTCAAGATTATTACATGTATGATCTTTTAAAAAATTAAAGTTAAGAATCATCTTTCAAAAAGCAGATATGAACATCCTCATTCAATATACCCAAATTTATTGAATGAAGATTTTATTTCTAAATAAAATCAAAATCATCTTTCAAAAAGCACATATGAGCATCCTCATTCAATATACCCAAATTTATTGAATGAAGATTTCATTTCCAAATAAAATCAAAATCATCTTTCAAAAAGCACATATGAACATCCTCAATCAATATACCCAAACTTATTGAATGAAGATTTCATTTCCAAAAAAATTATATCATAAATTTGAAATTCCATTTCAATATATCTCACATATGTTGAAGTTTGGAATTTCTTCATTTTCAAAAAATATAAATTTGAAGATAAGCCTCTTCATTAAATATATCCAAATGTGTTGGAGGGAGGTTTCATTTCTAAACAAAATTACACCATTTGAAATTCCACTCAACACAGTCCACACGTGTTAAGTTGGAATTCCCTTCTTTTCAAAAAAGCAATAATCACACACGAAAATTTCTTCTTTGAAATATAAAATATGATTGACTTCCATTTTACATACCCAAATTTGTTAAATGGAAATCTCCTTTGCAAAAATCATAAAAATAAAAATACATTGGAATTCCATTCGACATACCCAAATTTGTCAAATTAGAGTTTCATTTTTTTTCAAAAAGAAAATTGAATATAAATTGGATTCTATTTAACACACCATTTTCTTAAATAGAAACCCTTTTTTCAAAATAAATTTGGATTTTCATTTTGCATACACAAATTTGCTAAGTAAATATCCCATTTTTAAACACAAAAATCAAACACATTTGGGCTTTATTTAGCATACACAAATTTGCTAAGTAAAGATCTCATTTTCAAAATTAAAATAAAATCAATATCAAACACATTTGGGCTTTATTTAGTATACATAAATTTGCTAAGTAAAGATTTCATTTCTAAATTCACACATGATACACATCATGGGCAAATAAATAAAAGAAGAAAATTATTTTCAAACAACTCATTTTGCATACCCAAATTTGCTAAGTGAGTAATCCCAAACAAAATCAACTGACCCTCTATTTAACATACTCAAATTTGTTAAATAAAGGATCCCCAAACATAAATCCAAATTTAAATATGAACCAATGGAAGCATAAAAAATCTCTTCAAAATATTTGAATCCATTTTCAACAGACACAAATTTGTTGAAAGTGAATTCTAAACTTAAATTCTCCTCTCCAATTCATTTAAAATCTCTCTCCTAAATTAAATGAGCCCCACTTAACATATTCAAATTGTTGAGTGTGGTTCAAATCCTAAATCACATTTAAATAGTCAGCATAATATCAAGATAAAAAATTTGATTTGAGTTTTTTTTCAATAATTGCAGAGTTCCAGTTCAGTCTTCAGCTTTTCTCAATTCAGCACAATGCAAATGGATTCTCAAAAAGTATGTGTTCACCTTCCCCTTTGGGATGGATTTGGCCTTGGATCAAACCAGCCTCCCTTAGATTGATTTTGTTCATCTGATATACTTTGATCAAGGATTTGAGGGGGCCAAGATTATTTGTGAGGATGCAACTCTCACAACTGTCAGTAGAAATGTGATGACTGGGCAAAAGCCAGTCATCCATATTGAGATGCCTTTAGATTCCCTCACTAAAGAGGAAAGCGGTAGAGGTTCTTGCAGTAGCCATGACTTCAATACTCGTACGTTCAATTATTCCCATCACTGCCCCAGTACAGGCTAGTACCCACTCACTGGCTTCCTGTAAGGAAAAGGCTACCCTGGCTTCAGGGATAGTCTCCCTTACCTTTGAGATAGGGTCTAGTTCCCGTACTACTCCACCCTACAGAACTCAGTGCCACAATAAGAGCTGCAAGATCAAGCAGCGTGATGTGCACATTGCCAAGGAGATGGAAGCATTCTTCACATTGTAGTAGAGGAGTCACCCAGGGTAGTTTCTCCTTTGCTTACTCAGAACAAGTTCCATCCTCTTTTTGGTTATGATGGGGAAGAAGATGTCAGGAGGATCATAATGTCACCCCCACCTCACATTCATTATGAGGCATCTACCAGAGATAGGATGAGGTTGTATGCTGGCCTCAAGATAATTCTATGCTAAGTTGGCTGGGCTTACGGGCAGTCAGAGTTTAGTGCCCAGTTTGATTTATGATTAGTTACCCCTCGCAGTGTATACGAGCATATCCATCAGGAGAGGGCCAGAGAGGCCCGTGCATCAGTTCATGTTAATAGCAAAAAGAGGCGAAGGTACTCCAAGTAGTGGCGCCTCATCAATCAACATGTTACCCATGTCACATGACGATAGTATTCTGTAGCCACCAGGGAGCCTGAGGAGTGTGTTGTCTCCATCACACTCCACTCCGTCCATGTATCTTGGTTCCATTTTCCCAGTTTCATCTAAAGCCATGAGCGACGTCGGAGAAAAGAAATCCTCTGGGTGGTCTTCAAGGGATCCCATTTCATCTACTTCGGAGATGAAGGTGAGCTCTCTCTGTTTGACCTCTACTTGATTCGGTGAAGAGGAGTAGCAACATCAGAGTCGTAGTCATTATCACCACCACCTCAGATCATGGATATAGCGGGTAAAGGAGAAGGAGATATATATCCTATGGAAGTACCTCCCTAAGGGTAGGACTCCATTGTGGGATCCAAAAATTTGCCACCAACCTCTTTTGGGATGAAAATGAGTTATTTTAGTACCAGTGAAAATTTCAGATGGAAGATGAATAGTAGATAACACACTACTTAGAGATTTCTTCCTCATTTTGGTGAGGACTTTTTATATATGGTTCTAGGTTTCCTATAGGCGCAAGCCAATATAGTTAATTATCACTCTTAATAATGAGAGAGCACTTTTGATTAAGGCTAGTTGATGAATTATTAAATAACGAATATATAATAGCAATGAGTGGAGTTTGAGATTTATAAAATTTATTATTTTAACTTAAAACATTTGGTGGGGGGAATGATGACATGCCTGATCTAGATCCCATGGTTTCATCATCCTGGGCGATCGCGGTCCCTGGTCCACTTAGTCAGAGGAGGTAGTTGACCCTCGAAGGATCCTTATTAGCAACACATGGGTTACGTCATCCAAGGTATCCTTGTAGACCTGGGGTGGAGTTTGTCTATGGGGACCAATATAAGTTAGCCTTAGCTAACATAGGGCTTTTTGACCAACCAAATACATTCTACTTTTCACAGCTCAAAGAGAAAATCTGTTGGGAAACATATGGGCTATGGCCGTGATCGTAATTTAGTGGTGCCTTATCACGGAGAACCACCTGGTCAGAGGGCTCTAGTTGTAACTGCCATTTATGCGGTGTCATTTCACAGCAAAACCACACGGATAGAGGACACGGGCCACATCCTTACAGACTCAGGAATATTTGAGTGTGAAGTTAGTTATGCATTTGATTTGACATTGGCTCTTTGTGAGCAAAAGTTTTCTTAATTTGTCACCCCCAGATAAACAATTGGAGGGGTGGATTGATTATTAAGTTTTAATTTAAATAATTTATTTTATTTCATTTATATTTTATTTTATTTTTATTTGAATATTTAATCATTTTATGATTGATTTAGATTTGAATATATGATCATTGATCATTTGAATTTTAATAGTAATCATCTTTCTCGATCATAGGATTAATATCGATTAATAGACCTTGTCTACTTTGCCTATTTTTTTATAGAGGATCGGGTATAAATTCTTTATCTCAAGAAGTATAATCCTTCAAACCTTGTCAACTCTAACTTGAACATAGAGGATCGGGTTTGGACTTTTCTTCTTGAGGGCTTGAATTTCAAAAGCTATGTTAAATGATTGATATCTTGTAATTATGACATAATTAGCTTCTCAGATATTATTACCTTGAAATTCTTATAATATCATAATTAAATTTTTAGGTTTTTTTAACCCAGACCCGGTCCTAAGACCAAACTGGGAAGCATATCATCTATTCTTTTGCTTTATATCTAACTTGCATATGTTCCTAAATGTATGAACATTTCGACACACATACGAATATCTGATCTTTTTTTATTGTATGGACACATAAATGTCAAGGTTGAAATGTAGGTGTCAATTTGCAAATTTGATTTTTTTTTGATATGACATTTTTAGGTTTGGTTAACCCAGACCCGGTCCTAAGACAAAACCGGGAAGCATAGCATCTTGTCAACTTAGACTATCATCTTGCAGAGGATCAGATCTAGATTAATTATTTCAAGATCTATCATTCCTCAAACCTTGTCAACTCTAGATTGTACATAGAGGATCGGGTTTGAGACTTTCTTTTTGAGATCTTGAACTTGAGGAGATACATTAATAATGATGACAATAGATTTATCTTTTGTCATTCTATGACAGAATTAATTTTGAAGATTTACAATAACATCATTAGATTTTTTAGGTTTTGTTAACCCGGAACTCGTCCTAAGACCAAACCGGGAAGCATAACATTTGTGCCTTTATATTTGAATTAAAGAACACTTCAACATACACACAAGTATCTATTCTTTTAAAATGTAAGGACATTTAGATATATAAGTTGAACTAATTATGTTTAATATGACAAACATGTCAAATTGAAAGCACATATTTTTCAATACCTTCAAATATAAATCAAGTATAAAATATGTTCTATAAGAAGTGCATATTTGATCTTTCAAATTTTTGTTATGGATCAAATGTAAGCATCTGTTCAATGAGGTATGAATTTGACTTTCCACAAATACTTGTAATAATTCAAGCATATATCTGTTATATAATAAACCAAGCATGTATCTATTTTGTAGAGTATGAATTTGATTCTTTTAAGTATTTGCATGAATCAAATGGTTAAGCAAAATATTACTTCTTAAGTTAAGCATGAAATTCATCTTACGCACATATAAGTATGTATGTTTAGCTTGTACGACATACAATAATACTTCAAGCATGCATAATAACAAAGATATAGACTCACATGAAATCATGGTTGAGAATTTCAGTTTGAATTGTCTTTAATCCTCCCCATAAGAAAAGAACTTGTTTACACTCAATCTTCTTTTTTTAACACATGATATAATATCTTTGAACATATGTTGAAGCTTTTAATTTGCATTTGTCATCAAGATTATGGTTCAATTTTACCTTAAGCTCCTTTCAAATTATTCAATAAAGTATATATTATGATTCAAATGGTAATTGAAAATGTTCAATCATATTCATTATTGAGATATCAAATCATATATTATGCTCGTGAATAAATTATCAAATCTCTTATAATTTAGATTTGATTCAACGAGCATTTATGATTGAATCAATTTATCAATATTTTACAAAATATTTTGAGTCTTGATTCACTTTCCTTTTGTGGCATATCAAGTTTAAAAGTTCGATTAGCAATTCAAACTTTTTATTAATTTATTACAAATTTTAGCAGCCTCCCGACGTCATCGCTACATAGGGGGATGCTTTGGGAGACTAGGCCTTCCCACCACGCCAAGAAAGGCATGCATGGTAGGTGCCGTGAAATACCATGACCGAAAGTTTATTTTCCCACCACGACAAGAAAGGCGTGCATGGGTTAACACATCATAACATTTCCTTGCCACATTGGGACAATGTGAGCAAGTACTTATATCATAAATGATATTGGAGAATCAGGAATTGTGCTTTATAGTAACAGATTTCCCTACCACGTTGGAAAAATGTGAACAGGTACTTATAGCAACAGATTTCTCTGCCATGTTGGAGAAACGTGAACAGGTACTTATAGCAACAGATTTCCCACGTTGGAACAACATGAATAGGTACTTATCACAAGTTCCCCCAATGCATTGGAGCAATGTGAATAGGTACTTATAGCACAAAGCAATTTAACAAATTTGCATTCACATATGCATGAAATTAAAATATAACTGATACCCCCTTACAATAGCATCATTTTCATCACCATTTCAAATTTGAATTTTATAGCATTATAAAATAAAATCATATCACCTTTCCATTCTTCTCATTTTGAATATAAAAGAGGGCATACCTTTCTTAAAGCCCACAAGTAACATAGCAATTGAAGGTCAAGAGATATGCATATATTTCATCTTTTGCTGATAGATAATCATAAAGAAAACTTTGCATATCCTATATCTTCAATTCTCAACATTTTCATATGTATGCAAGATAAAAGATACAATAGAAAGGAGACCAATATAAATCATACTTTGTCCCAAAATAAACTTGCTTTCTTTTCATTCTTCCACAAATCAAGAGAAAGAAACATGCATCACATATTAATGTCCAAAGTGAGCTTTCAAAGATGACATCATGTAAGCTAATGAAACTAGGATTTCATTATCACAACATACTTTCATAATTCAAGAGCAAGAAAAAGTCATAAAATAATATATCTGGTATGATTCCAGTCCCCAAATACTCATGGACAGCAAACTTATAATTATTTTAATGCAAGATAGAGACTTGGCAATTGCTTTTGAGTAAAGTATGAACAAGCACTAGGAAAGATGCAACTTTAATGAAACTAAAAAACAAAAATGAAAGCTTTAAACTTGCACAAAGCCACATTTCAGATTGTACTTCAAAGGCTTATTGACTTAGTGATGACAAAAGAGAGGAAAACAAGCACAATGCTTAACAAAGTCAATCAGCCCTCCCCTCATATTCTTCCTTTAACATGATGATTTTTATGAAGTTTAATCCATATGTGTTAAATAATCATAGTAAGTTTAAAAAGTCCAGCAATTCTAAAATCTTGCCTAAACAAGATAGCCACTTTTATGATTGCAAGTAATCAAACAGTGGAAAGAGGCAAAGTGATGCAAGGTAACCCTAAAGCTTGCAATATTTAACTCATTTAAACAACAACATGACAACCTCAAATCTGAAAAGATATTGGGACTTGCTGTATATAAGAAGCACATCTAGTATGGTTGATTTAAAAATAGGTATTGCATCATAGCTTACTGAAATGAAACAATCCTTCTCACTATTTTTTTAAGCTAATATCTTATATGTTAGGAGCAACAGTAGTAAGTCTAGAGAAACCTAAGATGTGGAGCATGCATTTTGTAGGAAGCTAGGTTAACCTGAGAGAAATCAACATAGGATGATGAGGGATAATGTATATGACTTTTCTAGAGCTAGTTTCTTTCACGTAGGAGGGAAGAAGAGACAACAATCAAGCAACTCGCATTATACCATAAATCCAATATTATATCTTTATCTCCATTTCAAGTTCATAAAAAAAATGTTATCCAACCATAGAACATATGAGGATAAACTGAAATCATCTTCTCCAAGAAAGACCCAAATAGAAAAATATAACTTAGGGTTGAAATGAAACAACCTAGGGGTTTTAGTTGGAAGAATGATTAGGAAGGATCGAGCCCTCTGTTTGCTTGACTTGGGTTTAGTGCTTCAAACTGATAGACGAGAAAGGAACTGTTGTAGGGGAGTTTGACCTGAGCGCAAGAGGAGAGAGGGAGGCCATTGAGAAGAGAGAAGATGTCTGACGAGAGGAGAGGGAGCTACCGAGAGTCATGCAAGAGAAGATCACGTCCAAATAGGAATGAGAGCTAGGCAAGAGCCTTGGAAATAAGAGAGGGAGGTCTGTGTGAGAGGGAGAATCATGCGAGGAAGAGAGAAGAGCTTTGCCGAGAGAGTTGCGTGATAGAATCGAGCATGAATAGCATGTAGAATTCCCTAGCCACTCGATCCATTCGAATATAAGGCTGTTCGACCTCCTCTAATTGGTTGCCTAAATGGCAACCACCAGAAATAGCTGGCTATTCCGGGTAAGGGCAATGAGATTAGGTTAAGGATTAGAGGGATTAAAGGATTAAGTAGATATTAATCATTTTAATTGCAAATTAATGTCATTTTATGTCAATATTTTATGAATTACTTTGTTCGATAAACCCTAGCAATATGGGTGTCAATTTTAGGTATTTCTGCTATGTGAACACAACAACGCGAGATTTCACGATCGTAGGTTGTTTGGACAATATCGGTGATGTGCGAAATAAAATTGAGCTTAAATTATTCGATGTCGCACTCGAATCGATCGACGTTCATGTACACTTTGCTGAATCAATCACAGAAGATGTCATTTGATAAGTTTTGACATTTCAGTGATAATGGTTAATCAATTTCGTGAATGGAGGTCATTCGGACATCGTTGGGACTTCCCGACTTTGATATGCACATAATTTCATTAAAAATTGAATTTAATTATTTGATGGACTATTAATTGATTTGATTTTTTTCATTTAATTAATTTTAATATTTTTGATGCATTACAAGGTCAAATTTTCAAATTGAAGCGAGTTTGATTGATTTCGATCGCGATTAGGGGGGTTTTAAACTTGATTCATGTGATGTCCCTCTTGTTAATATTTATTTTAACTTTTATGGTTCATTTGACTTGTGAACCATATGTGGAGGTCAACAAATGCCCCCCCCCCAACAAATATGGTGCACGCATGGAGTGGACCATGTTTATTGCAAATAAGTTGACCTTGCGGATTTCCAAGAGATTTGCTTGGATGTCATGCTTAGGTTGTAATTTCAATAACTTTTAATAGTACCTGATCACTGTCCTTTGATAGAAGTTAGTGTAACTCTCAAGTTGGGCAAAACATATGATTTTCATTAGTTTGACTACAATAGCTTGTTGAATTGTTATTTATTATCAGTAGTGTGCTTGATGGACTAGATGAAGGAGATGCTTTGACTTGTCACCATCGACTTGTCCAGAGAATTTGGAGTGTCTTTGGTCCTTGGTTTTATGCTTTGAAGGACTTCTTAAAGACTTCCTCCTAAAAGTGTGAAATTTATATTTTATCCTCTTGTCCTGGCTTTGTGCCTTAGTGGACTTGATGGAGTTGTTGATTTATTATTGAGATGAGAACATCTTCGATCCTGTGCTTTCTGCTTTGACAAACTTGTTGAATGTTCCATCTTAAAATTTGAAATTTGTATTTTCCTCTTGTCCTGGCTTTGTGCCTTAGTGGACTTGATGGAGTTGATTAGATGAGAATGACTTCGGTCCTGTGCTTTGTGCTTTGACAGACTTATTAAAGATTTCATCTCAAAATTTAGAATTTATATTTTTTTTCCTGTCCTAGCTTCATGCCTTAGCGGACTTGATGGAGTTGATGAGATGAGAATGTCTTCGGTCCTATGCTTTATGCTTTGATAGACTTGTTGAAGATTTCATCTCGAGGATTTGTATATTGTGTCTCTTTTATCCTGGCTTTATGTCTTGACGGATCTGATGGAGGGAATTCCTGAATTGTCTTAAAAACTTATCAAGCAATATGAAGTTACCTTCTTCCCTAGCTTTCTACTTTTGTGGGCTTGTAGAAGGATACATATCGATGACCTAGCTCTTAGAGCTTCTATTGGGTCAATGACAAAGAGTCATCAGTCTGTTTTGTGCATAACGGACATGTTGATGACAAAACTCCTTTAGTTCAGCTTTTAGCTTTGTATGAACATTGGGATGGCTTGTTCGGTCCTCTTCTTTTGCTTGATTGGACTTGTTGAAGAAGAATTTTCTTGATCTTTGCTTTGATAGGCTTATTGAAAGAGTTGAGATTTCAAATTTGACATTGATACCGAACTCGGCTTAATGCCTTCTTGAGTAAGCATTTTTTTTTTTTTTTGAATTTTGAAAATGACCTTATGACCAATAGGGATGATCCCCCAGTCTGGGTCACTTAAACTCACCAAGTTGGAGAGATTTTGGGGATTTGGATGCTCGTCTTTGAACTAACAAAGTAAGAGGATCCCTTTCTGTGTCCTTTATGGCATGTTGAGTAAGCAGATCTGTTAGTGACTCGGTTGTATTTGGGTGTGTTGAGTCTGACCTTATACACCCACTTGAGTCTTAGACTTGAGCAATTGATGGAGAATTTTATCATCAGGCTCACGAGATGGGGATCTCTTACTACGGTCTTTGTGACATGTTGAGTAAGCAGACCTGTCAGTGACTCGATCATATTTGGGTGTATTGAGTCCGACCTATACACCAACTCGAGCCTTTAGATTTGAAGTGGGATGGGAAATGTATATCCAACTTGGTTTGTTGAAGTTTGCAGACTTGAAAATATTTTTCTTTGGTCAGTAAGACTTTTAGATTTGAGAATTTGAATACATAATTTTGACTATGCGTATGGGGATCTTGGCACTAGGCACAATGTCAACCCAAAGAGAAAGGAAGGCCCCTCGTCTTAACAAGAACGTCTGACACTTAACTGTAAATTTTTTTTTTAAAAATGCCCCTATCTAATAGGGGATTTTTATTTTATTTTAGAAATGCATTCTTATGTTACAAGAGAATTTCCAATGAAAATTTACATATGTGATTGATGATGAAGACTTCAGGTATAGAATTTGTTTTATTACACTTTTATGTGTAATATTTTTTTAAATACCGACCATTGATTGGCGGCATTGGTCTTTTACCTTTAAAATCAATGAGTTGGTAGGCTCCCCCTTGATATACCTTTTCAATGTCAAAGGGTCCTTCCCAATTAGGTTCAAATTTATCGCCAATTTTGCGATGAGGGATGATTGGTCTTCTCAGCACCAGGACCAATTCTTCTTCTTGAAAGGCTCAAGGACGTACTGTATGATCGAATGCTTTAGACATCTTCGCTCGATAAACTTCTAGATTTTGCTGAGCTTGGAGCCTAACCTCATCAAGAGCATCAAGCTTTTCCTTCCATAGATGAGCATTCTCATCTTGGGTAAGATTTTGTTGAATAGCTACTCGAAGCGAAGGTAATTCAACTTCAAGTGGTAAAACTGCTTCAGAACAAAACACTAGTGCATAAGGGGTAGACTTTGTAGGAGTTTTGTAAGTGGTACGGTAAGCCCATAGTGCTTCCAAAAGCTTGGTATGCCACTCCCTTTTATTTCTTGTGAGAATTTTTTCAAGCAATTTGACTAATGTTTTGTTAAAGGCCTCAGCCAAATCCTTTTCTCTCGGATTATAAATGGATGAATATCGCCAATCAATTTTATGTCGATCAATAAACTTATAGACTTTAGTGCTTTTGAAAGCTGGCCCATTGTCTGAAATGATTCGGCATGGTACACCAAATCTATAGATAATGTTGTGGGTAAAAAAATTGGTCACCTATTTAGATGTAACTTCTTTGAATGGGAAGGCTTCAGCCCACTTAGAGAAATAATCAGTGGCTGCTAAGATGAAGCGACAGCCAGCTGATGATGGTGGATCAATTAGTCTAATTACATCCATCCCCCAGTACTCAAATGCCAAGATGTTATCATTGGGAGAAAAAAATTTTGGGGTTGATGAATTATATTACCATGGATCTGACACTCATGACATCTCTTGGAATGATTGATACAATCTTTTACCATAGATCGATACAATCTTTTTGAGGGTTGAGTGTATTTGATGGATGAAGCTCCATCGAAATATAGTTCCCACATTTGTTTCTTTTCTTTTACATATATGTGCATGATCTGTTCATCAAGAAGATCATCATTAAGCAATGAATTTGCTGGGATGGGATGAGCAACAAAAAAATCTGCTAGAATTTTTCCCTTCATGGCTTTCTGGGGAACATATGTAATATCAAATTATAGTAGAAGGACAGCCCATCATGCTAAGCAACCTATTAATGTTGGTCATGTCATCAAGAACTTTCAACGGATCGATCCTTGAGATGAGGGTAATTTTATGAGATAACATGTAATGATGTAGCTTTTGAACAGTAAAAATTAATGCCAAACAATGCTTCTCAATTCGAGAATAACGTGTTTTCGCTCCTATTAGTCTTCGACTAATATAGTACAGAGCATTCTCTTTTCCTTCCTCATTATGTTGCGCCAACATAGCACCTAGAGATTCTTCCAGTGCTGCTGTGTACAAGACATGAGGCTTTCTTGGGATCGGGACTACAAGAATAGGTGATTTAACATATATCTCTTGATACTGTCGAAGGCCTCTTGAAATTCTTCATCCCATTTGAAAGGAGTATCCTTCTTCATTAGTTTTGCAAAGGGTTAACATCTACCTGACATATTTGATATAAATCTTCTGATAAATGCAAGATGTCCCTGTATGGAATGGAGTTGACGGAGGCTCCTTGGATGAGGCATTTCAACTATTACCTTGATTTTGTTGGGATCGATTTCAATCCCTCTACAATGCACAACGTATCTAAGGAACTTCTCCAAGGAGACTCCAAAGGCACACTTGAGAGGATTCATCTTGAGGTTATATTTTCTAATTCTTTCAAAGACGATTCTTAAATCATCGAGATGATATTTATGATCTATACTCTTAACAACAAGGTCATCAATGTAGCACTCTACCTTGTGATGAATCAACTCATCAAAGATGCGTGCCATAGAACTTTGGTATGTTCTTCTTCAAGGGGCATGATCAGAAAAGATATGATTGCCCCTAAAGGAGGTATGCTTCTCAGCTTCAAAATCCATATTGATCTGATTGTAACCTGATGATCCATCCATAAATGAGAACATGTCATGGCTGGAAGTGTTATCCACTAACAGTTCTGATACGGAGCGGAAAGTCATCTTTGGACATGCTTTGTTTAAGTCCCTGAAGTCGATACAAATATGAATCTGACCATTCTTTTTCTTTACTGGGATGATATTAGCTATCCAATCAGCATATTTTTCTTCTCAAATGAAACCAACTTCAATGAGTTTCTTGGTTTTGCAACTACCTACTCTTCAACCTCCAATCTCATTCGCCTAGAGGCTTGCTTGACTGGTGTTGCATCTGGCTTAATTGCTAACTTGTGAACTGCTACATCAAGGGATAAGCTTGACATTTTAGCATATGTCCAAGCAAAGCAATCCCTGAATTTACAGTGCAAAGTTTTAGTTTTTTTTCACTTTATCTTCGAGAAGTAGGGCACTGATGAACATTGGGTGAGGATCCTCCTTAGTTCCTAGATTAATCTCTTTAAGTTCATCGATAGTAGCTGCCTGCCCACCATCTTCAAGCTCTTCAGGTGCTGATCTGGCTTCTACTTCTTCATTATTTGTGAGACTGATATTAAAAATATCATTCTCAACTTCTATTCCTGTTATAACGTAACAGGTGTATTCTTGTGGACCATTGTCTTGGATGAAACCAAGGCCTTTGGTAACGTGCTTATTTCCTCTACCAATGGTTTGAGAACCTCTTGGGTACCACATCATTTCAAAGAGCTTAGTCCTTTGCTTACTTGCTCCAGTATGGACCCCATGCTTGTGCATTAGGTTTTGCATCTTTGGAGAGTAATGTTTTGTTATCCTTGTGGGCATAGCTTCTTCCTCTTCAGATAACTGCATTGCCCAATCAAGATCGTCTTCTTGACTTCCCTTGGATTTATAAAATAGGCTTCCTGGCCCGTGTTTTCTAGGGAGAGGAGGCACATAGAAGGTCACTAGTTTCTCAACTTTATGAGTTTCTCAAGGAGCGATTTCTTTAAAATGTTGAGGAGGTGCTGGAATGACTACGAGTATAGTCTCTGCTACCGATAGATCTATGATTATTTTAAAGTAGGTGCATTGCACCTTACCTTCAAAAGCAGATTCAAACTCATAATCAGAGTCAAAATGATCTTCCTCAATCAGTTATTTACTCAAAGATTCAACCCTTTGGATTTGGAAGGAACACATTCGTCTTCTTCTTCAGTATCACTGCCTAGATTAGGGACATTGTTATTGATTTTAGACTTGTTCTTCATCCTTAGGGATGTTTGAAATAATCTCTTTCTCTTTATTCATTTTATTTTCACCCTTCTTTTAACTTATTCTTTTATGAGTTTTGAAGTAGATGCAGTATTTGCTAGTTATTTTGTTAGCTTTGATTCCCTCGAAAGGAAGTGACTGGCATCTTGACATATCTTCATTTCATGCATTGCAAAAGGTTGCATGTCACCCACAATTTGACATTCTTCTCCATCCTTTGTATATTTCATACATTGATGTAATGTAGATGGGACGATGCCATACTTATGAAGCCATGGTCAACCCAGAAGAGCTCTGAATGAAGTATCTGCATCAATCACATGAAATTTGGCTTCTGTGTAAAGGTCTCCAAATTTAAGAGGAAGGACGAATGACCCAATAGTTTTTTGTCCCTTCTCATTGAAACCTTGAACCAGGACTTTGTCTCATCCTAAATGTTATACGTCTAGAGATAGCCACCTAAGGGTTCTCAGGTTCATAAGATTCATGGAGGAACCAGGATCAATTAAAATCCATGGTATCAGAACTTCATCACTTTCAGTCGTAACATACAGAGGATGATTATGCTCTGTAGTTCCAAGCATGAGATCTTCTTCTAAAAATATGATGGCTGGAGGATCTTAAACATGCAAGGTCTCTGTTAGACAGCACTCAGCAAAATATGCTTTGAACTTCTCTGACTCTTTAAGAGCTTCAATTAAGGTGTTACGAAGATCTTCTGACATCATAAGTGCTTCGTATATGCTAAGCTGTCCCAAAATTTTCTTTAGGTGGGATAGAATGTTGTAGTCGATCCCTTTAATTAGTGAAGGCTTCTTATTTAAATCCTTAGGGATGACTTTTTCATTAATTTTGATTTATTTCCCTTTATCTTTATTTATTAGCTCTTTCCTCTTTCGAGATGGTAGCACTTGACCACTTCTCAACTGCACTTGAGCTACTTCCTTTGCATCTGAATCATCGATGACTCAGTTGCTTCAACATATGCTTTTTCTCTATCTAATGATGGACTAGAAGATTCAGAATCACTACCCAACTTTACATTCTTCATGTCTGCCGATATGATGAGCTTTGATTCATCTTCATTTGGGAAACAAAGTTCTTCTAAGCTATTATCAGCTTCATGTACCATCAAACAAGATTCAGTGGAAAGTTCTTCAGCTTCTTTCCCTGCTTCTTCATTGATCTGAAGATTAGTAATGAATTCAAGTGTGTGATAGTCTTGTCGTATGTAATCATCCATATTATGGATTATTCTTTATGTTATGTTGCGACCATTCATGGTAATGGTAACATTTTGCACTACACTCTTCTTCCTTTTCTTTAATTTATTCTTTCGTTTGGCCAACTTCTTGGCCTTCCCTTGTGGTATTTGGCTAGGCTATCTTTCATGAGATGAACTAGCCTTTTCATAAATTGGGTTTTGATTTAACTCAAGTACAGGCTTAAGTGGTGATTTCCACTACATACCTGGAACACCTTCCAATCATTATACACAGAACACCTTCAATCATTTCAATATTTTTTCTGATCTTTTAGAGGCTACACTTTATCCTTCATCGACCCAATTTCTCCTTGCCTTTATCTTTGCTTGATAGCACTCGAGATGAGGTGGTTACCTTTGCAGTTTCTTTCTTTGGATGCACCAATACACTGTCCGATAATGTGAATTCTCCATTTCTATATTTTCGCTCTAGCTAATCTTTGAATATGTAGCAATCTTCAATAGGATGGCTGAGTACCCGATGATATGGGCAATAGTTAGGGTTATCAGCTTGTCCAGCCTCTTCAGGTCTTTTACACTCTGGTAGCTGGAGACCTACTTTGAGTGCATGCTTGAATAATTTAGCCACACTTTACCTTTTAAAGGAATATTCTTTATTCAGCTTTTCTTTTAGGGTTGGGGCTATTAAGTCATTCACTCTTTTTGTTTATTTTGGTCGCTCGCCTTCACTGAAGCGGCCTCGAGGCACATCATTACCTCCAAGTATGAGCTTAGGTTGAGGAGCAGGATTGAATGACTATTTTGGTCTTTCTTGATAAACAAGTAGCCTTTCTTTATCTACATTATGGACTAACCGCTTACCTGTTTCTTTCTTGAATGAGGTGAAATGTGTTTCACCCTTCTTTGGATATGGAGCTTTTGCTCTTTTGGATTTATCTTGGTGGCTATCAGAGTGTGATAAATTTAATTTCTCAAATTTAGCCACCCTATCAAGCAGCTCTTGAAATGTGGTAATTAAAGCCATGCAAAGATAAGGCGCCATGATATCATCAATGTTGCCCATCAGTAATTGAATTGCATGCTCCTCTTCTAATTGATGTTCATATTTCATACTCATATTTCCGCATGATATATCCGGTGATTCATCTTTCTTCCTTTTCTCGAGATGACAATAGTTATCTTTTTACTACTGTCAAACCTTTTAACATAACAAGTTTGAAAAGTCTTAACTGAGTCATTCGGCAACTCAACATACCATTTGAAAGAAGTCGAAGTTAAACTACTAACGAAATGGCAAAATAATAATGCATCATTACCCCCTGTGTTACCACAAGATGCTTTAAACTAGGCCAGATGCTATTTAAGATTGCCATTTCCACGAATAAATTAAATTTTGGCATTGAATATCCCTTTGGGTACAGAATTTTATCATACTCTGCGGGATATGGACGACCCTTCCTCACCAAATTTTTTGCCTGCTCTGTAGCTATGACACCTATGATTTTCTCATTCAAGATAATATTAAGTTGAGAGACTGTCACAGCTTCAGATGTACTTTGTACATTATGAGAAGCAGGTTATCGAGCTGACTCATTTACTTCAACCCTCACTTCAGGCTCAATTTGGACTCTCAAAGCATGTGAGATTAGATTTACTAAAGGATTGTCGTGGGCACCGCTAGAGGCTTGATGATTATTTGGTGGGACATATTTTGGACCCGCAATATTTCTTTGTATTAATTGCATCATCACAGTCATCTGCATCATCATTTCACTCATTTTCATATTTAACTGAGCGATTTCTTTATCTTTGGCTTTCATTTGGCATTGAATTTGTCTCTGTGCCTAAGCCAAAGTGGTCATATTTGTGAAGGTGAGATTTTCTTCCCTTTCTCCTTCTACTTCTTCTTATTGTTCTTCTCCTGAAGAATCAGAGTATGCTTCCTCTATTTGAAAATTTTATTGTTCTTCAGGTTGAGGGGGAGGTGCTGGTGTACGGCGCCTATGTTGGTATTGATGTACACCAGATGACTCACCGACTTATTGTACCATATATACTATTTTAATAGTTGTTGCATCCTCCTCTTCTTCTTCGTCCCCTTGGACATGAATTTTTGATCGGTGTCTCCAATGGACTTTCGATTCCAAGTGTGGAATCAAGACTTCTTCGATTAGAGGGCTTCGATCGAAGCTGGCCTCCTCTCGATGGGACATAGTTGATTGGCGACAGGATCCCCTGGAGGATTCTCCAAGGCGTCTACCATCAGATACTTTATCATCTAGGTCCCTCTTTTTAGGCTCCCATCATTGATAACTTTTAGTCAGGGAAGATCTCTGGGAATGCACACCAGATGTCACATCATGTCTTTTTTCTAAGACAATTTCTTTTTGAGGCCTAGGCCTCCATATTTGCTTACCTTTCCACTGAGACTTTTCAGCGGCGGATTCCTGGATATGTGGTCCAAGTGTCACACCCCAATGCTCACCGCGTGGGACATGGATTGGTTAACGTCCTACTACAATTATGGGATGAGGTCTCCTTGGAGGAGCAACCTTAGCATCCTTGATAACAGGACCTTGATATCTTTTTTTCATCAGTCCTCTCTCCTTAGCAACTTGGAGAACCTGATACACTCGTGCATATATGATTTTGGGTTTCCTCACAGGAGGAGTTGGAGCCTGAGGCTATTGAGTCCAAAAGGACTACTTGATTTGACCAGTAGAGCTATTCTATTTTATCCACTTAAGGTTGTCAAATTGGTTGTAGGTAGGAACACTCAATGTTGGTTCCATAATTAGTTGTGCAGCTGGCTGCAAGGGCAGTAACTATTGAGTACACAACTCAAGACTTCTTTTTCTTCTTTGCCTTTGGCTAAGCTAAGAAGCTTCAACATCATGCCTCCCTGGGGCAAAGGGTTCAGCTGGTAGGATTGTGTTATTTTGAGGGACTAAGGAGACAGTCCTCCCTATAAAAATCCCCTTCATAATTAGGGTCTCTGAGTGATCGAGCCTCTCAAAGACTGAAAGTTCCTTTTGAGGTGCCCCAGCAGCAGTAATGGTCACGACTTCAGTGGGCCCCTTTAGAGATTGCTTCACATGGCGTGCAGGATGAGTATGAACTTCAGCAGGTTGAGGCCTAGCAACTTTCTCTTGATTCAGGATGGTTAGGAAGTAAATGCTACCAAACTGGATGGTAGCCCCAGTACTTCTAGCACTGCTGATGGCATTTGTCAAGCGGATGGGCCATCTCTAGAGTAATAGTTGATGTTTGAGAGCCATTCGAGTGTTAAAGGTAAAGGTTAGCAATTAAAAATAGCTAACCTATCACCTTTCTTCCAAAAATATAGGTACAAAAAATAAAGAACATACTAAGCAGATGCACTAAATAAAATCTCAAATGACTTAACACTTTATTTAGAAAGCTTTGAAGTTTTTGCTTTTGACTTATCATTTCCAATGTTTTTTTATTTTTCATTTCATTTCATTTTATACTCCACTGCAATTATAACTTAGATTTGACTAGCCAAAGATGGAAAGAGAAACCTGTCCCTAGCGGAGTCACCAAAAATTTGTAGGATTCAAAAATTTTCCACCGACCTCTTTTGGGATGAAAAGAGTTATTTTAGTGTCGGTGAAAATTTCAGAAGGTAGATGAATAGTAGATAAGACACTACTCAGAGATTTCATCCTCATTTTGGTGAGGACTTTTTATATCTGGTTCTAGGTTTCCTATAAGCCAAGCCCCTATAGTTAATTACCCCTCCCAATAATGAGAGAGCACTTTTGATTAAGGCTAGTCGATGAATCATTAAATAATGAATATATAATAGTAGTGAGTGGAGTTTGAGATTTATGAAATTTATTATTTTAATTTAAAACTTTTGGTGGGGGGAAGGATGATGCGCTCGATCTAGATCCCATGGTTTCGCCATCCCGGGCTATCACGATCCCTGGTCCGCTTAGTCAGAGGAGGTAGTCGACCCAACTTGATCGAAGGATCCTTGTTAGCAACACATGGGTTACATCGTCCAAGGTGTCCTTGTAGACCTGGGGTGGAGTTTGTCTAAGGGGACAAATATAAGACAACCTTAGCTAAGATAGGGCTTTTTGAGAAACCAAATACATTCTACATTTCACAGCTCAAAGAGCAAAGCTTTTGGGGAACATACGGGCTACGATCGTGATCATAATTTAGTGGTGTTATATCGCTGCGAACCACCAAGTTAGAGGGCTCTGGTCATAACTGCCATTTATGTGGTGCCATTTTACGGCAAAGCCATGTGAATAGAGGACACAGGACACATCCTTACGGACTTAAGAATATTTGAGTGTGAAGTTGGTTATGCATTTGATTTGACATTGGCTCTTTGTTAGCAAAAGTTTTCTTAATTTATCACCCTAGATAAACTATTGCAGAGGGGTGGATTTATTTTTAAGTTTTAATTAAAATAATTCATTTCATTTCATTTTTATTTTATTTTATTTTATTTTTATTTAAATGTTTGATCATTTTATGATTGATTTAGATTTGAATATATGATCATTGATCATTTCAATTTTAATAGTAATCACCTTTCTCGATCATAGGACTAATATTGATTAATAGACCTTGTCTATATTGCCTATTTTTTCTACAGAGGATCGAGTATAAATTCATTATCTTAAGAAGTATAATCCTTCAAATCTTGTCAACTCTAACTTGAACATAGAGGATCGGGTTTGAGACTTTTCTTCTTGAGGGCTTGAACTTCAAAAGTTATGTCAATTGATTTATATATTATAATTATATGACAAAATTAGCTTCTTAGATATTATTAGCTTGAAATTCTTATAATATCATAATTGGATTTTTATGGTTTGTTAACCGGACTCTCCCAAACCGGAAGCATAATGTTCTTTTTTTCTTTATATCTAACATATATTCATGTATGAACATTTTGACACACATACGAATATCTATTCTTTTTTTTATTATATAGACACATAAATGTCAAGGTTGAAATATATGTGTCAATTTGCAAGTTTGATTTTTTTTTTGATATGGCACTTTTAGGTTTTGCTAACCCGGACCTGGTCCTAAGACCAAATCGGGAAGCATAGCATCTTGTCAACTCTGACTATTTTCTTGCAGAGGATCAGATCTAGATTAATTATTTTAAGATCTATCATTCTCCAAGCCTTGTCAACTATAGATTGTACGTAGAGGATTGGGTTTGAGACTTTCTTCTTGAGATCTTGAACTTGAGAAGATACATTAACAATAACATCGATAGATTTATCTTTTATCATTCTATGACATAATTAACTTCTAAGATTTACAATAGCATCATTAGATTTTTTAGGTTTTGTTAACCCGGACCCGGTCCTAAGACCAAACCGGGAAGCATAGCATATGTGCCTTTATATATGGATTAATGAACACTTCAACATACATACAAGTATCTATTCTTTTAAAATGCATGGACATTTAGATGTATAAATTGAAGTAACTATGTTTAATATGACAAACATGTCAAATTGTAAGCACAGATTTTTCAATACCTTCAAATATAAATCAAGTATAAAATATGTTCTATAAGAAGTGCATATTTGATCTTTCAAATGTTTGTTATGGATCAAATGTAAGCAACTGTTCAATGAGGTATGAATTTGACTTTCCACAAATACTTGTAATAATTCAAGCATATATCTGTTCTATAATAAACCAATCATGTATCTATTTTGTAGAGTATGAATTTGATTCTTTTAAGTATTTGTATGAATCAAATGGTTAAGCAAAATATTACTTCTTAAGTCAAGCATGAAATTCATCTTACGCGCATATAAGTATGTATGTTTATCTTGTATGACATACGATATACTTCAAGCATGCATAATAACAAAGCTATACACTCACATGAAATCATGATGAGGGTGGAATTTCAGTTTGAATTATCCTTAATCCTCTCCATAAGAAAAGAACTTGCCTACACTCAATCTTCTTTTTTTTAACACATGATATAATATCATTGAACATATATTGATGGTTTTAATTTGCATTTGTCATCAAGCTTATGGTTCAATTTTCCCTTAAGCTCCTTTCAAATTATTCAGTAAAGCATATATTATGATTGAAATGGTAATTAAAAATGTTAAATCATATTCATTATTGAGATATCAAATCATATAGTATGCTTGTGAATAAATTATCAAATCTCTTATAATTTAGATTAGATTCAACTTGAGCATTTATGATTGAATCAATTTATCAATATTTTCATAAATATTTTGAGTCTTGATTCACTTTCTTTTTGTGGCATATCAAGTTTAAAAGTTTGATTGGCAATTCAAACTTTTTATTGATTTATTAAAAATTTCGGTAGCCTCCTGGCGTCATCCCCGCATAAGGTGCTTCAAGAAGCTAGGCCTTCTCACCACTCCAAGAAAGGCATGCATGGTAGGTGTCATGAGACACTATGGCTAAAAGTTTATTTGCCCACCATGCCAAGAAAGGCGTGCATGGGTTAACACAGCATAGCATTTTCTTGCCACATTGGACAACGTAAGTACTTATATCATAATAGATTTCCATGTAACATTAGAGAAACATGAACAAGTACTTATAGCAACATATTTCCCTTCCACGTTGGAGAAATGTGAATAGGTACTTATAGCAATAGATTTTCCTGCCACGTTAGAGAAATGTAAACAGGTACTTATAGTAATAGATTTCCCTGTCACGTTGGAGGAACGTGAATAGGTGCTTATAGCAATATATTTTGATGCCACGTTGGAATAACGTGAACAAGTACTTATCATAAGTTTTTTTGTCATATTAGAGCAATGTGAACGGGTACTTATAGCATAAAGAAATTTAACAAATTTGCATTCACATGTGCATGAAATTAAAATATAACTGATACCCCATTGCTATAACATCATTTTCATCACCATTTCAGCTGAATTTTGCATTTGGAATATTCAAATAGCAAGCTATAACATAAGCTTTTAATCACATGTGAGCACTTATCCATTCTTTTCATTTTGAATATAAAAGAGGACATACCTTTCTCAAAGTCCACAAGTAACGTAGCAACTGAAGGTCAAGAGATATGCATATATTTCATCTTTTACTGATAGATAATCATAAATAAAACTTTGTGTATCCTATATCTTGTATTCTTAACATTTTCATATGTATACAAGATAAAAAACACAATAGAAAGGAGACCAATATAAATCATACTTTGTCCCAAAATAAACTTGCTTTCTTTTCATTCTTCCCCAAATCAAGAGAAAGAAACATGCATCACATATTAATGACCAAAGTGAGCTTTCAAAGATGACATCATGTAAGCTAATGAAACTAGGATTTCATTATCACAACATACTTTCATAATTCAAAAGCAAGAAAAAAGGCATAAAACAATATATCTTGTATGATTCCAGCCCCCAAATACTCATGTACAACAAACATATAATTGTTTTAATGCAAGATAAAGACTTGGCAATTGCTTCTGAGTAAAGTATGAACAAGCACTAGGCAAGATGCAACTTTAATGAAATTAAACAACAAAAATGAAAGCTTTAAACTTGTACAAAGCCACATTTCATATTGTACTTCAAAGGCTTATTGACTTAGTGATCACAAAAGAGAGGAAAACAAGCACAATGCTTAACAAACTCAATCAACCCTCCCCTCATATTCTTCCTTTAACATGATGATTTTTATGAAGTTTAATCCATATGAGTTAAACAATCACACTAAGTTTAAAAGGTCCAACAAATCTAAAATCTTGCCTAAATAAGATAGCCACTTTTGTGATTGCAAGTAATCAAATAATGGAAAGAGGCAAAGTGAAGCAAGGTAACCCTAAAGATTGCAATATTTAACTCATTTAAATAACAGCATGACAAGCTCAAATTTGAAATGAGATTGGGACTTGTTGTATATGAGAAGCACATCTGGTATGGTTGATTTAAAAATAGGTTATTGCATCATAGCTTGCTGAAATGAAACAATTATCCTTCTCACTATTTTTTTAAGCTCATATCTTGTCTATTAGGAGCAACAGTAGTAAGTCTAGAGAAACCTAAGATGTGGAGCATGAGTTTTGTAGGAAGCTAGGTTAACCTGAGAGAAATCAACATAGGATGATGATGGATGATGTATATGGCTTTCTAGTGGCAGTTTCTTTCACGTAGGAGGGAAGAAGAGACAGTCAAGCAACTCGCATTATACCATAAATCCAACATTATATCTTCATCTCCAATGCAAGTTCATAAAAAAAAAATGTAATCCAACCATAGAACATATGAGGATAAACCAAAATCATCTTCACCAAGAAAGATCCAATAGCAAAATATAACTTAGGGTTGAAATGAAACAACCTGGGGGTTTCTGTTGGAAGGGTGATTAGGAAGATCGAGCCCTCTATTTTCTCGACTAAGGTTTGGTGCTTCGAATTGAGAGAGGAGAAAGGAACTACTGTAGGGGAGTTCGGCAGAGAAGAGGGAGAGGGAGGCTCAGCTTTGGAGGAAAGAGATGTCTGAATAGGAGTCGTAAGAGCATGAGAGGAGCTTGATCGAGAGTCACGAGAGAAAATCGCATCCAAGAACAGAACAAGACTCAGCCGAGAACTTGGAACGAGGGAGGTCTGCATGAGAGGGAGGTCTGCGTGAGAGGTAGAACCACATGAGGAAGTGAGAAGAGCTTTATTGAGAGAGTTGTGTGAAAGAATCAGACATGAATAGTGTGTAGAATGCCCTAGCCGCTCTATCCATTCGAAGATAGCACCTCGACCTCCTCTGGTTTTAAATGGAAAATTAGAAATAAATAGTGGTTATTCCAATTGTGTAAGTGGGTGGCTGAGATTAGGTTAAGGATTAAAGGGATTAAAGGATTAAGCAGATATCAATCAGTTTAATTACAAATTAATGTCATTTCATGTCAATATTTTATAAATTACTTCGTGTGATAAACCCTTGCAATATAGATATCGATTTTAGGTATTTCTGCTGTGCCAAACACAATGACATGATCGATTTCATGATTGGAGGTCATTTGGACAATATCGGCAATGGGAAAAATAAAATTGAGCTTAAATTGTACGACGTCGCGCTCAAATTGATCGATGTTTGTGTACACTTTGCCAAATCGACAGTGAAAGATGTCGTTTGATAGGTTTCGATGTTTCAGTGATAATGCCACAATCAATTTTACGAACGGAGGTTGTTCGGATGTCATCGAGACTTTCCAACTTTGATATGCTTGTAATTTCATTAAAAATTGAATTTGATTATTTGATTGACTATTAATTAATTTAATATTATTTATTTAATTAATTTTGATATTTTTGATGCATTACAAAGTTGAATTTTTAAATTGAAGCAAGTTTGATTGATTCCGATTACGATTAGGGGGGGTTTTAAACCCAATTCATGTTATGTCCCTCTTGTTAATATTTATTTTAACATTTATGGTTCATTTGACTTGTGAACCATATGTGGAGGTCAACATCCATCCATATCAGTTGACAACCATGAGCACATGTCCTCCAGTGAGCATATCCCTCACATAGTTAGCTTTCTAGTAGCAGGAGAGGTCAAGTGCAACTCTATTCATGAACATGATCCCACCACCGGTTAGCCGTGAGCATTCGTGCCTACATAGTTGGACTGCTTCTTGGAATGATATCGTAGCATAGTATCTCACTGAGAAGGGAGAAATCTAGGGTATGATTGGTCTGACCTCGATGAAGAGAAGGTTAGCTTTGATCCCAATGAAGATGATTTGTTGGAAAACTCACAAGGTGCATATGGCTGATATAAGAGGTTCCTTCCTTTAGGATCATTAGAGTTTAGAAGGTGTTGCGGCCGAACAGGATGATACAACCTATTCGACCCAACACCTCCTTCAAAAACACAAACAGAAGGATGAGTAGATTGATAAGATGGGAAAGAGACTTGAAGATTTGCTAGCAGTAATTCTAGCACTTCAGAATCAACCTCTAGCAGCACATCATACTATTGTGGAGACTGGTCAGCCTGAGTTATTACATGTCTTGGATCAACCCAAGAGTTCACCTCTGGTAGAGCAGGGTAGTACTAACTTATATAGGAAGGTAGTAGACAATACCTTCATATAAGAAAAAGATATCAAACTCATGATTGAACAACAAGTGAAGGAAGCACTAGCATAAGCGAGGTGGACCATCAGTTCCAAAGGGTAGAGCCTACCTAGAGAATTGATGCTATCCAATATCCTAAAGGTTTTGTGCCTCCTTCTTTCAAAAGCTTTGATGATAGCGAGAACTCTTACCAACATATAAAGCACTTCAGGGCCAACTGTTACAATGCTGGTGGCAGCGATGCATTATTGTTTCATCTCTTTGTCAGAGCCTAGCGGGTATAGCTTTTGATTGGTATGTTGAACTCCCTAATGAGTCACTGAAGACTTTTAATGAGTTGGAGCAACTCTTTGTTAAGAGGTATGCTGGAGCTCATCAAAGGGTAACTGTGGGTGATCTTGTTGCGGCTCAACAATACCCCGGTGAGTCCCTCGTTGATTATATACTTATATGGCATAATTTAAGCATGAAATGCAAACCACAGCTGTCTGAATAGCATGCTATTGAAATTCTATTAAAGAATATTCATGGTCTGATTCCCTTTATGCTTAAAGGTTTCACCATCAAGATATTTGAGAAGCTAATAAACAATGTGGCTAGCCTACAAGGAGAGGTCAAACAGTTGCCTTTTCAAGATCAGTCATCAAAGTTAAAGCTATAGAAAGTCTATGAAAAAAAAGCTAGGGGCAATAGCAGCATTAGACAAGGGGAAGCAACCGGCCATGGATCAGTATGAGAGACCTCAAGCTCCATAACCTTCGCTTTTGCCTCCTCTACCAGTGCATTGGTCATCTTATCGGCCACTTCAGTAGCCTCCACAGCCTTCGCCACCTCCTCCTTAGCCATACTCATAGCGGCGGTACACATACCCGCCCTCAGGTAGCTATCATCCACCTACTCTTTGGATAAATTAAGCAAAGCTTATTCATTTAAGAGGAAGGTAGTCAGAAAAATCTTTAAGAACCTCTTAAAAAACTTGATTTTTAGCTACCCGAGCCTAGGAAGCCGGAGGAAGTGGGCCGGAGTAATGATCATAACTTTTGCCCCTACCATCGCATGCTAGACCATGTTTTGGAGGATTGCTTTACATTTCAAGACTGCCTTGAGCATAGCTATAAGTCAGGTGCTATAATTATCCATAAGGAATATCTAGTAGAACAACCATCCAATTCTGTTAGGGTAATCCTTGGGGATACATGTGATCCTCTCAAAATAAAAGAAGGTTGGGATATCTCTTTATCCCGAACCTCCAAAAAGCTTATTTCTAAAATCAAAAAACTTTCTGTACAGGTGCTTGAGGCAGCTCGAACCTCCAACCTTAAGGAAGGTTCACAAGTTGCTAAAGATAACTTAGGAAAAGTGGGAGCTCAGCAGCAGCAGCCCATACTCGCCCGAGATAGCCAAGTAGCACAACCAACGATCGAGTCCAGCCTCGATTCCACTATTGTAGCTACTACTTTAGCTGACATTCCTACTTCAGCCAGTTCTTCTTCTAGTAGACATCTTGTATTGGTGATGAGGGCATCAAATCCCTCACCTCACTTACTTTACTAGATTTCTACTATGTACCTCCCTTTAAATCTAAGGAATCGAGGAATGAAACTTGTTTAAATTACATTTGTGCCACTTCTGATGAGTTATATGATTCTACTCTTTGAGAAAACTCTTCAAGTCTTAATAATTATAACAACTCTGGTCATCCTCTTTCTGATTCAGAGATGGACTTTCCTTCTCTAAATAATACGTGTTCACCTCTTGAGATAGACTTAGAATCATCTAATTCTGAGGGTCCTATAGGAGAAGCTGTAGGTATACCTGATGAGCAGGTAGAACTTTCCATTAAACCATCTGACGAAGTCACTAAAGTCAACTTTCATAGTGGCAAAGTTCTACCTCCTAGGGTAGTACCTCAAGATAAGGGTAAATAAGTAATTGGTTCTAATGATCAAGAAGCCCCTCCACAAGATGCTCCACCTATGGATATGCTTGTGGAGGATTAGCCCAGAGTTGACTATAATGTTCTCGCTCACCTATGAAATTTTCCAGCTAAACTAAGCATACATAATGCCCTTGTCTTATCCAAAGAGATGAGGGAATCATTAATCAAGGCCCTTCTTGATCTAGAGATATGCTTAGCTTTGCTAGTCCTGTTGGAGTGGAAGCACATTATTTAAGAGAAGCCCAAGGAATCACATTCACCAATGAAGACCTTCTTTTAAGAGATATGGAGTACAACCATCCCCTATATATTGCAGTGGATATGGGCAGATTTAGACTTTCTAGGGTGTTGTTTGATTGAGGTGCATTAGTGAGCTTTATGAGCCTTAAAACCCTTTCTTACTTGAGGATTGACATCTCTAAGCTCTGAGGAGATCAGATGATGTTGAGAGGATTCAATGAACAAGGTGAGAGGGTTTTAGGCTCCATAGTGTTATCTTTGGAAATAAGCGACTGGAAGACTGAAGCCAAGTTCTATATAATTGACTCAAATACATCATTCATTACTTTTCTTGGTAGGCCTTTGATACACTAGAATAAGATGGTTCCATCCTCTCTTAATTAGTGTATTAAGTTTCGAAGAGATGGAATCGAATACTGTGTCAAAAGAGAAGAAAAACTATTTTTAGTTAGTGAGGTCGAGATATATGAGGATGCGACCTACTATCTTATTCAAAATTAAAACACATATTCTCACAAACTTGGCCAAAGTTCAAATACAAAAGAAAAAGAAAAAGAAGAAAAATAAAGAGAAAAAAATAAAAAATAAAAAGAAAGTACAAGTGAGACAGAAAGGGACACCAAGGAAGAGGTTGAGCCACATATTACATTCCACCCACAATTTTCAACCATACAGACGTATAAGTAGGATGACTCAACCCCACCAGGTAGAGTCAGAGGCAGATACAAAGGCAGTTCCTTAAGTGGAATACCCCCTAGTTGGCAGCCAGCCAACAAGGGCTATGTTCCAGTTCACAGGAGTACCCTTGCTATTCACATAGACTTAGAATCCAGCTCGGAGGACTAGTCTCATGTGATTAGCATACCAGCCAACCCCTCTCAGCAAATTTCATTGGAGGTGATGCTCGAGCAAGACAGTGATGAAGATCAGGCCTCCAAGCAAAGCATGAATGTATTTGAATCAAAATTATGTAAAACCATTAGGCAGTAGTTGGGAACCTTAGCTCTAACCCCACTTTTTTCACAAAAAGTTAAGGATTTGGTAGTTAAGGAAGCTCCTAGATCTTCCATAGATGTCAAGCCAAAGAGATTCTTATTGGGATCATCATCCTCAACTCCAGAAGTAGATGTAAAACTTAAGGATGATTCATATAAAGATTTAATGGAATTACCTTTTGATTGGTACTCACCTTGTGTTCATAATCTTATAAAGAAATGTTTAATTCCTTGCACATGATCCGCGGTATTTTGAAAGCGTGGGACAATAAAGGCAGTGATGCACAATTGAGACCAAGACTAGGATTCAGTATAGTGGGTCCAAACGACGATGATGATTACTTCTTAGTTGTCACCAATCATCTGGAGTTTGTTAGGTTCTTCTCAAATCACACTAACTCTTATGAGGATGCATGTTTAGAAACTTCAGATGATCCTGATAATTTTTAAATCAAAGATGCACCTCCAAAATTTGAAGAGGAAATCCATTCAATCATTAACAAGCTCAAAGAAATCAATGTCAGGACAGAAGAAGATCCACGCCCCAAATACATCAATTCTCTACTGAATGAAGAAACTAATGACTTAGTTAGGCTATTGACTGAGTTTAAGGACTACTTTGCATGGAGTTATGAATAGATGCCTGGATTATCTCCTGATGTAGCAATCCACAAACTAGCAATAGACCCTAACGCTAATCCTATCAAGCAAGCTCCTAGACACCATGAAGCTTTTGCCCAAAATTCTTGAGGTCACCATCTACAAGGTCCCTTGAGGAGAGAACACAGTAGTAGATGTTTGGCCAAACTCGCCAAGGAATTGGCATATCCAGAAGATGAGTCCATTTCAATAAAAGTCCAAAATAGACAAGTCTTATCCCTTATTGATGTTAAACTCATTGAGAGATTCTTTTTTGAAGGGGAGGTTGTTGTTGCCAATAAATACGAGGAGCTGGATTGGAGGCAACCATTCATAGATTACTTGAACATAAGAAAACTACCTCAAGAGAAATCACAAGCCTATTAGATGAAGCGAGCTCTCCTCTAGTGGATTGCACTTTATCTGAATCTTTGATCAAATATGTTTATGCTATTTAGACAAACACGAAGCCCATAGAATCATGACTGAGGTACATTCAGGTCTATGCAAAGCTCATCAATCCAGTCCGAAGATGAAAGCCAAGATCAAAAGACTAGGATATTACTAGCCTTTGATAATTATAGACTGCATGGATGTAGCTAGGAGAAGCCACTAATGTCAACTACACGGTGTGGTCCTACGCTAACTACCCAACATTCTACACCCTGCATTGGCCTCATGGCCATTTGAGTGTTGGGGTTATGACATAGTGGGTATGATTAATCCTCCTTCTTCTAAGGGTCATGAGTTCATCCTAGTTGCCACCGACTACTTTTCCAAGTGGGTGGAGGCAATCCCACTTAGAGAAGTCATAGCTCAGCATGCACTCCAGTTTTCCATGTGGCATGATGAGATTGGTTATTTAAGTTATCACATCCATGAGCTGACTCAGCAGTGGCTGATGCGCTTTCTCTATGGGTCGTCCGATCTAAGATCAGACGACCATGGTTTAATCTGTGGGTTAAGGAGAAACTCAATGAATCTATCATAAGATTTGATCAGATCCATTCATCTCAATCACGTGAGATGGATGGCTTGTGATCTATCCCATTCACGAGTGATAAAAGATGAGCACCGTCCACCTTTCTCCATTCGATCCGAGCTCACCTAAGCTTGGAATAGGATCAAATGGATCCTACATCATCTAAGGGAGCATACAATCATATCAAATGGCTAAAAGCCCTCGACATAGAGATTTCTTTCATAAAAGACCAACACATATAGGCCGAGAGCTACAATTTTGAGAAATTACCTCACTAGAGCTAATGTTCGGTGGTGCAAAACTAGAGGTAGCTTCTACTAGTTGAGGTGAGGCCCTATTGAAGGAATCTGAGCTCAATTTGGTCTGGGAAGCTTGGTTGACCAATCCACGCATGCACACACCTAGGCTTTGATCAAACTCCAATGTCTAGTGCTCAGAAAGCTCAGGAAGTGATTTGATTAGCTTTGATTAAGTATGAGGTGGTGTATACATAAGCAATTAGAGTTTGCTTGCATGGAGAGGAAGTTAGGACCAAAATGGAGGTGTCTTATTTTGGTTCTACATGCAGAGGAAAGGCTAAGGAAAAGGGAGCTCGGGTGGAGTTAGGGAAGCTCTAAGGAGTTTTAAAATCCTCTCTAAAGCTGAATGGCATCAAATTATCACCAAAATTGATTGAATTGAGAGAGTATATCCCTCAATTGAGCCAAGTGGATGGATGAGATTTCTCCCACAAATTCTATCAATTCACCATCGTCAAGTCATCAGAGGGGTTTCCATCAATCCGAGGTGGCACACCATGAGTGGCTGAAGCCATGTCAGGGGTCTCAAGGCTTGATACGGGCATGTGGGAGGGGATTTGGTTCTCCTTGCACCCGTAGGGTTTGACCATGGACGGGGGAGAGTGATCTCGGCTTGGTGAGTTCCCTCTAGTCCAAGTTAAGTTCTTGGGTTCTTAGAGTGGGCTAGTGAACTCTAAGAATACCTCATTTGGTAAAAGGAGGGCTGCCATGGGGAAAGCAAAATGGATTTTGTTACTTATAGTAGGAATCCAAGGTGGAGGCTTTGTCCACTGGGTAGTCAACTTGAGGTGAGCTTGTTTGACTTTTAGGCTAACAGGAGTGGCCTAGTTTGGGGTGCTTGGTGACATAGGTTCCATGTGGGTGGCTTGAAGTGGTTTAGCTCAATTTAGGCAAAAGGGTTCAATTGGGTTCACATTGGGTTGGGTTGACCAATTAAAAACAAGGCTTGGGTTAGATCTAAATCATGATTTGGAATGTTCTTGTGTGATTAATTTGATATGGTTTGGCTTAGTTTTGAATTTGACTCATTTGGATTCAAAAAGGATGAAATTGGTCAAGTTGACCAATTTGACCAATTTGACCAATTTGGGTTGGGTTAGGTGTTGAGTTAAGTTTAATTGGTTGATTGAAAATGATTGTAGGCTTTGGTTAGGTTTAATTTGGAATTAATTTAAACATTGGTCAATTTGGGCTAGGTTGGGTCAAGTTGAACAATTGGTCAACTTGGTCTCAATCATGGCTTTGGTCAAGTTCAATAAGTGGTTTAGGATGAACTTGAGTCATTGGTTGCAACCAATTTGGGTTAAATCATGATTTGACCTATTTTGGCTCTTTAAGAAAATTTGGGTCAACTTAGGTCAAGTGGCCAATTAGGCTTAGTTTAGCTCAATTGATGACTTGGCCATGTTCAATCATTTATTATGAATGGGTTTGGGTCAATGGTTTCAATCAATTTGGCATATGGTGGGCTTTAGCTAGTTTAGGTTTCATTTGGGCTAAATGTTGACTTGGTCAAAGGCTAGGTTTGACTTAGTTTGGCCCAATTCAAGGTGGTTGATCACCCCATGATGATTGTTGATCATGATTGAGGTTTAGATGGGCTTAGTTTAATCTAATTTTGGTTGGATTAGAACTTGGATCAAAAAGGTCCTTCAGATCACTTTGGGTTAAGTGAGCCTAAATGGGTCAATTGGCTTGATCAAGGCTTGATTCAGGTTTAATTGAACTCACATTTGGACTTAGGAATGAAATATAAATCCAATTTCAATTGATTTGAAGCCAAATGGGTTTTGGTTTATATGATAATTTCAAGTCAAAAAGGTCAACTTGGGTTTGATTTGGGTTGACTTGGATTTGATTTGATAATGGTGGTTTATGTTTATATTTGGATCAATGATTGTAGTAATGATTGAATCATGAAGAAATCCATGAGTTTTGAGTAAATTTGGGTTACATTTAGCCAAGTTCAAAATTCTAGCTAAAAGGCTAAAATTGGAAATTTGATTTGATTTGAGTTTGGTTTTAGTCATTGGAGGGTGGGCTTCATTTTTATTTATGAGTATAAATAAAGGAATGATTGATTTATAAATAAATCAGCCAAGTTTGAGTTGATTTGAAAGAATTTTGGCTAAGCACATGAAGGTGGCTCATATGACTCACGAAGAGATTTTTGGAATTTGGAATTTGAAGTTGATAATGGATTTCAATCATTTGAAATTTGAAATTGATTTATGGTTTGAAATTTTATTTGAGATTGAATTTGATAATTGAGAAAATCAATTAGGTTGGGTTGATTTAGATTTGGTTAAGGCTAAGTCCATAGGCTAAAATCAAAAGGGCTTAGGAAGGGATTTGGAGTTTGAATTTAGTGATGGATTTCAATCATTGGATGGTTGGATTTGATTTTGGGGTTTGCAATTTTAAATTTGAGAATTGGTTTGAAGGAAAGAAGCAAGGATTTGGTTTGGGTTATAGGGTAGGCAACCCTAGGGCATAACCTATTCCTATAGCTAACTCTTCTAAGTCTCTAGAGTTAAGTAAAGTTTTCACCTAATCATTAGAAGTATCTTAAGACTAAGAAACTCTTAGTGTCTATAAGAATCCTAGACCTATGATGAGGAAGTTGATAGCTCACTTCAAAAGTGAGGTCAACATACCCATATGAACACATCGACCATTACAGAACCATCATGCACATCCAATGAGCTCCTAAGACATTGCTTTGTCAGGTCTTTCCAATCATTCTCAAGGGTCAAGCTCACACTTGATTATATTCCTTCCAAGAGGATCTATCTATACCTTTGATGAGCTCGCCAAGATTTTTGTAGAACAGCTTATTTCAAATTGGAGGATCATTAAAGATTTCTCTCATCTCTTAAGCATTCATTAAAATGAATGTGAATCACTTAAGGAGTACTTCTAGAGGTTCTCCTTAGAGGCTCGCCAAATACCAGGGGTAGACCTTGAATTACTAAGATGAGTTTTCCTTATAGGGCTCCGTCATGTGCCTTTCTACTCGTCACTAATGTGTGATACGGTCCGCTCATATGTCTGCTTGGTTCATCGTGTGGAAGCATAAATTTCTGTTGATGAGGCTATTAATGCCCATCAAAAATAATTTGAATAATCCACAGGAAAATGTAAGAGTGCTCCAGGGAATATAGATTAACAATCTCATCAAAAGAAGTAACAATGCACTCATGATCTCCCTCCACGGCCCCCACATCAATGATGTGAACCACAACTAGAAAAGGAATACATACCACTGAACACATCTCATGTTAACATTTTAATGGCCATTCGAGATGAAGAGACCATTAAGTAGCCACATCTACTAAAACCAAATTCAAAAATCAGGAGCAATATTATCACTTCCATCAAAGTCATAGATATATTATAAAGGTGTGTAAACAACTCAAAGAAAAGATCGAGAGCCTCATTTAACAAGGATATCTCCATCGATTTGTGTAGAATCAATCAACTCAAGCAAACATAACTCCAACTAGGGGCAACATGGATAATCATCACAGAAATAATAAAATAATCGCCAAATAGCTAGAGAAATTGAAACACTTGCAGGAGGGACACTACTATCTAACCAAGTATTCATCACCACCTTTGAAGAGTCGGAGTTAAAGAAATCTTGTATTAATCATCCCATCATTTTTAATGACTCTGACTTAGAAGGAGTCTAAGTTTTGCATCAAGATCCACTTATCATTAGTGCGGGGATCAGTGATCCATGTTATAATGTTAAGAAAATGTTGATTAATAATGGGAGTTCTGTTGATATTTTATTTTACTCCACCTTTCTTAGCATGGGTCTGATTAAGGAAAAGCTCTAACCTACTACAAGATCATTATATGGGTTTGATAATCATCTTGTGTGAGTGGAGGGGGCAATCATCCTTCCTGTTATTCTCAGAGAATTTTCTTAACAAGTCACTCATTCAATTCAATTCATAGTGGTCAAGCCAAATTCAGCATACAATGCTATCTTTGGAAGGCCCATTTAATCAATCTATGGTGCTGTCACTTCGGTACCTCATCTTAAGATGAAATTTCTAACCCCCGTTGGGGTTGGAGTGGTCTGTGAAAATCTACAAATAGCACAATCATGTTACTTCAGACAAGCTCAACCAAGCCCTCTAGTGATCTTCAGCATCAAGAATTTTAACTTTTGAGATGAAGAAGTACCTCAGAGGGCTTTGCCTGTAGAAGAATTGCTCCATGTTTCATTATCAGATGACCAACCGTCAAACTATGATCAAAGATCTAGAGGAAAAAACCATGCTAGAACTTGAAACATGGAGGATCTCCAAAAGTATTATCAGTGATTCTTGGTGCATAAATATTGCAGCTTTTATTCTACCTCGTTTATCTTTTTCTCTCCACCTCTTATCTTTTGTTAACTCTCTCTAAAAATTTATCTCATTCTTCTTATTAAGTTATCTTAAGAGAATATTGTATCACCGACATTGTCAAAGTAATGAATTTATGGCTTTTCTTTTAAGCTTGTTGCACATAAATAATTTTCTTCATTTCAATCCTCCCATTTGAGAAATGCAAAACTCACATTATGTCTCGATCAAGGCATGATCAATCCCAAGGAGATTTGATTGGACCTCTTTCAAATAGGTAAGATATCAAGTAACACATTGACTAATACTTAGGATCAGTCAAAAAGTCCTTGGTGGACATCCCATGACCTCTTCCATATAGGTAAGAAGTCAAGTAACACTTTGACTAATACCTAGGATAGGTAAAAAAGTCCTTGGTGGACATTCCATGACCTCTTTCATACAAGTAAGACATCAAATAATATTTTGACTAATACCTAGGATAGGTCAAAAAAATTTTGGTGGGCTTCCCATGACCGCTTCTGTACAGGTTAGTGTCATCCAATAATATTTCGACCAATCACCTTAGATAGGTCAAAAAAGAAGAAGAAAAAAGATCAAATCACCCAAAATTTTTAGTTTACTAATGTCATGATGATATAAGAAAGAATTAAAATTTTGGATACAAGAGAAATAAAGAAAATAAAAGGGAAAGAAATGCATCCTCAAGTGATACTACATGATATCAACATCCTTCTCATCATTGGAAGATGCTCCCTTAAACTCACTTTCAACCCCTTCATCTCTTGAATCTAGTGAAGGGTCTTCAAATACTTGGCTGGGGGACAAATTTTCAATACCAACCCCAATTTTGTGATGCACTAAGCAAATTCCCTTTAGAAATCCTCAGATAAAGCCTTCCTCCAAACATTGATGCTCCAAGTCTTTCACTTCAATAACATGAATATGATTATGATCTTCATGGATATGATCCTCGATAGCATAATGATAAGCTAGGGAGTTCTTAAAGTCTTCCACTGCCTTCAAGGATATGACATTTTCTTTCGCTTTTGACATGATAAGCTCCTTATTAGAAAGATGATCCTATAATGCTTTCTTCTCTATTTCAAGAGCCATCTTCTCTACTACAAATGCCTTGAATCTTTTCTCTTTCTGGCGAGTCTCTGCCCTCACCTCAATTAGCTCATCATGAGTATACTCCACCTTCTAATATTAGAGAGAAAGAGAAGTTGACATGTTTGCCAGCACAGTTCTACACCCAATTAGTTGATCCTCCAGAGCTGTCACTTCTTTGGCTTTAACACTCAAACTTCTCATTACTCTTGCATGTATTTTGTCTTCATAAATTTAGTATTCCACTTGTCTAGAGCGACACCCAAATGAGCCATAATCCCCAATGTTTGGGTTACTTACAATCAAAAAATCACAAATATACTTGAAAAAAAAGAGAAGGGAGGAAATAAAAGAAAGAGAAAGAGAAGATAATGTACTAATTCGTCTGCTCATTGACGTCCAGTGCATACGTGCTTTAACACTTCTTCAAGAATATGCGACTTTGAGAGACAAATCTCCTCATTATGAGTTGAGATAACTAAACTCTTAGAGGCCAACAGGGAGAGAACATCTTCTCCATAATTATTTAACATTTACTCTAACACATGTCTTCTTTTTCTTCAGAGAAGAAGCATTGTTGTCACCATGACTTCATAATGGGCTTCTTTAAAGAATTCTGTGAATATGAGGAGACCTTTCATTACCTTTACTTGATCTCTTTAGTGGAAGAGCATGAGATCTCCCTGCCTGAATGGAAAGGCCAACCTTGAACATTCTATCTTCAATTATATACTTATGAATATGGCGTAACTCATGCTACAAGCTTCCTATATCAGAAATATTGAGAGTTGTTAGGATTTCATTCTCTTTAATTAGTAATGGATCTGCAAGGTCGTTCAGTCTTCCCCATCTCTCAGGGAGACCCCACTCATTTTTCACAAAAAGAAATCATTAGACCAACTTCTAGATGGGTCCCGTGCTACAAATTCTATCCAATTTTTATACCTCAATATGAAACACGTCCTTCAGAATCACATGTGAACCTACACATTCTGCATAAGTACTTGATGTTCAAAGTTACACCACGCTCTCTAAAGAAGACGGTCAGACCAATAATGATCACTAGAGCTCGAAAAAAATTGTGACAAAGCTACACCACATATTTTAAAAACCTCAATCAATTTAGGAGCCAAAGGGAATCACAGTCTCACATGAAGAATCATCTCAAAAGCAGTAATGTATCCTTACGAAGGAAAACATGCCCGATCAGAGTTTTTGGCAATAAGAGCCACCAACTCATTTGGGAAATGAAATTTTTTACGGTGCACCATTAAACTATAAGCTATGATAGTGGATGATATATCATCTATAGCTATCACACTATTTATTTTCTTCCGTCCATCATCATGTTAAAATGCATAATAAATATGGAACAAAAAATGAGAGAAAGAAAAAGGTTTGAGAAATGTGTAACTCACTTACCTCAATACTTAGGCCCATCCTTTCCTGACTTTATTGCTCACGGACAGTTTTGGATATAATCTTTAGGCTACGATCTAATAAAAAATATATGAGTTCACAAAAGAAACTATTTCTCTCTAATGATACTCCGAAATTACCTGCTAGCTTTTTTGAATTTTTTGAGGAATGGTTATTAATTGATGCTTCCCCACCACCTTGACAGTTATCAACTGCTGAGCCATTCATTGGAGCTTTCAAGGAAATCAATTTCCTGTAAGAAAAAGTAGAAGATATGAAGATGGTTTTCCAAACTCGGTTGTCGATGACTTGACCTCTCTCGAGGGAAAATCAGAGCCTCGTTGTAGGAACTACGGGCCTTGATCACCTCCAAACCCGATTGGTCCGATGATGATAGTTGATACCTCTCTCAAGGGAAAACTAGAGCCTTGTGATATGAACTACGGGCCTTGATCGCCTCTAAAGTCAGTCGGTCCGACGAGGATAGTTGACGCCTCTCTCAAGGGAAAGTCAAAGCCTCGTCATATGAACTACGGGCCTTGATCACCTTCAAACTCGGTCGGTTTGGCGAGAACAGTTGATGCCTCTCTCAAGGGAAAATCAGAGCTTTGCCGTATGAACTACGGGACTTAACCAACAAAGCAAATAATCTTCTCTTCAGAAGAAAGTCAGATCCTTGCTAACAAAAGAAATTTTTTTTATTACCCTTAGCTCCTGACCTTCTGCCAGATAACTTCTCATCCAACGTAAAAGAGCATTTAAGCATATAGGAGAAAACTGTGTCTCCTTACTTGGTCCTAATCAAGCTTATTGATTCACAATATGGGTAAAAAGAGAATAAATATTTAGAAAAAATCTAGAAATATTTAAATAAATGTCAAATTTCTACATGTAAATATGTCTTTCCTTTTATAAAAGTGAAAAAAAAGGAAAGAAAATTTAAAAAATCGGGAAAAATCCCAAAAGTTATGCTCATCGGAGCGTTTATCTTGCGTGTCATAATCTGGTTAGCGTCGATGGCATCAGTACTGTCGCATTGCAGACAACTGCGCGCATAGCAGTCGGGCGCATCCGCTGTAACCTGCACCCACTTCCATGATTATAACCCTGTGCGACCATGAGGATCTATTCTCTCAAACTATATATGACACAAAGACTAATGAATCCACAAATTTCATTAATATTGAAGAAGTTATTATTTTCAATTGTTTGTTATGTATTTTTGAATGATAGAGATGATATCATCCAAAAATAGGGGGCAACTGATATAGTACTATAAATTTTACTAGTTGAAGCACGAATCTTGATATCAAAAGCAATCTGATTCTGAGTCGAGATCAGCCTAGATTAAGAGCTCAAAATATAAATGAAAACTTTAGGATACCAGTCAGATCCTTAAATAGTTCATAAATAAGGAGTGTTTATAGTTAAATCGAGCGTCTTGATGACCCGGATCTAACAAGCCCAAGATCTCTTAATTCTGACTTCATTTGAGCATTCAAATACTTAAAATACATCAGATGATCAAAGGAATCATTTTGAGCCTTCCGATATAGTGATTTGGATTTTACTTGTATTTACATAAACGTCACTCCTCTAATCTATAAATAACCCCTCATTCTTCATATTGGCAAGGTAAAAGAGAGAGCTCGAGCTTGAAGAACCTCAAAGCATGTCGTGCCTTGATGCGGCGTTAACAATACCTGAGACCCGCCGGTCGCGGCCGTACCTGCCGCCGGTCTCGCCCGCATACCACGCTGGCAGTCGCAGCGTACCACCATCGCCGGCCACCAGCGTTGGTCATCACGAAGCGTCGACCTGCACCGCCGGCCTCGCAACGCCCATTGCTCGCCATTGTTGGACACGGCCGCCGCTTCACTCACCATCACCACACCACTCGTCATTGTTGATATCATTCATTGTCATTCGCATACTGGCCATTCTGAAACCTATATTGTTATTCTTTGAATTCTCATTATCAGGTTTTCTCACATACAACTCTGTAATCTTGTTATGGAAAAACTTAAACTTTTTACTCCAAAGTACATATATAGTAGAACATTTTTACTAGGCTAGACCCCTTGTTTTTTCCCTATTTTTGGGAGTTTTTTTACGTAAAAATTATGGAGTTTCTTGATCTCTCTTCAAATATTTGTGTGTGCGCTGGATTTCTCAATAAGGCTAAGACGTAAAGTTTTATTCTACCGCAACTGATTTTTTAGCACGTAACATTAGCTTGAAAAAGAATAACTATAGCTACTATATTATAATAGTAGGCTATAATAATCATTAGTGGTGATCATTGATATATTGCATGCCATACAATTCTTAATAATAATAAAAATAATAATGTTTTTGCTCAATAAAGATATCTAGCACGCATACATACATAGATAATAGACATTTTTTACGTAGAAAATTTGATTAAGGAAAAAATCACAAGGCCTAAAGCACAAGAGTTGAATCAACATTATTTTAGGATAAAAAATTTGTAACTAATAATAATAATAATATAATGCATAATATTAATATTTTATGATATATTATTTAATTATTTTCATATATCTAATGTATATAAGTTCAATTAAAAGATTGAAATTATTTAAATGAATAATTTTAACTAGGGATTAATTTAAAAGTTCACTCAAAATGGATCATATTTAATCAAGTTAAAAAGATTTAGTTAAATATTAATATTAACTATATAATTATTTAAATTAAATTAATATTTAAATAACTAGTAAATATTTTGACATAAATTACTAATTTTTTTGGCTTAAACATTTTCTATTTAACACCAAGGTATAATAGTTTTTGGAAGATTTACAAAATAATCTCAAGGGGACACTAACTTTAACTTCTTTACATGGAGCTTTCTATTGTGTGCCAATAACAAAGCCTTGCAGCTAGCTAGCAAGCAGCAAAAATAACAAAGTTGCTAGTAGGCTAGCAAGTTATAGGTATGAAGCAAATGAAAATTTTCAGTGGGGCAAATCATTAAATTTTTTACTAATTAGAGCTATAAAGTTTCACTCTACATCTTTATGGAAGATTATGATATTATAAAGTAGATAATTCAGACGATAATAACTTAGAGAAAATAAATGAATTACAATTATTATATGATAATATTTAGGTTACAAGCCATTCATAATGGTTGGTAATTATTGGCGGTGGTCTTTGACTTCAAGTTGGTATCTTCATAAGTTCGAATTTAGCTCTCAACTTAATATTTTCCTCTGAGGTAAGAATGTGGGCATATTTTTAACATTTTGGGATGAGTATCTTGATAAATTTAGTTAAAATTGTAGATTACTCTATCAAATATATCATATAATTTCTTTGATTATAAATTATTTTTTAACATTTAAATGTATTAACAATCTCAAATTTAAGTGATCATACACTTATTAAATTTCTCTCAACAAATTACTCAATTTGAATATAAATATGTCAGATTTAAAGATCATTTCACTCTTAAATTTATACTTTGAAATTTCTTGTCATACTTTCAAAGTATAATCTAAGCTCATCTAAATTTGGATCGAATCATTTTTTATGCTGATGATTTTGATTCACTAAGATGTTCAAATTGATTTAACTTCATCTCAATTTCAATTTTAATATATATATATATATATATATTCTCCATATTCATGTCTAATCTATCATATTTTTGTCCAATATATCAAAATATATAATAAGATATCATAATTATATGAATCTTTAAACTCAAAATAAATAATAAATTAATTTTTAAATTAAGTTTAATATCTACTATATCAAATAATTTTTAGAATTTTTTTTGAAATATTTGAATGAATTTAATCTCAAACTCACACATGATCAATATGCTAGAATTTGAACTTAAGGTCTCTTCATTAATATTATAAGCTCTCAATTATTTCACTAAAATGACTAGCAAAATTTTTCGAATTTAACTCAGATAAAATTTAATAAACTTAAATTTATTAAATTCTACGATTTAAATCCTTCTTGAAGTCAAACGGTATATATATATATATATATATATATATATATATATATATATATATATATATATATATATATATATATATATATATGAGCATTAAAATATAATTTATTAAAATTTAATAAATAAAAATATTCAAACGTGGGCAGAGGACTAGGAATAAAAAAAAGCTCTATTACTCAGATCACGAGTTCCAGGGACATAAATTAATATTTTCATGGTCAGTCGCTTCCATTGACGTCCTACTAATCTTTGTTTGACTTGGATGTCCATGCTCGCCTGCTCGCCAAGTGACAATATACAAATTACTTTTTATGACCATAATTTCCTCGCTATAATTATTTATTAAGCTACTTATGAATATATATATAATAAAAAACCGAGGTCATAAATGTAAATTCAAAAATCACATGCATAAATTTCGTGGAAGTAGTTGCTGTTTGAAAACATTATATGAGGACTTTACATTGTCAACTTCTGAGCTTAGCATCAATTCCTCTAAAAGCTCCGTTTGTTTCTCATCTAAAATCTCCAATAAGACACTCTAAGCTCTTACTTGACTGTTCCTCTTAGATCTAATAAATTTACTTATTTTGATTTGTTTATTTCTACTAAGAAGTTACATCGCATAGATTTACGAGCTTTGTTGCGTAAGATTTTAAATATTGTTGATGGTTAGAAAGTCAAATCTTTTATGTAGTTGCTGGGAGATTTCAATTGCTTAAATTTATTATTTGGAATCTTATTTCTTATAAGATTAGAGCTCTTATTATTCACAAATCTTAAATTAAAATCATTAATAATTGGAGTTTTAATTTTCTGTCTCTTGTTAGTCATACTTAGGGCAAGTTACATGCTATTTCTTGTAATTAAACATACAAAATTCAAATGTTGGAAGCATATAAAGATAAAAATAAATTTATCTAGCCCAGATCTCATGTTAAATCATCAAGAAGATGTAATCAGAAGCGTGCCTGAACCCATAAAAGAGATAATGCGAGATTTTAGCCTTCCACTTTTCAAAGGGTGTTCTTGAGAGAGAGAGAGAGAGAGAGAGAGAGAGAGAGAGAGAGAGAGCATTCTTTTCACTCAAGATGGGATATGAGTAAAATGAGAATTTCACCCTTTAGAATGGGGACCATGACCATATTTATATTTGAGTGCATTTTATTTTATTTCAGCACATCATTAAAATAAAATAAAATTTCGAGTCTCTACACATGATAATTCCATACAAAATTAATAAAATATCTCAAAAGTCTAAAATTATTTAATATTTATTTGATCACAAAATTAATAGCTTAAAAATAAGATAGCACATAATGTATAATTAAATTCATATATAAGCCCACATTCAAAAATTCTCAACAATCTCTCACTTGGGCCACATATATATTGCTTGACAATTATACATTATTAAATACTTTAAAAGCTCAATATTTGTTATCTTCAAAGAGAAATCTTTAAAAAATCTGATTCATTAATAATATTGACATAGAATCAAAGTAATCTTTATTAAATTTTTCTATAACAAGACCAATCAGTGATCACTAAATCAATATGATTATATGATCAAGTATGATGTAGCATGAAAATTTCATGTAATGTGATCATATATCATATCTATTTTCAACTGGTCCTATATTATAACTCAAAAGAGTTATAAATAAAGTTTCATTCATTTATGCTAAACTGCAATTGAAACTATATAACTTTATTTTAGAGTTTTCAACTATAAGATAATAACAATACTTTATTCTCATCAAAAAAATATATTTATAATCATTGAACATCATAAATAAACTCTCACTATGCTAGCATATCATCAAAGTAAATCACTCTCATACGAGCCACATGCTCATGAAATACTTTGAGTGGTAAACCTTTTATAAGTGGATCTATAATCATAAAATTTGTACTAATATATTTAATAAATACTTGAGAACTCTGAACTCTTTCTTTTACAACAAGAAACTTTATCTCAATATACTTTGATTTTGACGAACTCCTGTTGTTCTTTTAATACAACTCGGCGGCTCTATTATCAAAATTTATTTTTAATGATCTCTCTATTCCATCAAAAATATTTAGCCTGGTGATAAAATTTCGTAGTCATATTCCTTGATTTGATACCTCATAATAAGATATAAATTCTACTTCCATAGTGGAAGAAGCTATAAGTGTTTGTTTAACACTTTTCCAAGATATAGCTCCTCCAACTAATAAAAGATATAACCTGAAGTAGATCTTCTACTATCGAGGCAACCAACAAAATCAGAATCGGAGTACCCCATGATCTCCAAATGATCTGATCTCTGATATGTCAGCATAAAGTCTTTTGTTCTCTTCAGATACTGCATAACCCATTTTACTGCTTTCCAATGATCCATTCATGGGTTACTTAAATATTTGCCAAGCATTCCAACAATGTACGCAATATCCCAATGCATACAAACTTGAGAATACATAAGACTCCCTACTATAGATGCATAAGGGATATTTTACATTTCTTTCTTTTCGAATTCATTTCTTGGACATTGAAGCAAACTGAATTTATCACCTTTAGCAATGGGTGTATCTCCTGGTGCACAATCTTTCATGTCAAATCTACTAAACACTTTATCAATATATGTCTTTTGTGATAAATCAAGTATACCATGAGAACGATCTCGATAAATTTGTATACCCAACACCAAAGATACATTCTCAAGATCTTTCATTTCAAATTTATTTGAAAGAATTTTTTTGGTTTCATGCAAAAGGCCTATATCACTACTTCCCTGTAGAATATCATCAACATATAACACTAAAATGATGAATTTACTCTCACTTATTTTGTGATAAATGCATTGATCAACAGTATTTTTTTAAAACCAAAATAAGGAATCACTTGATCAAATTTATTATACCATTGACAGGAAGCTTGCTTTAAACTATAGTTGGATTTCTTTAATTTGCATAATAGGTATTTTGAATCAAAAGATTAAAAATTTTCTGGTTGCACCACATATATAGTTTCTTCAATGTCACCATTGAGAAATGCAGTCTTTACATCCATCTGTTGTAACTCTAAATCATAATCAGCTACTAGTGTCATAATGACTCTAAAAGTGTCTTTTGAAGAAACTGGAAAGAAAGTCTCTTTATAAGCAATGTCTTCCTTTTGAATGAAACCTTTAGCGACTATACATGTTTTATATCTTTCGATGTTATCTTTTGAATCCAGTTTGGTTTTAAAAATTCATTTACAACCAATGAGTTTTATTGATTTAAGCAATTCGACAAGATTCCAAACATCATTGTCTTTCATTGATTTCATCTCATCCTCAATGGCTTTTATCCATTTATGAGAGTTAACACTTTGTTTGACTTTACTAAAAGAGATTGGATCACTCTCCAATCCAATGTCAAACTCATGTTCTTGGAGATACACAATATAATCATTTGAAATTGCAAATCTCCTCTCCAAAGTGGATTTTCTTAATGACACTTCAATTTGAGGTTGTTGTGATTCCTTAGTATGAGTGGGAGTTAACTCAAGAATATTTTGATTAACCGTATTTACAACTTGAATATGATCAGGTAAAATTATCTGATTAATTTTTATTGTAATTATAGGAAGAGTAATAAACTGCTCTTTAAATATAAAATCTTTAAGTTTATTACTCCCATCATATTCAACTTTCTCAATAAATTTAGTATTTCCCATCTTGAAAAAGGATTTATTTGAAGAGTCATAAAACTTAAAACCCTTCGACCTTTCTGAGTATCCAATAAAATAGCAGCTTATAGTTCTTGAGTCTAATTTTCTTTCATTAGCTTATATGGCCTTTCATGGACATCCTAGACATGAAGATCCCTAATACTAGGCTTCTTCCCAATCCATAATTCATATGGGGTTTTAGCTACTGATTTGCTTGAAACTCTATTAAGGATGTAAACTATAATCTTTAAGGCTTCTCCCCAAAGTGAATCTGGTAAAGAAGAATGATTTATCATACTTCTAACCATATCCATAAGGGTCTAATTTCATCTCTCAGCTATACCATTTTGACTTGGAGTCATTCGCATGGTGTATTGAGGAATGATGTCACATTCTCCAAAATATTTGGTGAAAGGGACTGGACGTTGCTCACCTGATCCATCATATATACATGGTATTCACCACCACGGTCAGATTTGACAGCTTTTATTTTCTTTCCAAGTTAATTTTCAACTTCAGCCTTAAAAATTTTAAATACGTTCAGTGATTGTGACTTCTCATAAATTAAGTATAAATACCCATAATGAGAATAATCATCTATGAAAGTAATGAAATATTGTTGGCCATTCCAAGTAGTTGTAGGGAATGAACCACAAATATTAGTATGAATTAATTCCAAGACGTTTAAACTCTATTAGCACCAACTTTCTTGATATTTATTTATTTTCCCTTGATACATTATATACAGAGTTTATCATCTGAAAAATCAAGAGAATCAAGAATTCCTTCTGACACAAGTCTTTCAATTCTATGTTTAGAAATATGTCCTAAACACTTGTGCCATAACATATATGAATTCTCATTTATTAATTTTTGTATTGTACCAAAATTATTAGCATGCAAGGTTTCATTAATTTGTGATGCAGAAATATCTAATTTATATAGATTATCAATTAAAGAACCAATACCAATAATATTTGAATACTAAAAGAGACTAAAATTTTCATTTCTAAATGAACAACAATAACCAGATTTGTCCAAACAAGAAATATAAATTAAATTTCATCTAAATGACGACACATAAAAAGTCTCATGTAAATTCAAATTACAACCAGATTCTAGATATAATCTATATAAGCATATTGCTTCAACAGGAGTTTTATTGTCATTTCCCATATAGATGAATCTTTCAGCATCAGTTGTCATTCGTCTCCTTAAACACCACTACATAGTCACAATTATGTGAGTAGTTGCACATGTATCTATCCACCAAGTGTGATTTGGCACTAAGGATAAATTAACTTCAAAATAAACAAAGTTGAGAAATTTACCCTTTTCACGAGCCAATTTGTATACTTGGGGCAATCCTTCTTCATTTGACCAGCCTTTTTGCAAAAAAAATAAGTAACATTATCTTATTTCTGTTGCACATTATGCTATGAAGTCCATTTGTCTGCAGCTTATTTGCCTTTATAAGTCCTTTTTCTTTTAGTAACAATGTCACGAGAAAAAGTAGCTAAGTGAGCACTTTTTATTTTGTCATGTTTCAATCTCTTTTCCTCTTGCACACATTGAGCAATGAGCTCTTTAAGAGCCCATTTTTTCTTTTAAGTATTATAACTTATCTTAAAAGAATTAAATTGTGCAGGAAGAGAGATTAAAACTAAGTACACAAGAATATCATCAGACATCTATAATTTTAGTGCTATCAGTCTAGTGACAAAATTAGACATTTCCATAATATACTCCAGTATATTTACATTGCCTTCATACCGCATTGAAACAAGTTTACTAAGAATAGTATTCGCTTCGACCTTTTTAGAACTAACGAAACGATCTGCTATTTGGCTTAGAAACTTTTTAGCACATTCCCCTTCATGCATTGCACCTCTTATGGTTTCTAGAATGGAATGCTTCATGATCATAAGACTCATGCGGTTAGAACGCTCCCACTTTTCAAAGTTAGCTTATTCGATGTGCTGCGTAAGGTGGTGGAGGAGCTCATTCCAGATCGCATAGTCAAGATCCATACACCCAAGAATAATGGTGATATGCTTTTTTCATTTCTTAAAGTGCTTGAAATCGTAATATTATTCAAATTGGCGATATAGAAGAAATATTAGCGAAAAGAATAAAATAATACTCAATTAATAACAATTATCATTTCTATATATATTTAATATAAACAAAATATATATTTGAAATAAAATATAATATATAAAATACCTAATACAACATCATAATTTCTTTGGAAATAAACAACAATTTGTAAATGGTAATTCTTAAAATTACCGAATAAATATTGATAATAAATTGCCAACGATATGACATGGATCGACATATCAGAATTTAAATATAAATTTATCACATATTTATTACACAAAAAATCGGCCAAAAAATAATCTTCGTTTGGCCGATTATTTTTTGCAAAGATTTAAATATAATCTATATGTAATATTCATATATTTCAAAAATAAATGAATTGATATAGTAGAGATCACTTTGATGATATAATATTTTAATTTAAATTATTTTAAAAAAATAAATATTAACGATAATATTTCAACAAATATTTCAATTTATATTATCAGAATCCATTTAATATTACAAAATAAATTTTAGCAAAATCATATTTGAATAAAATAATTAATTAAGTTAGATATTATATATATTCGATGAAAATAAAAGAATGCATAATATTATAATTAATAAAAATAAGCATTTTTTTTTCATATTAGAAATCCAATAAATTATATTTACTGAATTAGAAATGTTTACCGAATATTAAAATAATAATTATTTATAAAATTTAAAATAGAATATTTATACATAAATGTTTAATATTAAAAAAATTTCTGAAAAAAAAATCTTCTAGAAATATTAAACAGTAAGTATAATTATTATATTTACTTAATAAATATTCTATTTGAAATTAATTACACAAAGCAATTAAATGTAAAACATTTCAGATTAACAAAGATGAATTTAAAATCTTAAATGAATATGAAACGTTATAAATAATATTATAGCAAACAATTTTACATATAAATTATAGTATAAAATGTTAAAAATAAATAATGTAATAAATAAACTGAAAAACTGTAAGGCGAAACATCTCATGTTCCGCTATATCTAGTTAAATTACATTACAAATATTCGGTTTCTGCTATTTGAAAACCAATTAAATGGAATAATTATAGCATTTTTATTAACTTATGTATATTTATATATATACCCGAAACGGAATTAAATTGAATAATTATAACATTTATACTAACTTATATATATTTATATATATATCCCTCGAATGAAACGAAAGTTGTTTCATATATATTTTTTTTTTAAATGTGAAATATCGTTTCATATTATAAACGATAGACAGAAAAATATTTTATATTCCTTTTTTTTATTATTATTAAGATCACAATGACAATAATAAATATATCAATCATATAAAAATTAAAATTATGATCAAAATATAAAGTAAATTTAGCTATATTAATTTACTTAAAATTAATAATAGAAAAGTTATCTAAAGGATATCGATACTTCATGCAAATGATCCAATTATTTGCTCAAAAAATTTAAATCATGTACTTTGATCTAAAATTTTTAAATAATCAATATAAAAGATGAAGAATAAAAATAATTTCTCAACGATTCAACATGATAACCGCTCTGAAATCACTTGTTGGAAATATATAAATATAAAAATAAATTTATCTAGCCCATATCTCATATCAAATCATCAAGAAGATATAATCGGAAGCGTACCTGAATCCATTGAAGAGCTAATGAAAGATTTTGGCCTTCCACTTTTAAAGGGGTGTTCTTGAGAGAGAGAGAGAGAGAGAGAGTATTCTTTTCACTCAAGATGTGATATAAGTAAAATGAGAACTTCATCCTTTAGAATGGGTCATATTTATACTTGAGTATTTTATTTTATTTCGATCATTAAAATAAAATAAAATGTCTCTGATGATAATTCCATACAAAATTAATAAAATATCTCAAAAGCTAAAATTAATTAATCTTTATTTGATCACAAAATTAATAGGCTTAAAAATAAGATAATGGATAATGTATAATTAAATTCATATGTGAGCCCATATTCAAAAATTCCCAACACCAAAGACAAGGGAGGGGGTCCCTTTTCTTTGATTTGCAGGATTCTTAACTCTTATAGCCTTTAAAAAATGGTGAATTATCAAATATTATTCTCTATAAAAGCCTTTGTCTCCTAAAGCTCTCCTTTATGATAGAAGGTGGTAAAATTTTCTTACATTTTAAGGCCTAAGTTTTTTTTTCCTAAATTGGCTCGAAAGTTGGCTTTAATATTTTTCTAGATCCTTGGACTCATGGAAGCTCATTGGTGGATATTATGGGATCTCTAGTATTTAACAAGATTCCTTATAATTATAGAACCCTTTTTTTTGCTTTCTTTCTAATGGATTTTGGGATGCTTCTAAAACTTATGATTCTATTCATCGACTTATTATACACATTTTAAACCTAGAACCAGATCTAAAGTCCTCACAAAATGAGGGTAAAATCTCAATGTAGTGTCTTATCTACTATTCCATATGCCTCCTAAAAATTTCACCGACACATCAAATCAAACTCTCTTCATCTAGAGGTCGGTGGCGAATTTTCGGAGCCCACAGATTTTTGGTGACTCTGCTAGAAATAGATTTCTCTTTTCATCTTTATCTAGTCAATCCTAAGTTATAGTAGTAGTGGAGTATATATATAAGAGAAGAATGATAAATAAAAAAAATGAAAGTGAAAATTTTAAATGATCTTAAAATAAAATACTTTCTAAATGAGGTCTTGAACATCTAAGAAAATTATACAACCAACTATAAAATCAGAAGCGAGTGTTATAATCCGGAATATATTTGAAAACTTAAGATGGGTAAACAGGAACAGCTCTATTGGTGAAATTAAGCAATCTTTTTTAGGTTCAATAGCATCAGGCTCTCGCCCCTAGTTAGAAAACCTGAAACTATATCTACAAGAGTTCATCGGGGTCTAAGAGTTATAAAGCAAAGGGGACTGTTGAAAAAGAAATATCAAGCTCCATCAAAGAGATCATCTCCCATAGTAATAGCAAGGCACCAATCAGTTCAAGACGGAGCATCGCGACGACAACCACAAGTCTAAGAATCAAGGTCTTCACACAAAAGGTAAGCAAATTTAGAGTCCAAAGCCTCGAAGTGAAACTATCTTAAAGAAATATAGTGGTGACATCAACTCAGACTCTGAGACACCAAAATAAAACTTGTCAAGAATGGGTACCTTCATATGTCACATGATATTTTTACAACACACCGAGAGTCATCCAGGATCTCCACTCAGGATGTCATCCTCCGATTGAAGAAATACCTATTCCACACTCCGAGCCTGAAATTCATTGGAGGTGTCGATCAGAGATCCGTGTCCAAGAGGAAGAAGCTGATGAAGAATGATACTCCCTTCAAATGAGACAATTAATATCAAGAGGCTTTTGACATTATCAAGAAGTATATGCTGAATCCACAAATCCTGATATCACAAATTCTAATGAAGCCCCTCATTATATATATGACTGCACTAGAAGAATCCCTCAGAGCATTGCTTGCACAGTACAATGAAGAATACAAAGAAAATGCGTTATACTATTACATGCTGTCGCATAAGATAATGCTCATCTCAAAGATCAATTTGAAGTTCTTGATGATAGGGTCAGCGTTGATAGGTCATTTGACATGATGGACAGTGCTCTTATTATAATTTGATATTACATATGTACCTCAGAAAGTTGTAAAGGGGCATATACTAGAAGATTTCCTCTCTGCATATCTTATCTCAGCAGATTCAACACTTAATGATGATTTACTTGATGAGCAGATTCTGCTTATTCATGAAAGAGAAAAGATGCAGATCTGGGAAATGTATTTAGATGGTGCATCATTTATTAAGCCTGCTTAGCCCCCAAATCTACCAAAAGCAAGAACTGGCATTGGTCTCGTCTTCATAACACCAAAATATGGCATAATGAAGCATTCATACAGGCTGAGGAAACCAAGAACCAATAATGAAGCTGAATACGAGGCATTGGTGGCAGGCCTCGAAGAAGTCGTCTCTATCGGCATCCAAAATTTAAGAATCTTTGGAGACTCTCAATTAGTGATCAACCAAGTATTGGGTGTCTATAAAATTAATAACCTTGAACTGGCATTCTGTCAGAGGCGAGTGCTTGAGCTCATGAAATAAATTTTGAATGTTAACTCAAGTTTCTCGATCAAAAAATAGTAAAGAGGATTTCTTGGCCAAGTTTAGGAAAAAAGAGATGGCGAACACAGACGACGACGATGTGATGATTGAAGTGTTCACTCGTCGAGTTCTACAACCAATAAACTCATACTCCTTGCAAGTAGAGGGGACATCAAACTCAAGCCAACAAGAAGCAATTTAAATTTCTCTTCACTCTCCTAAAGAGCAACAAGTATAAGAGACCGAAAAATTAAAAATTACTATAAAGAAATCATCTGAAGCTTTCATAGTGGAAGAGCTTAATGATTAGCGACAACCCTTCATCGAGTATTTCAAGGAAAGCAAATTGCTAAGCAATAAATTACTAGTCACACAAATTACAAAAAGATTTATATGATATACTTATGTTAATGACGTATTGTAACATAGACCCAAACAAATATAAATGTGATGCATGGGGATGGATGAAACCAATAAGGTAATGTGGTGTTTATTTTCGAAGATGTGACACCACGCAGATCTTAAGGGGTACTTATTGAAGTGATCCGGTATGACATTAAAGAATGATGTACTATCTCAAAAGATAGAAATCACCATCCTGTAATGGACCTAATCACTTAATAAGGACTCCTAAGGCATGATGAGTCTTCGAATATACAAGAGATATTTCCCCTGCTTTATATGGAAAAGTAAAGTAGGTTTATTTTAAGCCGGGTTCGTTAAGTTTCCTATGGAGGCAAGCCCCCATAATTAATTACATCATAAGAAATGAAAATTTCTTAAGAATACTCTCCATTAAAGTAGATAATTAGGATCTCTAAAGATTTTAAGGTTAAAACTATCAAAGGATTGAATATTTTTAGAAATTCAAATGATGTAGATCAAGGAGAAGACTTAGTTTTGGAATCCGAAGGGAGAAAGTAGGAAATGCTCATGATACTAAGAATCATAGTAAGCATTCCAATCTACCCTATGATTGGACTTTATATCTTTGAAATTGAAGAGAGTTAATTATTTGAGTTGACTTTTTATTAGATTGCTAGGGCTTATAATTTCACAACATAAGATTTTGAAAATGCCTAAGAGGTGAGGATTTATGCTTGTAGCCTGAAATAAATAGGTACCTCGGATCCTAAGCTAGGGAGCTTTGGCAAGGGCTGAAGTACATCCTAAATCTAAGGTAAAAATAGGTATATGATTTACCTCCACAAGAGAGAATAAACCACTCGACTGCTGAACTTATTACCACCTGGAGTGGTAGCCAGCTAACTCCTCATACGCTTTAAATCCATGTAGGCAAGTCTTATGCTTTGCAAGATGGCTAGGCTATTATTTATTTAAAAATGAGACTAAGTCCTTAAACTCACTCCCTAAGAGACTAGAGCATGAGTGCTATGAAACCATGACTTAATCGAATGGAAATTGTATCAAATTTATTTGATTCTTTTGAACTATTTATTTTGACACAGGCTATGGGATTTTGTATGTCTAAATACATGAGAACTTGATTATGGGCCAAATTAAGAGAGAAAGGGGTGTTCTTTCATCAAATGCTCTCATAGGTTAAGCATTCATTCTTTAGCAGAGATGGAAGCCCCCTTCTAATAAGAGTGGAAGAATATGACATGCATGATATTATACATTCATTCATATAGCTAAAGGGTTGCTAAAAAAATTTATTATCTTGATTTAATTCTTAGGCTTTTATGTGAGGTTATGAGTTATTTTAAATTTTAATTATGAGTTCTTAATTGGGGTAGAAAAATTAATTTCATCCTAAGGGCCTACCACATCCAGGCTATACATTCAAGCATCAATCATAAAGAAACTATGAAAAGCATGATGTTCTAATGCATAATCTAAACACAACATCAAACAATTTTATAGACTACCATAAAAGAATAAAAGGTCAGTGCAGTCGTGTTCCGCCGTACACCCTGAAAAGAGAAAAAAAGATGGGTAGCTGAGCTCTACTCTTATACAACCTGGATTACAAAAATAATATATGTTATGGGGGTCTTCTTTTCTTTTCTTCATTTCTTCCTTCTATTTCTTTTGATTTGATTAGCTCCAAAGGCATCATAGGGCACCCTAGGGACTAAACCTTCTGGTCACTGCTCATCATAATTCCTCATAACACTAATCCTAATTCGTAATACAAAATTACATCAAAAATAGGAAAAGTAAATCTAGCTACACCTACAAAATAAATGTTAGCTAAACACACTATACAACCCAGGTAGTTATATGAATAATTTGGACTTAGCACCCCACACATGGGTAACCAAGCTCACCTGTCCTAACGTGAGTTATGCTTAGGGGCTAAGAAACCTGCATAGCAAACACATTTATATTTTATTATAGCGGCCCCTTAAGCACAGCCTCCTACATAAAATATGATTAGGCTATTAACGGCCTAACATTCAGTCTATGAAATATACACCCTAACATCAAGTCTAAAATATTACATCACAAAATAAAACACAACAGCATACATACAACGCCCTAACTTAGCACTAGAAGTGGTGACTTAGTATTCTAATGTGTGTTTAAGGCTTGTGTGACAAGACTTTACTAGGCTTCTTTAGTTTAAGTTTTAATTTGGAATTTGAATTTGTTTAAATTTAACCTTTGGGTGATTTCAATTTAAATGATTTAATGATTTACTTTTTATTTTTATTTCACTTTTATTTGGTTAAAGTGATGTTTAAGTTTTCAAGAATGAAGAGTAGAATGAATTCCATTTGTAGATAGAACTCACTCTATTCTACGTCCTAACTTTTAAAGAGTATAACTAAGGTTCTTAAGTATCTTAATTAGCCCATTTGAACTTGTGTAATTCATTTGATTTGATTTAGGCTTTAGAATTTCAGTTTGTTTAAGTATTTGATTGATTGATTTTGATTTTGATGTTTTAGTTTAATTGCATCTTGATAATTCAATATCCTCAATATCTAATGAAGTTTAAGTTTGTTTAAATTCATGTGTTTTTTGATTGATTAATTTCATATTAGATATTTTGGCTTAATTAAATCTTGATAATTCAATATCCTTTTAAATTAATATTTAATTCTTTTCTTTGATTATGATTATGTGACTTAATTTTATGCTTATTTGATTTGATTGTGGTTCATTTATTTGAAGTTTGATCGGATTATATTAATTGAGATTTTATTTTGATTTTAATTGAGTTTGATTCTTTATAATTAGGATTTTATTTTTAATCTCACCCATTTGTCATGTTTATTAAAGTTTAGTTTGTATTTTGACTTCATACATTGGATAGTTAATTAGTTTATCTTATTTAAGTAGGTTGAATGAGATTTGATTTGATTACATATTAAACTGATAAGAGTCTTTCTTAATTTGATTTAATTTGATTTGATTAGCTTTATTAGTCATGAGTTTTCTTAGGTTCAATGTGATTATGTGATTCGTTTAATTAAAAAGTGTATTTATGTTAATTATAAAAGTTTGCTTAATTTTCAATTTGATTTCATATTTGTTTAGACTAATGATGTAATTAATGACTTAATAATTTAGGTTTAATTTACATTTTAATTAGTATTTAATTGCATTTATGTTTGATTAAGCTTAGGTTTAATGTGATTACTTGAATTAACTTAATTAGTTTATTTAAGAGGTGTGATTAATTATTAAACTAAATAAAGATTTTTAAAATTTTTAATTTGATTTCATATTTTTTTAGGTTAATGATGTAATTAATGAGTTAATGATTTTAAGTTTAAATTAGGGTTTGATTAGCATTTAATTGCATTTTATGTTTGATTAAGCTTAAGTTTAATATGATTAATTTAATTGACTTAATTAGTTTATTTAAGAGGTGTGATTAAATTAAGTATTATATTAATTAAGTGTTTGATTTGAATTAATTTTAATATGATTTATAAAATTACTTTGGTTTATTGAGATGATGGATTAATTTGTTGAGTTTGCATTAATTAGGTGTTTATTCAATTGGATTAGCTTAAGGGTAATTAAATTAAAGAGTGTGTTTAAGTTAATTATTAAATTAAAGATTTAATTAATTCTTGATGTAAATTAATGACTTAATGATTTAGTTTAAAGTTTAGTATTTAATTGCATTTTAATTATATTTGATTAAGCTTAGGTTTAATATGATTAATTTGATTAACTTAATTAGCTTATTTACGATGTGTGATTAATTATTAAATTTAATTAGGGGTTTGATTTAAGCTTAATTTTAAAGTTAGCTTTAATGTAACTTATTTAAATAAATTTGATTAATTAAGATGATGGGTTAATTAATTAAGTTTGTATTAATTAGATGTTTGATTAATTAAGTTTGATTAAAGGTAATTAAATTTTTAAATCATTAGATTAATTAAGGGTTTGTTTAATTAGAGATTAATGACTTAATTTTTCCACATGTGAGTGATTTGATTTAGTCAAGTATTTTACTTAAGTTTGATTTAATTAAAGGATTATTGTTATTACCATCATTGTTATTAAGTGAATTAATTGTTTACTTCATTTCAATTAAGTTTGATTATTTATGATTAGAGTTTTATTTGATTTGATTCATTTATTATGTTTGTTTGATTCGATTAACGTGTTTGATTTAGTTTTTAGGTTGAAATATTTAATGGTTAATTAATTATATTATTCCAAATGGATATGATTTAATCATATGTTAATTAAGTTTACTTTAACTTTATTTGGTTAAACTCAATTAGTATTAAATGATTATGTTGAATTGGTTTATTAATCAATTTAATTTTTTAGTTTATTTAATGATTAATTAGTTTCAGTTTATTTATACTCATTAAGGAGATTCATATGATTAAGATTTCATGCTTAGTGTAGGTTTAGTTATACTAGTTTGACCCATGTTAAAGTTTCCTAGATTTGTTTAATTTAATTTCCTCTAAGAATGATATTTTTTTTTTGATTTTAGGTTTGATTAATGATTGCTTAGGTGCTATTTCATTTCTGATTTCGATTTGATATTTAAATTATTTTTAGATTATATTTTAATTAACTCCTTAAGTGATTAAACATTACTCTTAAGCATTTGTTTGGGGTTCATTAGGATTCAGAAGATTACATTATTTTCTTAAGAGTCCTAGATGTCAATTAAAGTGATTTAAGCCATTTTTGAAGATTTTTGTAAATTTCTGATTTTTTTTATTTAGTTCATTTTATTAAAATGGACAATCTAAACTTCAAAATTTAATTTCTCCTAATCAAGAAGTCTTTTTCACTTGAAATTTTTATGGTAGGTATGTTTTAACTTTAGTTTCAATCCCCGAAAATTTTAACTTAATCTGACATATATTTTTGGTTTGATTAAAGAAATTTGATTTTTCACTAAAACTTAAATTAAGCTTAAAATACTCAATGAAATTTGGGGATTTTGGGTTTGTTGGATTCCTCTCGAAAAGAAGATTCTAAAGAGCTTTGTTCGTAATTTTTGTTTAAAGTATTTTATTTTCTATGAATTTTTGACATTTTAGGTGATTTAAATTAATTTTTTAGATTAGAAAAATAAAACTGCGTGGCACTAACGTTAGCCATTGGGGTAGAAAGACCGGTCAATGGTCTGGAGAGCGACCTGCGGCTCGCTCTGGACTATCCGATCATAGATCGGACGGTCTAGATTAGATCGTGTGATCCAAAGGCCAGGATCACGCGATCTGAGCCATCCAATCGTGTGAACCGCGAGATCAGACGATCCAGATCGTATCAGGAGATCCGAAGGCTCGGATCGCACGATCCGAGTCTTCCGATCCCATGAACTGTGGGATCGGACGGCGGCTGTAGCCCCGCCAGCGATGAACAGTTTTTTCAAGCTTTTTTAAAAGAAAAAATGGGATTTATATGTGAAAACTTGTCCAAATGGACCCATTTTTGTGTCGATTTGCACCAGAAAAATTCTAGTTTCTAATTGAAATGATTTAAAGTAAAAATATAGGAATATCTAGGGTAAATTCCTAAAATCACAAGAAAATTAACAAAAATATAAGAAATCCTAAGGTCGGCTAAAGTTTTGGCAAAATTTATCTTGCTAGGGATGATTTTCGGTGGCGGTGAAGATCCGAGCGAACTCCTCAGTATGTGAGAAAGCTTTCAAATGATTTTTAACCTTCGCCTCCCTTCAGAACATCATCTTTTCTGATGTTTATCGTCGCTTCGCCGAAAAAATAAGTATTTGTGTTTTTGAGCTCAAGAATGGCTCTAAGAGGTGGGGGATGGGTTCCTTTTTGCTTTAAGGAGCTTTTGAGGGCTAAATGGTTGTGGGAGGAGGAAATCTAAAGCCTCATTTCCCACTCCTTTTATAATGGCTGAAATTCTTTTTTTTTTGAACTTTTTTGACTCCAAATTTATTGTCATCTTGCTTGGGTGGTTGGGATGGATGATGCACTTATTGAGGACTTTGAATTTTGCTCCAAAGTCCTCTCTTGATGCCATATGATCAAGTTAATTCAATGCAAATGTTGAGGAGGAGTTAAGTGCATGTGATGGGAGAGAATTAAATGAGGTTGGGTGGAATCCTATATGAAGGAGGATCCATGAGGGATTTAAATGGGTTGGGTTGATTTTGGGCTGACCCAAAATGAGTTTGGGTTGAGTTTGATCAGCCTCCAATGGGTCATGGCTTGGTTTCAAGAGATTTGGCTCAATTTGGGTCATATGGGTCATATTGGGTCAAGTTGACCAATTTGATCCAATTTGGCCAAATTAGCTTGGGCTATGGGTTGATTTATGTTCAATTGGCTAATTAAAGATGAATGTGATCTTTGGTTTGAATTAATTTGGATTTTAATTTGGATTTAGGCCAATTTGGATTAGGTCGGGTCAAGTTGACTAATTGGCTCGATTAATCAAATTAGGTTTAATTATGGCTTTGGTCATGTTAAATAATCAATTTAGAATGAACTTCAGCCATTGGTTGCAATCAATTTGGGTTAGATCATGATTTGACCCGATTTAGTCATTTAGGCTAATTTGGGTCAACTTAGTTCAAGTGGCCAATTGGGCTTGGTTTGGCTCAATTGGTAGTCAAGTCATATTTAAATATTGATTTTGGGTTGATTCAAATCATTGATTTTAATCAATTTGGTGTAAGATGAGTTTTGGTTAGTTTTGGTTCATTTGGGCTAAGGGTTGACTTGGTCAAATGACTAACTTGATTTGGATTGACCCAATTGATTGCAATTGATCATTCAAGGATGATCAACAATCATGGTGGAAGGTTTTGGTGAGCTTTGTTCAATCCAATTTGGGTTGGATTAGAAATTAGCTCAAATGAATCCTTTAGGTCACTTTGGGTCAAGTGGACCTAAGTGGGTCAATTGATTTGGTTTTGGTTTGATTCGAGTTTAGTTGAACTTATATATGAGCCCTATATTGAAATATAAATTCAACGATAATCAATTTTGAGTGTAAGAGATTTCGCTCATTTGAAATCTTTAAGTCAAAAGAGCTAAGTTAGGCTTGACTTGGGTTAATTGAATTTGGTTTGATGATTCTAGGTTTTATTTATATTTAGATAAATGATTGATTGGAGAGAAAATCCATTAGTTTTGACTTTATTTGGATAGAATTTGGCTAAGTCCAAAGAATTGGCTTAAAAGATTGTGTTTGGATTTGACTTTCGATATAGTTTTGGTCATTTGAATTTGAATTTCATTTATATTTATGAATATAAATGAAGGAATAATTGATTTATAAAGAGATCAATTGAGTTTGATTTGATCTAAAGGAGTTTTGGCTAAGCCTATGAATGTGGTTCATATGGCTTAAGAAGGGTCTTAGGATTTGAATTTGATTTTGGATTTCAATTATTTGGAGTCAAATTTTGTAATTAGATTTGGAATTTGAATTTGAATTTGAGATATAGTTTGAGAATTGAGACTGGGTTTGATTTAAGAAAGTGTATCTAGATTGGGTTTAGGCTATAGGATAGGTAATTTCCTTAAGTCCTAAGGCATAGCCTAACCTTATGATTAACACTTCTAAGTCTCTAGGCTTAGGTTAAGTGTTCACCTAATCACTAGAATTATCTTATGACTAAGGAGTTCTTAGTGTCTAGAGAGTCCTAAGTCTAAGGAGAGGAGGTTAAGAGCTCACTCCAAAAGTGAGGTCAACAGGTAATGTTCGAAATTCATGAAGGATTTTATGGAGCGCATCAATCAAGTCCTAAAATTGTAGCAAATATTAAAAGAATGGGATACTATTGGCCTTCAATAGTGAAAGACTACATAAATTATGCCAAGAGATGTCATGAATGTCAAGTCCACGAAGATATCATTCACTAACCTCTGAACCCTCTACATCCAACAGTAGCATCTTGGTCGTTCGAAAGTTAAGGCACGGATATAATTGGGCCGATTGATACTCCATCATCAGTTGGACGTCATTGTATTTTAGCAGCTACTGACTACTTCTCTAAGTGGGTTGAAGCTGGTCCGTTCAAGGAAGTCACTACTGATCGAGTCATTGACTTCTTCACCAATAATGTTGTCTATAGATTTGAGGTACCACGACGAATCATTTTAGACAAAGGTTTGGCTTTCAAGTGTGCAGAGATATACAGATTCATTGATCGTCAAAAAATTGATAGCGATACTCATCAATCTACAATCAAAGGGCCAATAATTTAGCAAAAGCTTTCAATAAGACATTGGTAAAGTTGCTCGAAAAGATTCTCACAAAGAATAAAAGAGAGTGACACACTAAAATGATGGAAGCATTCTGAGCATATAGAACAACTTACAAAATGCTGACCAAGGCCACTTCTTACGCTCTACCATTTGGTGTTGAAGTTGTTCTACCACTAGAAGTCGAGCTACCATCACTTCGAGTAGCTGTCAAATTCAATCTTACTCAAGATGAACACGCTCACCTGTGAATGGAAGAGTTGGATGCACTTGACGGAGTTAGACTCCAAGCTCAATAGAGTTTATAAATCTATCAAGAGAGGATATCTAAAGCATTCAATAGTTTAGTATGTCCTCGAACATTCCAGAAAGATGAATGGGTTCTTGTGCTGAGAAGGCCAATCATCCCTCATCGCAAGAGTGGTGGTAAATTCAAAGCTAAATGGGAAGGTCCCCACATCATAGAGAATGTGTACAAAGGAGGAGTCTACTAGCTTATTGATATGAATGATCAATGACTGATGCCACCAATCAACGATCTATATCTCAAGAAACATCACAACTAACTGCAGATAAGCATATGAATATTTAAATAAATCTTGCACTAGTAAGGCTTTCATACCAAATACGCATGTAATATCACTTGAAGATTCTCTCATAAAACGAGAATACATTTTCAAGTTACTGTGAAAGCCCCCTTGTTAGACATGGGGCATTTTTATATATTTATCTAAGTCCACATCGTGCTTCAAGCCGAGATTCTCAGATAAATATACATGATCAGAATGAGCTACGTTTATTTATATTAAAGAAGTTTAAATTTTATAACATATTTCTGAACTAATCTACAATCCCCCTATTAGACAATAGACATTTTTATATGTTTATCTGAGTTGATATCGTGTTTTAAGCTGAGATCCTTAAATAGATACATATTATAATTGAAAAACATATCATATTTATCTTGCAGTAAAGGAAATCAAACTTTGTAATATATTTTTGAACTCATATGCAATCCCTTTATTAGACAAGAGAGCTTTTTTTTCATGATCAAAGTTATTCAATTCTCTCCTGTGAAGTAGGAGGTCTTCTGGTATATGTATTCAAGTTGAGATCGAGCTTTATGCTGAGATCCCTGTATATATCCATGATTGTTATTGTTAAAGTTGTAGGTCTTTTAAGAACAAAAAAAAATCTACTTTTACGGATGAAAAGACAGCCTTAAAAGTCAAAAGTTTGTCTCCCAGATTTGTCAAATTTTAAAGATCAAGTTAGAAGAACTCCCAATTTTGGAAGATTCAATCAACTAAGTTGGAAAAGCATCGACATATACATATTCAAGTCTCTGACACAAACAGGTTCTAAAGGTCAAACTTAACAAGCTCATACATGACCGAGTTGTTGACGCTTTCCTCACTAAATAAGCCGCGAGAAAAGGCTGCAGTGAAATAGCTCCGTTCATTAGTCTGATGACTAAACCTCCAAGCTATCATAGCTTAAGTCGAAGACTCGAGTAGGTTCTAAAGGTCAAACTCAACAATCTCACAGATGGTCGAGCCATTGACGCTCTCCTCACTCAACAAACCATAAGAAAATGTCACAATGAAAGTGCCCCTGCTCGCCAATCCAATGATTATAGCTGTTCAATCTCAAACGAGATCCAACTTAGTGATTATAAGCAGCTATAATCCAAGATATTTTTCTACTTGATCGATGGACCAAGACAATCTGAGAAAATAACTCTCAATTCAGAGTAGTCTCAAATCAATCTCTATATTGCCTGCAAGGTGATACTTCAATCTCTTTTCAAAAGTCTGATCAAGCACAAAGCACAGATCAAAGCTAATTTTCTCATCAAGTCTGTCAAAGCAGAAAGCACAAGACCGAGGAAGCAATTCCATAGTTCATATAAAATCAATGGCTAAACTAAAGGAATTTCGTGGTTATTCAGTTTGTTAAAGCACACATTGCTAGACTGATAACCCAATATTATAAACCTAATATAAGTCAGAAGGCTGGGTCATTTGTATGCACCCTACAACGAGTCCGTCAAAGCAAGCATAGGACTGAAGACATACATACTTCCTGACAAGTCAATATGGACAAATCAGGTCAATCTTTCATCAAGTCTCGAGCTTAGAGCTATGATAGAAGGAATTTCAAATTCTAAAGCAAACAAATTAATCCCTGCATAAAACTCGATCAAGCATGAAGCTAGGGTCGGAGAAAATCTAAATCTACAAAGACACAAAAGCAAAAGATCTTCGACGAACCCATCAAAGCAGAGAGCAGATAGTGAAAGAAGATCTTCAGCGAGCCCATTGAAGCCGAAGTAATTCATGGTCGACACAAAGAGTCAACCAGTTTTCAATAAACATGACTCGCTCCATACGTGAATCATATTTGTAGGAGGGCATTTGTTGACCTTAATGTCTGCTACATAAGTTGAGTTGAGCTCACAAGATGAAGTCGATCGACTTCGAATGCAACCGTACACAAATTAAAGCTGAAATACACTCGATGCCACTGAATCTGCAACACAAAATTAGAAGCAGAGAAAGCATTGGTTTAAATTCTAAATAGACTTCAAATATATTAATTTTTCATAAATTATGAAGCCAACTATCACTCAATTCAAGTGCTTCAAAATTTATGCAATCATTTGAAAGAGATGAATTCTTGTATAAAATGTAAAGCAATCTTCAATTCAATTTGATCTTTTTCAAATTCATACAAGTATTCTAAATAACCTAAATGGGCCTCGACACTATGTTGAATGCTTAAACATAGTGTATGAGGATGTGCGTAGGTTGATTCCCGGTTGGGTCTTAGGATCACGTCCCGGTTAACAAAACTTAAAAATATAATAATATTATTATAAGAATCTCAACTTAGTAAAATATTTGAGAAGCTAATTCTGTCATATGACAGTAGATTTGATCCTCTATTATTAAATTAATAGAGTCAATACGATCTTGAACAACAAAATGAATGATCAACACCCCGATGATGGTTGTGTTGAATGCAAGTTTCAACCAGAGGAAATACTTATCATTAAAATGTGCTTGCAAGCTCAAATCAAATTAATCAAAATCGAGTATCAATACAACTATAAAATAAGATAAATTACTAAGTATTAAATGCTTAAATAAGATTCAATATTTAAAAAAAATTAAATCAAACTCCACTCAACCCACATTCCATAATTGTTTGTTGAAGGTAACAAATTAAGAAAACTCTAGCTCACAAAAGAGCTAAAGTCAAATCAAGTGTTCTACTATGTTCACTTTCAATCAATATCATGTTAATAAGGATGTGGCGTGTCCTCGATTGGCTTGGCGCCACATATGATACGCTTATGACGAGTCCTCGGTGTGGTCGCCAAATGACACCATTATATCATGGTCACAATTATAGCCCGTATGCTCCCCAATGGATCTGCCTCTTGAGATGTGAACTATAGGGTGCACCTAATAAGGCAAAAAGCTCTCTGCCAACTAAGTGGACTTAAGTCTGTCTCCTTAGACAAACACCACCCCAGGTCTACAAGATTTCTTTGGACGACACAACCCATGACTACTAACAAGGATCCTTCGGTCAAGTTGGGTTGACTATCTCCTTTGACTAAGTAGACTAGGGACCACGATAGTCTGGGATGACGGAACCATGGGATCTTGATCGGCCGCATCATCGTTCCCCCAACCATCCATTTTCTGTTAAAATGATGAATTTCATACATTCACAATTTTGTACTCAACGTGCTGCCACCATATGCTACACATTTAGCGATCTAACAACTAGCCTTAATCGAAAGTTCTCTCTCAGCATTGAGAGGGATAATTAACTATAAGTACCTGCACTTATAGGAAACCTGGAACCATATCTAAAGTTCTCACAAAATGAGGGTGAAATCTCTGCATAGTGTCTTATCTCTTCCAAAATTTATCAAATCAAACTCTTCAAATTTTGAGCCCACAAATAAAATATGGCTATTTATAAGAATGGTTCACTCCCTCACATTTAAATGGCACTTGCTTGATTTTTATGTTGATCAATCAAGTGTTAATTAGTTCTCCTTCTTATGGCATGAACACTATGCAGTAAGAGCTTATATTTTTTATTTGGCTTTGGCTCTTAGATGGACTCAAAACAGCTGATCTTTAAATATCACACTATGTCCACATTTCTGCTTACTGTTGTTTTTATTTTCTAGAGCTAGAGACCAATTAGTTTTTTACTTTCGTTAAAATAATTTGTAGATTTCTAAAGGGAAGAAAAAAAAATTTTTTACTTACTATAAGCTGTTATGTTTACTTTATTTAGCATGAGAGGAATAACATATATTTTGACATTTTTATTGCTAGTCTCTTCACTCTCTTATGTACTATTAGAAGAGTGTTATCTCATAAGTTAAAGTTTTAGAAGAATCAGGATGACATCTAGTATCTTCTTGCTTGATTTTTTTTTCTTCTCTTTTCTAAGCTTTATGGTGTTGGGAAAATTATAGTTTTACTTTAGGATTATTTTTAAAATAGTCACATTATTAACCTTAATTAGCAATTTAGGCATCAAAAAATTTTTTTTATGAAAATAGGCCTAATCGTCCGTTCAACGACGACATCGACGTGGATCGTCCGTTTGACGGAGAGAGCGAGAGACAGCTTGAGAGAGAGAGAGAGAGCGGTTTTTTTTTTTTTTTTTTTTTTTTGCTTTCGGTAGAGAGAGAGAGAGGGAGGGGTTTTATTAATTTTTTTAATTATAATTATTTAAAATATTTAAAATATATAATTTAAAAATATTTTTTATAAAATATTTAATAACTAAATATTTATATATTTAATTATTAATTTATATATACATATATATAATTATATATAATTTAAAATATTTTAATTATATATATAAATTTAGAAATTTATTTAATAATTTTGTTAATTAATATAATTATTTAAAATATATAATTTTTTATTAATTTTTTGTTAATATATAATTTAAAAATAATTAAAATATATAAATAAATAATTTTTAATAAATAAATAAAAAAAAAATAAATTATATATAAATATTTTATAAATTATATAAATAAAGTAATTATATATATATATATATATATATATATATATATATATCATATATATATATATGTACATAATATATATAATAATATATATATATAAATAACATATATATATATATATATATATATTTATTATAATTAGTTATTTATTTATTTATTTAAAATATATAATTAGTTAAAATAAATAAATAAATTTAAATTATATAAATACTTAGATATTTATATATTTATAAAATATTTATTTTTATATTTTATTTATTTATTATAAAAGCCAAATTATATAAATTTTTATAAATATAAATATATATATATTTTATAAAATTTATTTAGTTATTTATATAATTATATAAATATTTTTAAGTTATATATATAATTTAAAATATTTAAAATATTTAAAATATATAATTTAAAAATAATTTTTTATAAAATATTTTTAATTATATATAAATGTATATATTATTTATTTATTTATTTATATAAGTCTATAATAATAATAATAACAAAAAATATAAAAAATATAAAAATATAAATAAATAAATAAATTTTAATAAATAAATAAAGAAAGGAATAAATATATATATAATAATAAATAAAAAATATATAAATAACTAAATATTTTATAAATATATTAAATAACTAAATATTTATATAATTTTAAATATATAAATAACTAAATATATAAATAACTAAATATTTTATAAATTTAAAAATATTTATATAATTTATTGGCTTTATATAATAAATAACTAAAAATATAAATAACTAAATATTTTATAAATATATAAAATATCTAAGTATTTATATAATTTAAATTTTTTATTTATTTAACTAATTATATATTTTAAATAAATAAATATTTTTAAATAAATAAATAACTAATTATATAAAATATATATATATATATATATATATATATATATATATAACTAATTATTTATTTATATATTTTTATTAATTATATATAACTTAAAATGTTTATATAATTTAAATACATAAATACTAAAATAATATATATATATATATATAAATATAATTACTTATTTATATAATTTATTTCTTATTTATTTATTTATTTAAAATTATTTATTTATATATTTTAATTATTTTTTAAATTATATATTAACAAAATTAATAAAAATTATATATTTTAAATAATTATATTAATTAACAAAATTATTAAATAAATTTCTAAATTTATATATATAATTAAAATATTTATATATTATGTAAATATAATTATATATATATATATAAATTAATTAATTAATAACTAAATATATAAATATTTAGTTGTTAAATATTTTATAAAAAATATTTTTAAATTATATATTTTAAATAATTATATTAATTAAAAAAATTAATAAAACCCCCCTCTCTCTCTCTCTTACCGAAAGCACAAAAAAAAAACCGCGCCACCCCTCTCTCTCTCTCTACGCACCACCCCTCTCTCTCTCTCTCTCTCTCTCTCTCGTACCGAAAGGAAAAAAAAAATTCCTCCGCGCCAGGTGATGATATAGCCTCTGCATCAGCATAATAGATTATATGGAGGATTAAATTAAAAAAAAATATCTAATTATTAATTAAGATTAATAACGTGCATAATCCTTTTTACTTTTTGCTTTGGGAGCTGCAGCAATTATTGTCTACCTCCTAATGGCTGACCTAGACAGCTTAGGAGTTCAATGATTATGTTTTTCTTCTTGGTTTAGGCTACAGGTTGCCTTAAGCTTTTTTTTTATTATTATGTTTATTTATTTGTTTTTTAAATGCTTTCATTTCTAGCTTGGGATACAGGCTATTTGGATATGATATTACTCCTGTAGTTTGCTCTTCTTAGATGTGCTATTTACTTCCACTTCTCCAACAGAATGATTTGGGCAACATGCGAGGTGATTTTGGCTGCTATTGGCCTATTGGCCTTTGGTTTTCTTATTATTCAAGTCCGTTTTGGCATTGGCTTGTCTTATTGATGTATATATTTTTTATTTCATTCTGTCATAAAATTTATATTTTCATTTTGGGTAATCATATTGGGCTAAGCCCTTAACATTCCCAAAAAACAAAACAAAAAAACCTTTAAATTATATATTTTATATTTTCTTATTAATCATTTTAAAAAATTAGATTAAAGAAAAAATCTTCAACTTCATTACCCAGCAAATGAAATGAAATAAAAACATTAAAAATTAGCCCCATCAAATTACAAAAAATATTTTTTGGAATAAATATAAAATAAATTAAAATGAATTAGATGATTATTTAAAAATAAAAATAAAAATACTCAATTGGTCCTTCTAATGTGGCAGAGCAAATCGCTTGTCGAACTGTCGCTTAATTTTACTCAAATTTTTTTTAGGCAGGTAGAGTGTCATATTAAATTACTTTCATATAAATACATTTTATCTAAATGATTTATGATAATTAAGATTTTGTAATGTTCCTTATGATGTATTTATATGAAAATCTTACGGGCATCACATAAGATTATGTGTTGTAAATACATGCCAAAGTGGAGAGGATATTTTTCATGCGAGTTTCTTTGATGGATAAGAAGATGGTGAACGCATATCAGCTCAAGTGATGGAATAATTAGGTTCACTCTTATTTATGATTATGGGTAAGAGTGCGCAATCAATCGATTTGGATGAATCAATTTTGAAATTTATGAAATCGATTGATTCTAAATCCAGAATATGAAAAAATTGATCTGTTTAGTCAATAACATAAAAAGGAACCGATCCAAATCAAAAAAAAATTCAGATTTTCAGTTCGATTTAGAAAAAATCGAAAAATAAATTTATAAATTGTTATAACAATTATTTATCAAAGAATTTTATCATTTTATTAAATCATTTCATACAAAATCAATCAACTTTTTTAACAAATGAAACTAATAAGATATAAATTTATTATTGGAATTACTTCATTGAGAGAAAATTTTCAAAAAAAGAAATTCAATTTATTAGCTATTTTTGATTTAATCAAATTAAGATAATAGTAAATCAAATCGAAAATCAAAAATCAAATATTACAAAATCCAAAATAAGAATTTATAAAATCAAATTGAATTCAAAAATTTGATTTGTATCGGATTTTTCAATTTTAATCAAAAAAAATGTATACTCATAGCTATGGGAGAGCTTGTTGGTTGGATTATTAAATAAAAAAAGGATGCAGGCTTGTAGTATAAGATTTTGAGGAGTGATTCGGAGGTTGTAGTGGAGATAATAGGTTTAATTGAATTTAGAAGAATGGATGACAAAACTAACCAAGTTTAGGTTTGTTTGGGAAAATTTGAAATATCGCTTTAGGAAAAAAAAACTTTGAAGTGGTGTAAATGTTTAGAATTTATGATTTATGATTAGCTTGAGATGTTAACTTGTGATCTAATTTTATTATTAGAAAGATGAGATATTTTGAATGATTTAGCAGAGAGAAGACAAAAACTAATCCAACTTAAATTAATTTTGGCTAATCTGAATTTCTTTTTATTTAACTAAAGGCTTAAGGTAATTTAAATGAAGGAAATAATGATGGAGGATTAGCTTAAGATGTTAACTTATATTTTGAAGTATCTCGTGGAGTTTGGTAAGGTTTAAGGTGTTATAATAGTTGAAAGAAGAAGACTAGATAGATGTCGATCTTGTTTAAGTTATAAGCCTTAAAAATATTTTGAAGTTGGTTTGAAGATTTGGATGATGAATGATTTAATTTAAAAGATAATTAGAAATTAGGCAGAGATGTGACAATGATTTAGGAGTGATTTAGGGAGCACTTACAACATAAAGATTAATCTCATCAAAAGAAGGCTAAACTAAGCACTAAGCACTAACACAAAGAGAAAAAAAAAAGTCCAATGTAATTTTATCATTCTAAAACTAAAAAATAGTTTTATATATCTACCCTATTTTTAAGGTTTAGGATATCATTTAAAAAAAAAGAGAAAAATTTTGAGAAAAAAAGATGAGTGTTAATAACATTTATCAATTTATATAAATTATAAATCTAATTTATTTAAAACTTATTTTACCTTGAATGATATATAAAGACAAATAAAATATTAAAAAAAACTTGAACAGAGCTAATTGCTAATTGATGAAATCTATTATTATGGTAAGACTAGTTGCCCGTTGAATGAGTAATTAAGCTTATTTTAATTTTTTTTTCAATATTCATTTCAACAATTTAGATTTATTTGATATTAATCAATGATAAATAGGACAACTACATAGCCTTACTTCGGACTCAATCATAAATTATGGGTTGATTTAGCTCCATCTAAAATATTTTATTTTGATAAAATAAATTTAAAACTAATAATAAAAGTTTTATTATTTTAAATTTTCACTATGATACATTTTATAAATATCTAATTTATTTTAAACTGAATATGATATATATACGATCAATTAATTAATACATTTATTATATTTAATTTATATAAAATAATTATCTAATTTATTTTAAAAATTACGTTGAGCTGCCAAATGCCCGCCTACGTGCTACCACAGCAATTTCTTTTTAAGGGCACTAGAAATAAAAAATTTGAGCACGTCAAAGCTCAAATCAGAAATATGGCATTCCAAAATGTGAGAAAAGAAGTTGACTCAGCACTGAAAGTTACACGCTAATATGAATGATTCCGGGTGAATATCCTGTCCCAAAAAAAAAAAAAAAAAAACGTACGATCCTTAGCTTGGGCCCACCACTCACCAATTTTCTGACGTGGACTACAACAACCCATTCAATTTTTTTTTATTTTTTTATGAGTTTTCACCATTATTTTTTTAGATAATTAATTAACCTTCGCTGAATCTCTTAAAGTCGCCTTGGAACCTTAGACTAATTCGATGAATCTCCATGATATTTTATTTTTTAAAAAAATTAAAAGTATAACATGCCTGTCCATACTAAAAGAACTAATTTAAAATTAGCTGTACACGGTCCCACAATGAATAGGTTTTGATCTAATTTAAATTCAAATAAATCGGCCGAGCCCATCTTTTCTGAGAATTGATATTATGAGTTTAATTTTCAGAAAAAACAAATTAAAAATTTTATGGAAGTATTCATTATCTCAATTTATTAATTCTCAGATTTCTCGAATTTAAATCATGGGAAACTCACGTATGTGTGAATTTATCATCAAAATAGCTCAAATATTTCAAAATAAAAAAACGAAATAATAAAATATTTAAATTAAAATATTCAGATTCAAATTTAATCAAAGTTGATTATATAGCTATTAAATTTATTTTAGAGTAAATATAATGTAAATTTTAATTGATTTGTCATTTAATTAATAAAATTAGTCCTAATTTTTTAAGAAAACAAAATCTCTCAAATTTAGAAGGATGAGAATTTTATATTAAAAGTAGGGATTATTTTTAAAATAGGTATATTATTAACTTTTAATTATTTTATCAAAAAAATTTTTTTATAAAAATAAAAATAATTATATAAATATTTGTTATATAAATAATTTAAAGTATTTAAAATATTTAAAATATATAATTTAGAATTTTTATAAAATATTTTAATTATATATATATATATATATATATATACATATATATATATATATATATACATATATATATATATATATATAATATATATACATATACTTGTTATTATATAATATATATAACATATATATATATATATATATATATACATATATTATTATACATATAATATTATATATATTTTTATTTATATGTCATAATAATAATAAACAAAATATAAAAAATATATAAAAATATAAAAAAAACAATTTTTAAAAAAAAAGAAAGGAACAAATATATATATATATTAATAACAAAATATATATATACATATATACATATATATATAACTAAATATTTTAAAAATAATTAAATAACCAAATATTTATATAATAAATAACCAAAATTTTATAAAAATATAATATTTAGTTATTTTATATATTTTATTATATATTTTATTTTAAATATATAAATAACTAAAAATTTTTAAAAAAATAAAGAAAAAATGATTTATGTAAAATAATAATTTATAAATATTTTAGGTTATTTAATATATTTATAAAATATTTAGTTATATATATATATATATATATATATATATATATATATATATATATTATATATATATATATATTTATTCCTTTCTTTATTTATTTATTAAATATTTTATTTATTTATTTATTTTATTTATTTTATTTTTATATTTTTATATTTTGTTATTATTATTAATTATGTATATATAAAATAAATATATATATATATATAATTAAATATTTTATAAAAATTATTTTAAATTATATATTTTAAATATTTTAAATTATTTTACATAACTTAAAAATATTTATATAATTTAAATATATAGATAACTAAATAAATTTATAAATATATATAATTAATTTTATTTATAAAATTTATAAAATATTTATATAATTTATTTTTATATAATAAATAAATGTATATATAAATAACTAAATATTTTATAAATATAAAATATCTAAATATTTATATATTTCAATTTATTTATTTATTTATTTAACCAATATATATTTAAATAAATAAATATTTTTTAAATAAATAAATATATATATATATATATATATATATATATATATATATATATATATATATAATTACTTTATTTATATAATTTATAAAGTATTTATATAATTTATTTCTTTCATTATTTATTTATTAAAATTATTTATTTATATATTTTAATTATTTTAAATTATATATTAACAAAAAATTAATAAAATTATATATTATAAATAATTATATTAATTAATAAAAATTATTAAATAAATTTCTAAATTTATATATATAATTATAAATATTTTAAATTATATATTTAATTATATATATATAATTAATTAATTAATAACTAAATATATAAATATTATTAAATATTTTATAAAAAAATATTTTTAAATTATATATTTTAAATATTTTAAATAATTTTATTAATTAAAAAAATTAATAAAACCCCTCTCTCTCTCTCTCTCTATACAAAAAAAAAAAAAAAACAACTCTCTCTCTCTCTCTCTCTCTCTCTCTCTCTCTCTCTCTCTAGAAATCAAAAAAAAAAATTTAAAATCCTTACATTTATAGTATGTTGTTTTTAACGACATATTTTCATAAAAAAAAAATTTTTGAAGCCTAAATTGCTAATTAAAGTTAATAACATAACTATTTTAAAAATAATCCTTTAAAAGTAATTACGGTAAATTTAATAGATAGAATGTTTACATTATATAATTTTAATGTATTCCAAATGTAAACTAAATCAAAATTTATAATAAAAAAATGAATAATTTATATCAAACATAAATAAGAGAAAAAATGATATGTTGTTTATAGTTATAGAAGATTGTTGTTTTTGAGGTTTTAAAATCACCCGTCACCTTGACCTAATTCTAAAAAATTAAGCCTTTCTATGTCGTGTTTTATTGTAAAATTTAAGCTTTATCATTCAATTTTTCTTAAAATACCTTCAGCCAATGATTTTTTTGTCCTTTTTTTTTTTTTGAAATTTTAGAGTGTCAATATATGAATAGATGTACCAAAACATTTCATCTTAAATTTTTTATAATAATTTTTGATATATTTATCAATTAAATTAGTTGATACATAAGTATTTAAAAAATTGCTAAACTTGTATGCATGAATTATGAGCTCTATTAAAATAATAATAATAATAATAAATAAATAAATACATACTTTCGCACCCCCACAGTTTGGGGCACCTAACTACCCTTTTTTTTTTTTTTTTGACATTGAGTTCTACACCGTGCAAGTTACGTTTTCCTAATCGTTTGATGACCACAACTTTCTGAATATAATAATTTGTTAAAGTTCAAACTAATAAATACTAACAAATAGAGGTCTCATATGCAAATTAACGGATTAGAGTTTGAATTCGTGTGGTTGTACAGATTGATCTTTAATATAATATTTATTATCTGAAATAATAATAAGTAGAATCATATAGAATCAGAAAAATCAGACAAAATATTTAAATTTTATTAAAATTTGCATGAATTCTACGATAAAATTTTAGAGGACATTAACAAATATGTTATTTATGAAAGGGGAATGTAATATTTACGGGATGAAGAAAGTGAAATCTTATAGACCTGATTATAAATAAAATGATAAACAAAGCAAAAATGATTTCCATTATTCTTCTAAGGGATTTCAAACCTTTTATTTTTTTTCCTTTGACAAATTAGCTTTAAATTCCACTTTCTCTGCACATGTCTATTTTCTCATGAAGCTAATGAAGATAACTATTACTCACCAACCTCATGTTGACCAAGCAGTCTCTTCCACAAATTTCATCATTTTCTTCCAAATTTGCTATTTATTTACAGTCATATTTATCAAAATCAAATCAAGATATAGATCAAATGCATAGCTTATTGACAAGCAAGTAGTATTCACCAACTCAACTGATGTTTTTGTTTATGAAATTCATTGATTATAATAGGGTACTTGCATTATGTGGTTAGAGATTAGGCTCTTGTTTACAAAATATGTGAAATTATGATATAAAATTCAACATTATAAATTTAATTTTTATTTTAGTTTTTTTCTCTCTAATTTGTGTTTCTTTAACTTGATTCGACTTGCCCCTTTTAGGTTAAATAAGGTTTAATATTTGATAGGATATTCTCAGAGAGAAAATGAGAGATAGAAAAGTAACCTTAGACTTGAGGGAAATTTTTATAAGATGGTGGTGTGACTGCAATGCTTTATATCGTAATATGTTGGCCAATAAATGAGACACATAAAATTAAATGTTACAGAGATGTGGATGCTCAAGTGCATAAGTGGCTTTACATTTAAAGATAAAATTCAAAACAAATATATACATGAAAAGATTGGAGTAGCTCCACCAGCAAACAAGATTTGAGAGAGTCTCTCCTTAGATGGTTTCGATGCATTAAATAATGGCCATCTCATGACCCAGTTAAGAGCGTAGATATATTAAATTTGATCTATGTTAAGAAAGGTAGAAGTAGATATAGAAATACTTAGTTAGATAGTATAAATAATATTATTATTTTATTATAATTAACTGAAGATTGGACACTTAATTAGACATAATGAAGAAGAAGGATTCATGTACATAACTAACTACATGCGAAGGCATATTGTTGTTGTTGTTTAACAAACTACTCTATAAATTAATACTTTTAACTGATTTGTTGAGATTAACTTCTCACTTTTTCTTGCATCCTAGTGTGATTCAATTTTGAAGTATCTATTATTCTCCACAAACAATTTTGGATCTACTATCCTTTTAGTTAAAATTAGAAGGGATTGAATATAAGGAAGTGAGGTATACAAGTCAAGTTGATTGGATCAATCAAGTAGGGATTCACTAGATTGCCATAATTTTGGCAAAGCTATTGAAGGCCGGTTTCGCCCAAAAAACCACTATCAAAATAATAATCACATGTCATCTTGATGTAAATATGTAACAGTAAGTGAATAATTATTAAGTCTCTCATTCATTGAACTAAACTAGAGACTTAATAAAAATTTTAATCATAAAGAGTACTTGCCACAAGTACCCATAAGATCTTGTAAGTTTACTTGCCCTTTTATTTATAGTGCTTGAGTTTTTTTAAGAGAAATCCACTATATTTCTTCACTCTATAAGTTAAAATCAATTCAACTTTAAGTTTTATTTTTTGCTTTTTGCTATATTCCCTTCATCAAATACTAGATGATCAAAGCCTAATTTTGTCCAAATTCGACTAGAAAGGTCTCAACATGCTACATAAAAATAATTCAAAGATTTATATTTAAGGTATTTTTATTCCAATATTTATAGTATTTTACTATCTACTAATGTTTTCTTATGAATTAATTTTAATTTAAAATTTCATCATTTTTTTAACCTTTTATAGCTGATGAAATTTATGTAGCATAACAACTTTGAGAACTCTTTATTTATCTAAAATTTAAGTATCATTTCACCTTAACATCACTTTTGAGGGAAAAAAAATCTTCTAATATATTACTTGAAATTTAAAAAAAAATATATGGGTCAAGAAGTGTTTTTGAAATCCACATTAACTATGTAGATAAGAATACTCAAGGTTAATATAATCATGATCTTTTACCTAAAATAAGTTGTGTCTAGGACACAAAATATGTTTATCCTCCCTCTAATGCAAATAATTATGTTAAAATGGTGCTCTACTTCAACTCTCCTAGGTTATACTATAATAATGGAATGTATGTTGTCAATTATCTGAGATTTATATATATAAAGTATTTACCATTGTAAATGACTATTTTTCAGCATGAAAACACTATAAAGACAATTACATATTAGTAACTATGGTAAATCATGACCTTAAGCTTTAAGATCAATAAGAGAACATAAAAAATGTAAATTCTTTTTAAATAGAATACAGTCAATCAAAAGTAGAAGAAAGGGAGATGATGGAAAGATCATAGTTTAAAAGCCAAACACAAGAACATTCTATCTCCTTTGATCATGTGCAAGATAGCACTTCAACAAAATTTCATCATGGTAAGGAATATCTTGATATTTATAAAAGAGAAAAATAAAAAATAAAAATCCTCTTATTGGCAATCTGGGACTAAATCTCACTAGATAAAATAATCATTAATTAGGGTTATCAATACATCATTAATCCTTTAGTGGTGACCCATCAAATATTTTCAATAGCTTGCTAAAGTGGAAACTTTTCTTCATAAATTTTGCTTGTCTATACAATATTACTTGGACTTCATGATTGCCTACTAAGTTGGCAATGACTCATTAAGAATTATTGATGACTTGTTAACCAAATGATTTTAGTTCTAGAATTTTTAATGGCTTTGTGGTGCGTTGATGCATAGTGATGACTTGTTAGGTTAGCAAAAATAAATATCCTTACAAATGACTAGTTAAAGTGTGAAAATTTTAAAATGATCATCATTATTGCTTTTCAAGTTGCATATTTTGGTGATTTTATGTCATTGCTGATTTGATTAACACTTATTTAGGGCTAACTTTAAGTTGATCAAAATATTTGTATATGTGGGCTCCAAAATTTTCCACCGACCTCTCGATGAAGAGAGTAGATTAAATATCGATTAAATTTTCAAAAGGCAGATGAAATAGTAGATAAGACACTACCGAGAGATTTCACCCTCATTTTGTGAGGACTTTAGATCTGGTTCCAGATTTCTTATAAGTGCAAACACCTACAGTTAATTACCCCTCTCAATGCTGAGAGAGAACTTTCGATTAAGGCTAATCATTAGATCGCTAAGTGTGTAACGTATAGTAGCATCATGTGGTATTTTAGAATTTAGATTTATGAAATTTATTATATTTAATTTAAAGCAGATGGTTGGGGGAACGATGATGCGCCCAATCTAGATCCCATGGTTCCGCCATTTGGTCCCCTAGTCTACTTAGAGGAGATAATGACCCAACGACGAAGAATCCTTGGATCATGGGTTGCGTCGTTCAAGGGAATCAGACTGGTGTGTTTGGGAGACAATTTTAAGTCCACCTGACAGGGCCTTTTGCCTTATCAATTCAATTCACAACTCAAGATATAGAGCCATTGGGGAGAGCTACGAGGCCACCTGTAATATAATAGTGTCATTTAGCGAATCACCCGATCGAGGACTCACGAATCGATCATATGTGGAGCTCTACAAGTATTTAAATGGGACAGGTCACGTCCTTATTAGCATAAGATTAATTGAGAGTGAGTATATAAATACACTTGACTTGACATTGGCTCCTTTGTGAGCTAGAGTTTTCTTAATTTATCAGCTTTAACAAATAATTGTGGAAGGTAGATAGATTGAGTTTTCTTTAACTTCTTTAAAGATTGAATTCCAATTAAGCATTTAATATTTATTAACATGTTGGATTTTGCATTTGAATTGATACTTAATTTATATTAATTTGAGTTGAAATTTTAAACATATGTTGATAGTAGTATTCCTCTGGTTGAAATCTCTATTCAACACAGCTATCATCGGGGTATTAATGATTTGAGCATTCATACTATAATTTGATAATTTTATTTTGAGATTGAACCCCTCTAATTGAATTTATAATCAGCACAATCCTCACTGAGGTACACCTTATTGACTTTGCTCATTTGCTAACAAAGGAGCAGGTCTATGACTTATATTCATGAATTTGGATTTGAGATGATTTAACATAGATACTTTGAAAATCTAGATAATAATAACTCCCTCCGGTTAGATTCTACGATCAACACATCCATTATTGGGGTTGAATCAAATTCATTTCTTAGTGATTGAGCATTTGATTTAGAATCAATCCAGTCAACTCCTATTTTGCATTGAGGATTGGATTGATTAAGTGAGACTTATGACTTCACCATATAGATAAAGTGGCCTAGTTGAACTTAATTCCAATTTCATTGAATTTTGTACAGTTTATAAAATTTGCACGTTTCACGAGATAATTGAGGTTTGGCATAAGACATTCCTCATAAAATGTGTAAATAACTTGAGAGTACTTGCACACTTCTTTAAATTTATTTCTCTCATTATCAACATAAATCTCAAAGCAGTGAGTAGAAGTTAATGATTGCTTCGAAATGAGTACCATATTATTTTTAAAAAATATTGGCACGTATCCTATTACATTGAACACTAATTTTCCTCTTGGGATGTGTGCTCAATTGACTTATTATTTTCAATCACTCATATACATATTGATATATCAATTCATGTATTATATTGCCTTGAAATATATTTGTAACTCATTTCTTTAAATTACTTGCACGTATTTTGAGGCAATTACCTTAAAATCATGCATATTTTTCTTTTTCACATGCATCTTAATGCAAATAATCTGAATTCAATATATTTTCATTTCAAAATGTATGCAATATTTATTATTTTCATCCACATTATCTAGTCATTTCACATAAATGAGTATATTCCTTCTCTCTCACTTTATTTTGTCTTCACATGATTATCACTTAATGAGAAAGATTCTATTTTACTTATATAAATAAGGAGGGTGAGGAGGTTTACTTTCCCACATTACTCATTCTTTTCATTTACACCTTCAAAAATCTTGCGTGAGCTTTGAAGATTACCCAAGTGTTACTTGTAGAGACATCTTCTTTAATCCTCATTTAAATTTATAGAATTATTTTCTTCTTTTTCTTTTTGCATTTACTATTAGCCTTGATTGAAATTTCTTTTGTATTTAATTAGATTTTTAAACACTTATGAGTATGTTTTATTACTATTCTATAAGTCCAGATGTTCATAAAAATTTTGACAACATCTCCCCTAGCTGGGGAGATTTCTACTAAAATTAGGCATGCCCACTTGTCTAAAAAGATGCGCATGGGTGGTATTTTGCAATACCGCGGCCGTAAGTCCTCCAACCTTTCCATCTAAAAAGATATGCATAGACTCTTCGAACACCTACATAAAATTAAATGCAATATATTTTTATATCCACATACATTTCATTTATTGAACACACAAATATATATATATATATATATATATATATATATATATATATATATATATATATATATATATATATATATATATATACACACGCATGTTCAAGAAAATAAAATAAAATAAAATTTTTGTCTTTCAGTAACCCGAAAGAGAGAGAAAGGGAGAGAGAGTTAGTTTTCTCTTTTTCCTTCCAATAAGCTTCAGTTGTTCTACCCAGGAGTCTTCAGAAAATTTTGAATGCTTTCTTGGGGGCAGAATTTGGCTTAAATGGAACCCTTTTACTATTTCCTTCAAGACTCTCTCTAAGGATGCTCAATTTATCCATGGTGTTGTTAAAGGTAATGGCATGCCGAATTTCTTTGCTACCTTTGCCTATGGTCATAATAACCCACAAGATAGAAAATCTCTTTGGAGTACTATAATGCTTTATGACCTCAATAAGCTCTCCTTGGATAATCTGTGGAGATTGTAATTGTATTCTATCATATAAAGAAAAATTTGGAGGTAACCCTACCCCTATGAACAGAATGCAAGACTTCAGGGAGTGTATCCAAGATAGTGGGCTCTTGAAGCTTCCAAGTTCGGGTTTGTTTTATACTTAGTCCAATCTACAGTCTAGAAACGCTATCCTCACCAAGATCGATCGAGTCTTATGCAATGATCTATGGTTAAACACTTTCCCCAACTCCTACTATAAAGGTTCTACTCCCCTATCCTCTGATCACTCCCCTTTATCAATTTTTGTTAATAATACTACTCCTACACAGTCAAGATTTTGCTTTAGAAATTATTGGACATCTCATTCAGGCTTCTTAGACATAATTAGTTCGGCTTGGAACACCTTTGTTCAAGGGGATCCTCTTTTTGTGCTTCAAAAAAAAACTTCATATCACTAAGATGTTACTCAAAAGGCAGGGGTGGACTGCCTCCTCCCTTTAGATTCAAATCTCTTCAACTAAAATGGAACAAGAATATATCCTTCTTCGACTTGAAAATGATCCCCACAACGAGCTCCTTTTGAAGGAATCCATTGAAATTAAAAATAGGTATGCTTATCTCATTAAAGAAGAATATGTGTGGGCTACTTAGAGGGCCAAGGTGCATTGGCTTACATCGTCTGATGATGACATCAAATTTCTATATTGTTCCATCAATGAGAGATAAAATTCCAATCGTATTAGAAGCCTCCAAGTGAAAAATGGAACTATATATGAGCCTATCTCTATTGGAAATGAACTTTGTAGATACTTCTTCTGCAGGGAATCTTTAGTGTTGAGCTCCAACATTCCTCTCGGCTTTTCTCCTTTGTGTAGAACTAGAAATGGATCTTACTGATTTGGAAATTACAAATGCCTTGCACAGTTTTGATGATAATAAATCCCCTAGTCCAGATGGGTTTAATGCAAAATTTTTCAAGGCTAGTTGAGAAATTACAGGAAAACAATTCCTCCTAGCTGTGCCTCACTTCTTCAAACATGGGAAACATCCCACTCCATTCAAGCATACCCTTATTACATTGATTCCAAAATTTAAGCATGCTAACATTATTTTTGATTAGAGGCCTATTTCCTTGTGTAATACCTTTTATAAGGTAATAGCCAAAGTGCTTGCAAACAGATTAAAGAAGGTACTTCCGACTTTAATCCATCTGGCTCAATCTGCTTTTATTAAAGGTAGAGACATGTCGATAATATTGCATTACGCATGAGCTTAGTCTTGATTTTACAAAACTATGAATTCCTTTCTTGCAAAGTTTGACTTGAAAAGCTTTTGATTTAATTCATAGACTGCTCTCCTTATCTGGCTAGCTGAAGGGTTTTCCTATTCATTTTATTAAGTGGATTGAAGCTTGTATTTGTGATGTTCCCTTTTGTGGTGCTCAATGGTAGTGTCAGGGTTATTTCAATTCTACTAATGGCCTTAGACAAGGGTGCCCCCTTTCACCTTTTCTATTCACCATTGCTATGGATACCCTCTCCTGCTTACTTGAAGATCAGATTAGGCAAGGTAATTATACTCCGGCTATTGTTGGGAATTATGTTATCTCTCATTTGATTTTTGCAGATGATTTATTAGTTACTAGAAAGGCAAACAATATATCTATCAATTCCCTAAGAGGCATCTTTTGCTCTTTGGCTGATTACTCTGGCTTAGAGGTTAATAGGGAGAAATCTATCATATCCTTCTCTAAGAATTGCACTAATGGTAATTATGTAGATTACCGCATTAATGTGGGTCAATTCCCTTTGAGATTTGGGCATACCTATGCGGTTGGCCCTCTCAAAGCTCACCACTTTACCGCTCTTTTGGAAAAGTCGATCTATGGTTACTGGAAATCCAAACTTCTATCCCTGTGGGGTAGATTTCAGCTCTCCTCAGTGCACTTAATAACTGCTAACTTATTACGTATTGCTCTTATTTTAAATGATTTATAAATCTTTAAAAATCATCAATCATGGCCAACTTCTTCTATCATAATGGTGAAGCAGTAAATTACACCTTATTTCTGGCTAAAACTACCCTCCCTAGGGATAGGGAGGTATTGGTCTTCTATCTACCTCTAATTTAAATACCTTAAGTAAGCTCATATGTCTGGAGTCCTCACAATACTTCTCAATTTTCAGGATGGTGTAAAAATAAATACATATCTCTATGGCATAAGAATGAATTCCGTATGTCCTCACTTTGGAGAGAGCTCAAACTTCTCTCCTCTAAATTCCAGGAAAAAATCTCTATTATAGGGGAGGTCAAATCTCTACATTCTCTTTATTTTGATCCTTGATGTAATAGTTTGTCTCTATTTGAAATCATGGGTAATGAATGCTTTTCCTGCTTTGGTCAACCGATCCATGCTAGGCTTAACTCTATATTCCACAATGGAGTGGATGTTCTTCCTGATGGGATGCATTCTCATTTCCCTGCTGTCTTCAAAGCAATCTCTGATTTCTCAGGAAGACAGGATTCTCATGAGGTTTTATGGGGAAGTACTAATAAACTATCATCTAAGCTTATTATTCAAGCATTGTTTGAGCACATTCCTATGGTTAATTGGTTTAAAGACATTTGGTTTAAAGGCTATGCTATTAATTATGCATTGTATTGTTGGATGGCTTTTCTCAAAGGGCTGAAAACCTCGGACCAATTTCAGGCTCGAGGATTAGGTCCCACACATACTTGCTATCTCTATAAGGTTTTTTTGGAATCTCATTCTCACCTCTTCTTTGAATGTTCTATGTCTATGACCTTATTGAGGAATATTCTTCCTGGTGGGAACTTGTTACTTATGCAAACTACTTTAGTACAGCTGTTGAGTGAGATTAGTAACATGGAAAATAGGATTTTATAGACTATGCTACCTTATTCTTTGTGTATATTATTTGGAAGGAAATGAATGCTCGATTCCATAATCGTCTAAATCCATCTTATGGATGGGTAATCAAATCAAAACTATTGTGGCATTCAAACTTAGAAGGTGGGTTTTCAAAGACCATTGGCCTGTGAAAATTATTAGTGCTTTGCTGAAATGGAGGAACCAGGAATACTAATCTATCTGTTTATAACACTGATGCTTTTCATATTTCCTTCGGTTTTATTTTTGGTGGACGATGATGATAATGGGGGCCCTACTCTTGTTTTTTTCCGGTATTGATGGTGGTAAGGATTGTCATTCAACTTGGATGGTGGGTTAAATCAAAATTCTTTGTGCACTCATCTCGTGATATCTTTTCTTGGAGGACATTGGTCCTCGATGGTTTTTTCTCCTGCGGCTTGGTGCTTTATTGAAATGGAGGAACCAGGAATACTAATCTATCCATTTTTAACACTGATGCTTTTCATATTTCCTTTCTGGTTTTATTTTTGGTGGACGATGATGATTATGGGGGGCCCAACTTTTGTTTTTCGGTGCTGATTGTTGTAAGGATTGCCATTCATCTTGGAAGACTGGGTTGAAACCAAGATCCTTTGTGCACTATCGTGATATTTTCTTTGGAGGACATTGGTCCTCGATAGTTTCTTTGGGCAATTCACCGTGAATGGTCGATGGGCTCTACATCCTCATCGGATGATTTTGAGATCTGAGTCCATTCAGTCTCTTTATCCATTTCTGCTCTATTGTAAATGTTGATACTATAGTTCCCTCTGTCTTATGCTATATTTCCTTTTAACTTGTTATTTAGTTAGATACCTCTGTTTAGTTCAATTGTAAAACTATTTTTGGAATGAAATTGGGTTAACATCCTCACCTTTTCCAAAAAAAAAGATGAGAGAAATATATATATATATATATATATATATATATATATATATATATATATATATATATATATATATATATATATATATATATATATATATATATATATATATATAACTTTTTGTCTTTCATTCAGAAGAAAGGAAGAGAAAGGAGAGAAAAGAGTGAAAGAAGAAAAATAAATAAATAAATAAAAGATTTTTTTTTCTTTACAGGGAGAAGGAGAGTAGAAGAGAAGTTGATGAAAGCCAATACGTGAAGTGAAGGGAGTTGGCTTGAGGAATGGACAAAGAGGGAGAGAAGCATAGAAACCTATTGTTTGAGAAACCAGAAATGAGATAGATGTTTTGAGATCAGAGATCAGGAACATAGGCGTCGAAAGAAAAAAAAGAAACAAAAAAATTAAAAATTTTTAAAATAAGCGATTAAAACCTTAATTAGCGGATTAGGCATATTTTTAAAAAATTAAAATAGGCATATCGCCATGAAAATTGATGTATATTAATCGCATGAGTTTATAGTCAGCTCCATTCAACGGGCGACTTATAACTTATCATCTATATATACTTAACTTATTTAGTATTAGTCTAGCTCACACAATTTATTTAATTTGCAATGACAAGAACTATTCACTTTTTTAACTTTATCTTCTTTTCTTTTCTTTTGTCCCTCTTTTTTTATAAAAAAAAAGAAAAAAATTAGGTGTCTCAATTCACATGCCACCTCCCCATATACATAAATGATTATATGTTTCACATTTGTATGTCATTTTATGCAAGGTAGATATTTATGTTAGGTAATTTCAATTTTTCGAATATGCCTAAGCAATTTGTTTCACAAACAGATGTTATTTAGGCTATGTCGATGGTCATCAAAGTGAACTTGCCTCAAAACTTTGCAATGTTGACCTGTAACTTCTTTTTGTTCAGTGATTTGATTTATTTTGATGATAATTGGGATGTATATGACTTAATATGCGCTTGTTGCCTTTGTTGATTTTATTTTATCACATCTTGTTATGAAGTTGAAGGTCAACAAATGCCCCCCAACAAATATGATGTGCTCCTAAAGCAGATCATGTTTGTTGTTGCCTTTTGTTCAATTGAATGCCTTTGTATATCTCACATGATTGTTTGTGCTTATTACTTTTTTTATTATACTAAGCCTCTATCTTCCTGTGTCTTTGCAGGAGATGTTTCAATGGAGTAGACCCGACATACCGTAGCAAGCCTAGTAAGGAGGCTATCTAGACTGCTATTGATTGACACGATCTTTAGGGGGATGACGACGTCAGGGATAGACTTGAATAGTATGAGGATATGCTGCGAGGGCGTGATATTTTTCATGATTTTTTCACACGTTCTCCTCTACTTCCAGATTATACTTCGGATTTGCTTACTTTTGAGAAGCCAACAAATTGAGTATCCACCATTAAGTTGAAATGTGGGGAGTATAATCCATTAGATGGCAGTGTGGCTCAAATCAGCTATGGGATTGTTGACCTCATTTTTAGGATGAGCTCTTAACCCCTCCATCTTAGACATAGGACTTCTCTTAGATTTTAAGAGTTCTTTAGTCTTAAGACACATCTAGTGATTAAGTGGACATTCAACCTAGTCCTAGAGACTTAGAAGAGTTAGCCATAGGACTAAGTCATGCTTTAGAGTGTTAGGAAAACACCTATAGCATTAAACCAAATTCTCCTTCTTCCTTCCAAGTCAAACTCCAAACTCCAATCAACTCTAACTCAAAGCTTGAAATTCAATGGATTTTCTCAAATCATGAATCAATTTGAATAATTGAAGTTATGATTGAAACTCCAAAAAAAATTCCAAGTCCTTTGATTCCCTCTCATGGACTTAGCTAAATCAAATCTAAATCAATTCAAATTCAAGAAATTTTCTCACATTTATATTTATATATTCAAATATAAATGAAATATAAATTCAAATATCAAAACCAAATTCAAAATTCAAATTCAAATCCATATTTCTAAGTCCTTTGATTCCATGGACTTAGCAAATCAAATCTAAATCAATTCAAATTCAAATTTTTCTCTTAATTTATATTTAATGAAATATAAATTCAAAATCAAAAAAATTCAAAATTCAAAATCAAATTCAATCAAAAAATTCTTTCAAGTCAAAATCTTGAACTTAGCCAAATTAAATTCAAATCAAGTCAAACCCTTGATTTTCTTCATGATTCAATCAATCAATCATGAATCAAATATAACATAAACTTTAAATATCAAACCAAAATCAATTCAAAAACTCAAATCCAAATTCAACCAAAATTCAACCTAAGTCTTTCAAATTCAAATTCTTGAACTTGTAAATTCAAACCAAACCAAATTCTTGATTTTTCTTCATGATTCAATCAATCCTTCAATGTGAATCTAAATATAAACATAAACTCTAATCATCAAATCAAAACTAAATTCAAAATCAAACCCAAGTCAAACTCATGTTCACCCTTTGAACTTGAAATTGTCAAATGAATCAAAACTCATTTGACTTCAAACCACAATGGATTTATATTTCAATCATAAGTCCATATGTGAGTTCAATCAAACTCAAATCAAGCTTTGACCAAGTCATTTGACTCCACTTAGGCTCACTTGACCCAAAGTGACCTAAAGTACCCTTATGAGCCAAATTCTAATCCTACCCAAATTGATTGAACTAAGCTCACCTAAGCCTCATCATGAGCAACAATCATCATGAGATGATCACTCAAATTGGTCAAACCAAGTCAAACCTAAGGTTGACCAAGTCAACACTTAGCCAAACTAAAATCCACCATAGGCCAAATTGATTGAAACCATTGATCAAAACTCATTCATGATCAATGTTTGAACTTGACCAAGTCATCATTTGAGCCTAACAAATTATCACTTGACTTGAAAGTTGACCCAACTTGACCTAAAAAGTCAAAATGTGTCAAAACTTGATCTAAGCCAAATTGATTGAAACTAATGAGTCAAGTTCATTCCAAATCACTTGTTGAACTTGACCAAAGCCTCAATTGGCCAACTAGACCCAACCTAGCCCAATGACCTTGAACCCAACTTGACCTAAAAGGTCAAATTGAGCTAAATCCAAATATAAAACAAATTGATTGGAAACAAAGATACCAATCCATTTCAAATGATCAACCAAACATAAACCAACCCATGACCTAACCCAGGTCAAATCAAATGTCAATTCAACTTGACCCATTTGACCTAAATGAAATCAAATGAACCAAATCCAAATATAAATCAAATTGAACCAAACCAATGATGCCAAAATATTTCAAATGGTCATATGAACTTGACCCAACCCTTGGTTTGACCCAATTGACCAATTGGTCACCAATTCAAGTTGATAAGTTGACCTAAATGGGTCAACATGAGCCAAATCATATCAAACCAACTCCAAATTCATTGAAACTTGGCCCAACCCATTTTTCAATCATACCAAACATATTCAAATGAAATCCAAGCCAAATGACCATTTTACCCATTCCATAGGTAACCTAAAATCAAAACCACTTGGAATTTGGTCAATTCCTTTTCATGGACACTTGACATCCTCTTAGTGGACCAAATGGTCACTAAAAAATGGTGCACATGACCCAATGGGTTTGGGTCACCAAACCCAACCCAAGGCCACCACCACTTGAATGGAATGAGCACATGGGATCCCTCCTCCACTCATTAAAGCACATGGGAGCTTCACTACTCCACACTCAAAATTGAACCATATGCAAGTCCTAAATGTCTAACAAACCCATTGAATGAATTGGATCAAAACAAAGAGCTGCCATCCTGATTCACCTGGGGAGATATACTCCCCTAATTCCACTTGCTCACATCACACTCGCGAGCTTAGGGAACTTGAGAAAGCCCCAAGGTTTCTCCAAGCTTTCTCACCATTCCATTTCCATTTTGGTTTCTTCAAGCCAAAAAATAGGAGCTCCAAATATCCATCTCATCCAATACTCATATCAAGCCAATTCCTCTTGCAAGCTTCATCGAGAGGACTCAATCAAACTCCAAGCTTAATCCAAGTTCTCAAGGAGGAGTGGGACATCAAGGCCACAAAGATTTGAAGGTGAGCTTGGTCCATAGAAGATCTACTCATCCCAAGGCTTGAAACTTTCAACAGGCTTCCTCCACTAAAAAGCTACCTCACCGGATGAGCATTGGTGATAGCCTCCGTGAGGTATGGACCAAAATGAGCTTAAACTAGAGAGTGTGTGTCTTTGTGAAAGAATTTTCACTTCATGTAAAATTAGCATTGGATCTTCTCCCTTGCATGATGATGGTGTGGGTTGCTCAATCAAGCTCAATCAAGCTGATCATGCCATGGAAGGTGGCTCTCTTCCTAGAGAGAAGGATGGATCATGGGCCATCCATCCGCATTTTGGATGGACCATGATCAAGATGCGTAGGATCTGATTTAATCCTTAATCATGATCTCAACCGCCCAATCCTTGATCATTGGATGAGAGAAAGCGAAGGCCAATGCCACGATGTGATAACTTGTGGCCTCCATGCCACATGGAAAGATGCACTCCATCGGCATGATTAATCATTAATTAGGCTATTTAAATTAATGGATAATCATTGAAACTTCAAAATAACATAACTAGAAAAATCATAAAAATAAAATGCATTGTAAAAGATAATTCAGAGAGAATAATCTAAAATTATTTCAATGGATTTTGAATAGTGTATTTTTTCAATTAAGTTTTATAAAATTAATAACCCTAATTACTCTAATTATCCCAAATTCCAAACTTCATGTGCATTTAGGGGATGACCTCCCTAATTTTCTTGGATTTATTCATGGGTTAATTAGGAGATCAATTAATGAATTCTTCCACTCTTATGTAATTAAATGATTAATAAAAGTGGTTTAATCCTTTATTGAGTTAATTAAGCCTTGCTAAGTAGATAAGAGGTTTATGGAATGGATTTGGGAATTTTCCTAAGCCATTCCTAAACCCCTTCTTCCTTAATCCAAACCAATTAAAATATTTAATAATCACTTGCTTAATTAATTTGATTTTAAAAAATCAAAATTTCTAACTTAATCAATTCATCTTGGGTAGGTGCTTAGGTGTTCAATAACCTAAGTAGCTTAAGAAATCAAAATCCAACCCACATGTGTGGAAGGGTTATGAAACTTAAATTAAACCCTTTAACTTAATTAATCACTAATTATGAGCCACATTAGGCCCTTTCTTTCCTAGGTGCATTGTTGATTTAAATTTCTTGTGTGATTTTATGTCATGCATTGGCTCATAATTATTTGATTAAATATGCTAAAGTATGTAAGGGGTAATTAACACTTAATTCACACCTTAACCTAACCAAAAATAAAATTGATCTAATCACCTAAAAATTAAACTAAAACATCACATGTGGGAATGGGGGACCAACAAACCTTCACATTTCTCAAATTAAAATCAAACTCAAACAAAACAAAATTTCTTTAAAAAAATTTGATTTGTTTTAAATAATTCTATTTCATAGATTATCTTTAGAATTAATTAGGTGAATGAATTTACATGCTTTCATCACTTTATTTCTTTCCTAGCATGCTAAATGTGTATGCCATATGAAAATCATGCATTCATACTTTTTGAAAATCAAATTAAAATGAAATATTTCCTTTATGTCAAATTGCATGTTTTGGCTAAAGTAAGAATATGAATGGCTATTATCACTATTAAATATACAAATTTCAAAGCTATATGAATCAAACATCAAAACTAAAGGTATGCTACTTATAATTATTTATGAGCTTTCATGTGAGTAAAAATATAAAGATGTGCATAGTGTGCTTTCCTTCTCTTTCTTTTAGCATAGTTTTGAATAGGATTTGGCAAAGTGTATAGTTCATTTGAAAAAAACTCAACACTTGCTTAAATCCATTATTATTTATTCTTATGTTATTACTTAATCCACACTTATACATATAAATTGCATAAACAAATCAAACAAAAATAAACAAACTTTTGCATCTTTCTTTTTCATTCATTTCTTTTGTACAATATGTATTTAAGGAAAGTGGTATATTACAACCCCTAGGTTGTGAGGCTTTAAGTAGCCCTAAGTAGGTCTTGTACCTTACACCCTAGTGCTAATAATGGCATCAGACTCACTTATGCCTTTCATACATATGTATGCATATGAAAAATGGATAAAAGAATCCTCTTTCTACTTAATGAAAATCATGCATCATAAAGCATTCCAATTTTCTTAAGTAACAAATTCTATTAGCATTCATCATTAAAGTGTGCTAAATATTTCCATTTACATGTATAGATATGCTTAGGGTTCATTCATATATGCATGTTACACATGTTGGGAAAGAAATGAAGTGATGTGTTTTGTGATAGTATTTTAATTTTACTTAATCTTAAAATGTTTTCTTTTGAATAGGTTTGTTTAGAGAAAATCTAAACTTAGGATTAATTAAACACATAATAAAATATTCACTAAATAAAATCAAATATGAATCTACCTTAAATTACTTAAGGTATGGAGGAAAGAGAAGTTCTCTTCTCTTTTCTCTCTTTACAACTTAGTAATTAATTGTAGGATTCACATAAACCAAATCAAAATACAAAATAAAATCAACCAAAGCAACTAAATCACTTACATGAAACAAACCCTCTAAGTTGAACATTTTCATACTTAGAAAACTTCAACCTTAAAGCTAGCATACACACAAACCTTAAATAGCACACACATTAGCTAAGTCACCATTTCTAGCTTTAGGTTAGGGTGCATGGTTTGATGTTTTTTATTTTGTGATATTTTATTTTAGTATGGATGTTAGGTGTGTAGTGTAGAATGAATGGTAGGACAATTTAGTCTAATCATTAACTTTAGGGATTGTGCTTAAGGGCGTTGTAATAAAAATATAAATGCTTTTATGCGGTGCTATACCCCTAAGCATAATCCAAAATAGGTGTGTGGACTTGGTTACCATGTGTTAAGTCCAATTTATATATATACATGCTTGAGATATGGTTTGTTTAGCTAATCTCTATTTTGCAGGTGTTAGTTAGATTTATTTTTCCTTTTGATGTACTTTTGTAATTAGGATTTTGGAATGATTGTTATGGTGAATTAGGATGGGCATTAGTCATAAGAGTCATCTTATGTACCATGTGAAGTCTTTGGAGCAACCACATTCCAACCATCCAAAAGAAGGAACCAAAAGAAAAAAGAAGAAGAGAAGAATGAAGACCTCCATAACATGAATTTCCTTGCTTAATAATTAATTCATTTGTAATCCGGGTTGTATAAGGTAGAGCTCCTACCCAATTTATTTTTGGTTTGTGGGAGCCAACCACAAATGGCCTTTATTCTTTTCTAAGCTTTATAAATTGATTGATGTTTATTTCTTGTGCATTAAGATGGCATATTTTTCCTAGTTTATTCCTTACTTTGATGTATGGCCTGGATGACGATTAGGCTCTTAGAAAAATAAATCTTCTACCAAATTAATCAACTCAAATTAAAAATAAATAACTCATAACCTCACCTAAAGCTTAAGTAAAATCAAGATAAAAGAATTAGAACCCAATGGATGTTACTTTTCTCACATCATGCATAAAAAAGTATATTTCACTCTTGATTGGAGGGCTTCCACCTTGCCGAGAACTTGGCTTGACCTGAGAGCCATGGTAGAAATACACCTCCTTATCTTGATTTTGGCCCATAATCTAATTTCTCATGCATTAGCATATATATAAATCCTAAAGCCTATCAAATTGATTGTCCAAAATAAAAAAAATAAAATGTAACAAAATTTGCATTAGATTTAAGTCATTAAAGCATGCCCTACATGATCTAGTCTCTTAGGGAGTGTGTTTAAGGACATAGTCTCTTTTCTAAATAAAAAAAATAGCTTAGCTATCTTGTAAAAGTATTTGACTTGCCTACATATTTTAAAATTGTAGGAGGAGTTAATTGGCGGCCACCCCAAGATTGTAAGTCCAACAATTGGGTTTATCCTCTCTTGGAGGTAAACCAAATACCCATTTTTTCTTAGATTTAGGTCATGCTTTTGCCCTCACCAAAGCTCCCTAGATTTAAGTTCAAAGATTGCTACTGGGCTATGAGCATAAATCCTTACCTCTTAGGTGTTTCCATAACCTTGTATCATGGAATTATAAGCCCTAGCATTCTAATAAAAATTCAACTCAAACAAATTAATTCAATTTCAAAATGTAAAGCCCAACCATAGGGTAGTTTAGGATGCTTACTAGGCTTCCTAGTATCTTAAACATCCCCTACTTGTTTTCATTTGGCTTTGATAAGAACTCCCTTCTCTTGATCGATCCCACTTGACTTTCTAAAAATAAACCAATCGATTGATAGTCCTACCTTTCAAAATCTTTGGAGACAATGCTCATTTACCTTAATCGAGAGTATTCGTAAGGAATCATGTTCCTTAAAATGTAATTAACTATGGGGTCTTGCCCCTGTAGGGAACTTAATGAACTCAGTTTAAAATAAACCCTGCTTTACTTTTCCATGTAAAATAGGGGAAGAATCTCTGATACATTCTGAAGACCCGTAATTCTTAGGAGTCCTTATTGAGGTGATAGGTCCATTGTAAGGTGGTGACTTCTATCTCTCAAGATAGTGCACCTTTCCTCAATACCGTACTCGATCACCCTAATAAGAATATCTACGGATCTATGTGGCATCCCACAAGGCGTATATTTCTATTTTCATTTATCCTCTTTCCAAGGGGATAAATGAAGGCGTATATATATAAAATTTTTCTATTTACTCCAGGGATGGTTCCTCTCTCCATCTTTGGTAAATGATCATTGTCTCCAAGTATCGATAGTGGTTTATACTTTGTGTAATCCAATACTATCTTTCTTTCTGTTGGCATAGCTTATTTCATCCTTAAGTTATTCAAGCATCTTACATCTTAAAACCCTGGTTCCCAATGGGTGAAAATAAAATTTAATAAAAAAGAAATGATTAAAGACTTCCTCCTCCATTTTTTATGGTAAGGAAAGGTTCATTATAAAAATAAAGAAAAATAAATCCTTTATGAAAAGTTCCAATTTCCAAAAGCACTTTTTCAAAATACACTTAATAAAATATTTGCACTACATTTAACAATTTTTATAATTGTTACATGTAGAAATATTTCAAAAATAAAATTTTAACAATCATAAACTTTCAAAAAAAGCACAAAATTTGAAGATGGGCCTTTCCATTCAATACATCCAAATGTGTTGGATGGAGGTTACATCTTTAAGCAAAATCACAACTTTGAAATTCCACTCAACATATTTCATGTGTTAAGTTGAATTTTCACCCTTTCAAAAGCACATATGAAACCTCTCCATTCAATATACCCATTTATTTATTGAATGTTTCATTTCAATCCAAAAATCAAAATAAATTTTTAAAAAGCACATATGAAACCTCTCCATTCAATATGCCCATAGTTATTGAATAGAGGTTTCATTTTCAATCAAAATCAAAAATAATATCTCCAAAAGCACATTTGAAACCTCTCCATTCAATATACCCACATATTGAATGGAATTTTCAATCAAAAAATCAAAAAATAAACTTTCAAAAGCACATATGAACATCATCCAAATATATCCAAATTTATTGAATGAAGATTTCATTTCCAAATAAAATGACATTATTTTGAAATGCCACTTAACATATTCCATATATGATTGGGTTGGAATTTCCTCTTTCAAGAAAAATCACACATAAAATATCTTTGAAAATGAAACATAATTGATTTCCATCTTACATACCTAAATTTGTTAAATGAAAATCTCTCTTCAAAATCAACAAAACACAATTTTTTTCAAAACACATTTGGAACTTCATTCTAGCATACCCCATTTATTAAAGTGAAGTCTCCCTTTTCAAAACACAAAAATTTGAAACACATTTTTTTTTGAAATTTCATTTAGCATACTCAAATTTAAAAAATCTCCATTTCACAAAATTTTAAAGACACATTGGAATTTCATTATTAGCATACCACATTTGCTAAAGTGAAATCTCCATTTTCAAAAAAACAATATCCAAAATAAAGAAACACATTGGAACTTCATTATAAGCATACCACATTTGCTAAAGTGAAGTCTCATTTCAAACAAAATCCTAAACAAAAGAAACACATTGGATTTTCTTTAGCATAAATTTGCTAAGGATCCTCAAAATCAAAATCTCTAAAAATAAAAGAAACACATTGGAACTTCATTTTGGCATACCACATTTGCTAAAGTAAAGTCTCCATTTTTCAAAACAAAATCCAAAAAGAAACACAGTAGAATTTTCTTAGCATACCCAAATATGCTAAGAATCCTATTTTCAAAATTAAATCAAAAACAAAAGAAACACATTAGGATTTCCTTATCATACCCAAATTTGCTAAGGATCTTATTTTTCAAAATTAAAATCTCTAAAAATAAAAGAAACACATTAGGATTTTCTTAGCATACCTAAATTTGCTAAGGATCCTATTTTCAAAATCAAATCTCTAAAAATAAAGAAACATATTAGGATTTTCTTAGCATACTCAAATTTTCTAAGAGTCTTATTTTCAAAAAAAAATTCAAAAAAATAAAACACACTTGGATTCTTCATTTTAGCATACCCAAATTTGCTAAATGAGGATTCTATTTTTCAAATCACAAATGATTTACAAAACAAAGCAAACAAAGGAAAAAAGAAGAAATTGTTTTCAAACACCTCACCTAGCATACTTAAATTTTCCCAAGTGAGTAAGTTCTAAAATCAAAATCAAAAAAAAAATTGACCCATTTACTTTAACATACCCAAATTTGTTAAATGAATGGTTCTAAAAAATCAAAAAAATCAAAATTCAAATATGAACATATGGAAGCATCTCTTCAAAAATATTTGAAGCCATTTTTCAACATACCCAAATTTGTTGAAAGTGGATTCTACATTCAAAATTCCTCTTTCCAATTAAATCTCAAAATCTCTTCTAAATCCATTTGAGCCGACTTAACACTTTCAAAATGTTGAGTATGGGTTCAAATTCTAAATTCAAAATTCAACAAAAAACAAGAAAAAAATATGATTCAAGTTTATTTTCACATACATTGTAGTTTCAGAAGTTTCAATCTTAATTGTAGTTTGATTCAATGGCAAAGATATGTGTTCACTTTTCCCCATGGGATGGATCGCCCGTTGGCCAACCTCCCACACTCACTATGCCCACCTCATCCACTTTGGTTTTTGGGGGCGATTACATGTGAGGAGACCTCCCTCAACGCTAGTAGAGCAGGGCGGAAGGAGCCGCCATTGTTGTCGATTGAGATTCCTAGATGAAGAGGAAGGTTGTGGCAATTCCAACAAGATGATAGTGCCGCACATTGTTCCCCATGTTGCACCAATTTTCCAAGGGGAAGGCTCCCCTGATCCCAGGGATTGTCTCTCCTGCTTTTAAGGATGGGTCTAGCTCTTATACCAGGACCCAAACAAGAAACAAGAACTGCATGATAAACCAGTACCACACTTGCATTGCTAGGGAGATGGAGGCAACCACACAGCGAGGAATTGCCCAATGGTTTCCCTTGTTACAATAAATCCATCCTCTCTAGTTGAGAGAGGATGTCAAAAGGATTTCTACTTTGCCTCCACTAGCAATGCATTTGTAGGCTCTTATTATTGAGAGGAGGAGGTGCACTTCAGGGAGTTCTTCTTTATTGAGCCTACTGGACAATCGAGTTAGCTCAATTTGATTTGAGATCCATTATCCCCCATAGTGTGGGGAAGCATATTAGACAAGAGAGGGCCAGGGAGGCCCATACTTTAGTTCACATTACCAAAGAGGAGGTTTAGAAAAGACCGCACTTGTTGATTTTCGGCTACCGGCCAATCATACCGACAACATTATGCTCATGGGGACTACCCACCATGGAGATGAGCTCTAGAGAGAGTGGTGTTCCATCACATACCCCACCCATCTCGATCCATGTTCCAAAGATCTCTAGTTCCACCAAAGGCCATGAAGGCTGCATCTGGGGTGAAGAGGACCCCACTAGTGATCCAGCCTGGGATCTCGCTCTATCCACTACTGGTGAGGTTGAGCTCTTCTGCTCAACCTTCCACCCCAGTCACGATGAGGATAGAATGGAAACCCCGAAGTATCATAGTCATTCTATCACCACCACCACCATAGCATGCGATGGAGATTGTAGTTGCCTAGGGAGAAGGTGACACCACTTATATGATGATCCTCCCAAGAGTGTCACCCCATGGATTCAATGATAGTTAGAACATATTTCTTCCAAAGTATAGCCAGGGTTAACTCTCCAGTGAGAGGGATGCCTCACAAGTAAATGATAGTGATCCCACCACCGATCAGCAAAAGTCATTTGTGCCAGTTCAGACGGGTCATTCTTTAGATGATATAGTAGCCCATTATCTCGTGGAGAAGAAAGAGATCTTAAGATATGACTAGTCCGATGAGAAAAAGATCAGCATTAATCCCAATGAAGATGATTTATTGGGAGATTCAACAGGGGTTTGCATGGTAGACACTAGGGGATCCCTCCTAGAGCAAGAATATGGAAGGTGTTGATGAAGAAAGAGTGCCTACCGAGCCAACACCTCTCAGATAAAATAGAAGGATGAAAAAAATAGATAGGATGGAGAGAGGCTCAAAGATCTGCTAGCCGTAATGCCACGATGGACTTCATAGTAATGCCACAGTTACCACCGTTCAACGATCTACTTGGCCACTCTGAGTTACCTTTTTGAGGTATTATATTTGTTCATTTATGTACTTATTTTAGTTATATTACTGATGATCTATTGCACTGATAATAATTTATTCGTTCTATCTGCACAGTGTCTGATGGAGCAGATTATCAATCTAAGATTTATTGTCGACACTCCTTAGGTCCTGATATGAGAAATCAGATGATGTAGGACAACAATTTAGTGTTCTTACGAGATTTATTCTCAAGGTTGGACCGATCAGTCACTCAGATTTTACCACGCCAACATGCTTTTAGACCACCTTGGTCACTTGTTGGAGGACATGGACAGATCAGAGGGCTTATATAGGCGAGTTTATAGTCAAGCAGATGAGGTCTCTTTCAAGCCGAGCTTGCTACATTGAGCGGTCGATCACTAAGTGACTATGATGAGTTTGAAAGGAGTGCGACTTTGAGGCGCCTTCAAAGATCTACCGAAACCGAGATGACTAGCCTTTCCGATAGGATATGGGGCCTCTAGAGGGAGCTCATGAGCTTGATGTCATGCAAGATTGAATTGCGCAGGCATAGGTCACGATAGAGCAAGGTCGCAGACTCATCATCGTCCATGACAGACGCAGAGGCTGCCTTAGCTCAAGCTACATAGGAGTTACATATGACAGAGGCAGAGTACTATGCTTATGCACTTGTAGTACGATTTTAAGATATACAGGGTCGTCTCCTTTGATGTACTTTTTCTTATAAGCTATTGTGGGGAAAAATTCCTATAACAGAGTCACCTTTCAAATCTGTGGTGAGAAAAGAAAGAGACAAGCATATAAAATTCATCTTTTTAGGACGCCAGTAGACTGCCGATGTACTTATTTAGGTGATCGAGTACATCATCAAGGAAATAGTGTACCATCTTGAAAGATAGAAGTCACTACCCTTTAATGGACTTAATCACCTTAATAAGGACTCCTAAGAATGATGGATATGCATATGTATCAGGGATTCTTCCCCTACTTTACATGGAAAAGTAAAGCAGAGTTTATTTTAAACCAGGTTCGTTAAGTTTCCTACAAGGGCAAGCTCTTATAGTTAATTACATCCTAAGGAATGAGGATTCCTTAGGAAAACTCTCGATTAAGGTAAATGATCATTGTCTTTGAAGATTTCAATAGGAAGGACTATCAATCGATTGGTTTATTTTTAAAGATCAAATGTGATTGATCAAAGAGAGAGAGTTATTATCGAAGCCAAAATGGAAGATGAGTAGGAGATGCCCATGATGCTATGAAACTTAGCGAGCAATCTCAAACTATCCTATGGTTGGGCTTTACATTTTTGAGATTAATTTAGTTCATTTAAGTTAAATTTTTCATTAGAAATTTAGGACTTATGATTCCTTAACACGAGATCAAGGAAATGCCTAAGAGGTGAGGAATTATGCTTATGGCCCACAAGGGAGAAGCAATCTGAACCTAAATCTAGGGAGCTTTGACAAAAGCATAACCTAAATCTAAGGCAAAATGGGTAATTGGTTTGCCTCCATAAGAGAGGACCACCCAGCTTGGACTTACAATTGGGGTGCCAACCAACTCATCCTATGATTTTAAGTACATGTAGGCAAGTCTTTATGCTTATGCAAGATAAAGGCTATTATTTATTTAGAAAGAGCAAGTCTTAAACTCACTCCCTAAAGAGACTAGATCATGTAAAGGGATATGCTTCAAATGACCTAAATCTAATGCAATTCAAACTTCATTTTATTTTCATTTCGGATAATTATTTTGACTCAGGCTAATAGGATTCATATGACTAATACATGAGAAATAGAGTTATTGACCAAAATCAGCGAGAAGGGAGGAGGTGAATTTCCACTATGGCTCTCAAAGGTCAAGTTTTTTATAAAAGGTGGAAGCCCTCCAATCAATAGTGAAATAAGATACATTTGTACATGATATTACAAGAAATACTCATCTAGCTAAGAAATTCTTTTATCTTGATTTTAAACCTAAGCTTTATGTGAGGTTATGAGCTATTTAATTTTATTTTGAGTTTAAGTTAGATAAAAGATTTATTTATCTCTAAAGAGCTTAATCCACATCCAGCCATATATAAAGCAACAAAGTAAAAAAAAAGCATGACACTTAATGCACAATGAAAAATATCATTCAATTTATAAAGCTAATCACAAAAGAATAAAAGGCATGGTGCACCATCACACAAAAACCCAAAATAAATATGGGTAGGCTTACCCTTATACAACCTGGATTACAAATAAATTAAATTACAATTAAGCAAGGAATTCATTGTTCTGGGGGTTTTCAAGCTTTATTTATTCTTTCTTCTTTATTCTTTCTTCTTTTCTTCTTTCTTCTTTGGTTCCTTCTTTTGGATGGTTAGAAGGTAGATGCTCCAAGGTTTCACATGGTACATAAGATAGAATCTTATGACCAATGCTCATCCTAATCCCATAACAATCATTCTAAAATCCTAATTGCACAAATTTACATGAAAAGAAAATGGAAATCTAACTAACACGCAAAACAAAGGTCATTTAAAATAAACCACACAAAATCCCAAGCATGTATATTGCACTTATCACCCACACATGGGTGAATAAGTCTACGCTATTTATTAGCTTAGGGTATAAAGCACAAGCAAAAGAATTTATATTTTTATTTATGATACCCCCCAAGCACAATCCCTACAAAAAAAGAATAGTTAGACTAAGAAGCCCTATCATTCATTCTACAGTATACACCCTAACATTCTAAAAACATATATCATAAAATAAAATAAACATCAAACCGCACCACCTAACCCAAAGAGAAGTGGTGACTTAGCTAATTTTTTGAAGGTTTGTGTGGTTAGCTATGGCTTTAGGTTTAGATTCCTTAAGTGTGAAGAACTTATTCAACTTAGAGGAGGGTTTCATTTAAGTTGTTTAATTATTTTAGGTTGATTTTATTTCATGTTTTGATTTGGTTCAAGTAAATCCTACAATTAATTACTAAGGTATGAAGAGAGGGAAAGAGAAGGGAGCTTCTCTTTCCTTCTCTAACTTAAGTAATTTCAAAAGTGGATTCACATTTTTGTTTTGTTTAGGTGAATATTTTGATTAAATCTTTTAATTAATCCTAAGTTTATATAAACTCTAAATAAACCTATTCAAAAAGAAAGGTATTTTAAGATTAATTAAAATGAATCAAAATTCACATAATACACATTACTTCATTTATTTCCCAACATATATAACATGCATATGGATGGACCCTAAGCATATATATACATAGAAATGAGAGTATTTAACACACTTTATGATGCATGCTAAGTAATCCATTTAAGGAAATTTAGAAGTTGAATATGCATGATTTGTCTTAAGTAGAAAAGGGTTTCTTTATCCAAATTTTCACATACACACGAGAAAGTATGAAAAGCCTAGTATAAGGCACACAAGTGAGGTGTAAGGTAGAAGACTACTTGGGGTTATTTAAGCCTCAAAATTGTCGGACTAATATATCACTTTCCTTAAATGCAAACATATGTATAAAAGAATGAAATGGAAAAGAAGAATGCAAAAGTTGTATTAATGGATTCATTTTATTTATGCAATTTATATATGCAAGTATGGTAGCCCTTCTTAGGTGATAGCATAGGGATGAATAGGGTATAAAATTAAGTGTTACGTTCTTTTCAAATGAAGCCTACATCTTACCAACTCATATTCAAAACTATACTAACATAAAAGAGAAAGGAAACCTATGCTAAGCATACCTTTATAATCTTTCACATGTAAACTCATAATTAATGGATTTGATTTCAATTAGGGGGAGTATATCTCCCCCTTGAAGGATCGAACGATCGTAATCCATTGTGCCATTTTGATCCAATTGATCACAATGGGAAGGTTGTTTATGCTGTTTGGAGTGTGCACATGGTGGTTTGAGCGAGTGGATTGCCAACCTCCCTGCTTGAATTTAAGTGGAAGAGAGATTTTGAATTTTCCATTTTGACCCATGGCATTGTTTGGTCTTGGGGCTAATTGGGCTGACCCAAACTCATTGGGTTGGGTGCATCACTCTTCACTAGGTCCCCTTGAGGTATTAGAAAAGCATCAAGTGGATATAAAGAGGGTATGACCAAATTACCCATGGATTAGGCCAAAATTTATTCTATGGCTTAGGAGTAGAATAGTCATTTTGATAATTTTTCACTTTGGATATGTTGGGTATGTGGAGAAACTAGGTTTGGCCATGTTTCATGAGATTTGGAATTCATTTGATAGGATTTGGCTCATGTTGACCCATTTAGGTCAAAATGAGTCAACGAGTCAAGTTCAATTGGTCAAATTGGGTCAAACCAAGGGTCAAGTTCATATGATCATTTGAAATTTTTTTTGTGGCTTTGGTTTGATTCAATTTGGTATAGTTTTGAATTTGGCTCATATGACTTCATTTAGGTCAAATGGGTCAAGTTGACCTATTTGACCCATTTGACCTATTTGAGGTAGGTCAAGGGTAGGTTTAGGTTAGGTTAGTCATATGGAGTTGATTGGAATCTTTGTTTCCAATCAATTTTGGTTAAGTTCAAATTTGGCTCAACATGACCCATTTAGGCCAAGTTGGGTCTAAGGCCAATTGTGCTAAGTTAGGTCTAGTTGGTCAATTGAGGCTTTGGTCAAGTTCAACAAGTGATTTGGAATGAACTTGACCCATTGGTTTGAATCAAATTGGCTTAGATCAAGTTTTGACATATTTTGACTTTTTAGGTCAAGTTGGGTCAACTTCAAGTGGCCAATTGAGCCAGGTTAGGCTGAAATGTTGGCTTGGTCAACTTCAATCATAGGTCATGAGTGAACTTGGTCAACCCTTAGGTTTGATTTGGTTTGACCCAATTTGATTTATTGATCATTCCATGATGATTGTTGATCAAGATATATTTGGTTCAATCCAATTTGGTTAGATTAAATTTGGCTCATAAGGTACTTTAGGTCACTTTGGGTCAAGTGAACCTAAGTGGGTCATATGGCTTGGTCAAAGCTTGATTTCAGTTTGATTGATCTTATATATGCACTTATGATTGAAATATAAATCGATTTACAAGTGGTTTGAAGTCAAATGGGTTTTTGACCCATTTGACAATTTCATATTCAAAGGGAGAATATGAAGGGATTTTGGCTTTGATTTTTGACTTAGATTTTGATTGTTTAATTAAAGTTTGAATTTATATATGGGCTCATGATTTTAGGGTTCATTGAATCATGAGAGAAAATCAAGAGTTTGGCTTGATTTGAAATTGATTTGACTAAGTTCAAGATTTTGACTTGAAATACTTAGATTGGATTTTGAGTGGAATTGAGTTTGATTTTTGGAATTGGTTTTGATTGTCTGAACTTATATTTCATTTATATATGTGAATATAAATTGATCATGAGAAACTTTTAAAGATTTGAAGTGGTTTAATCATGATTTGGGCTAAGTCCATTAAGAAGGATTTTAAAGGACTTAGGAAAATTTTGGAGTTTGAAGTTTGAATTTTTGAATTTGGTATGATTGATTTATATTTATATTTCATTTATATATGTGAATATAAATGAGAATATAAATGAATTATGAGAAAATTTCTTGACTTTGAATTTATTTGATCATGATTTTGATAAGTCCTTAATAAAAAATTAAGGGACTGGAAATTTTAAATTGGGAATTTAATTAGGGTTTGATTTGATTTATATTTATATTTCATTTATATATGTGAATATAAATGAGAATATAAATGAGTTTTGAGAAAATCCATGACTTTGAAATGGTTTGATCAAGATTTTGGCAAAGTCCATTAATGAAAAATTAAAGGACTTAAGGAAAATTTCATGAATTGATTTAGAATTTTGAGTTTAATTGATTGATTTGAATTTATATTTCATTTATATATGTGAATATAAATAGAAATATAAATGAATTATGAGAAAATCTCAAAGATTTGAATGGTTTAGATCATGATTTTGTTAAGTCCTTAAGGGAAGATTAAGGACTTAGGCAAAATTTAGACTTAGGAATTTCATTGGATTTTGATCATGGGTTTCAATTATAGATTTCAATCATGGATTTCAATCATGGAATTGATTTGAGTTTGGAGAAAATTAAATAGAAATGATTTGGAGTTTGACATGAAAGAAGGAAAGTGAGGAATGGTTCAAACTAAGGGTGGGCAAATTTCCTAACACCCCTAAGGCATGACCTATTCCAATGGCTAACTCTTCTAAGTCTCTAGGGCTAGGTTTAGTGTCCACCTAATCACTAGATGTGTCTTAAGACTAAGAAACTCTTAAAGTCTAAGAGAAGTCTTATGTCTAAGATAGAGGGGTTGAGAGCTCATTCTAAAAATGATGTCAACAAAGGGCGCCCAATAGGTGTGGTGTGACTAACGAGGAACACTGCACGTATTGGTGTTGACTGAAACGATCAAAACACCAAGAGATCACAAGCACCAACATAAATAATCTATCCTTAACCCAAGAAAAAGAAAGAATCCAAAGTTCAATGTAATGTGGCTCTACTTATGTCCAAGACATAAGAGAGAGGGAAGAATCCACTAAGGGATAGAGTGTGAACCTTCCACTAGGGAAGCAGGTTCAAGTCATCCGCAAGGGGATGAAAGGATTGATTTGATTTGAATTTCACTGAGGAGAAAAAGATTTGATTTGTTCTACTAGGGAAGAGGGTTGAATTTGTTTTAATTTTGTTAGGTTTGAATTTTGAGATGAGCCATGTTGGTTTGCAATAGACTGCAATAAGTAGGAGCCATGGAGGCGAAAACTTAACTCAGATTTACCAATCCAAAGGGGTAGTCTACTAAGCACATAGTAGGACTAGCCAACCAAAGGGATGTCTTTTGGTATGCAGTAGCTATACTAGGGAGAAAGTGTAGTAAACCTACATCCTCCAAAGTAGAGATCAGCTGTTCGGGTTATCTATTGGCAAGGCAATAGATTGAACCCAACTTAGGGCAGACTATTGAGTGAATGACATTGGAGGACTTAGATCAGCTCAAAGATAGTCAATATTAATTTTATTTTTCAAATTTGTTTGTTTTGATTATGATGGATCCCATAGGTTTGTGATGAACTGCACTGAGTAGGGGCCATGAAAGCCTAGACATAACTCAAATTTTATCAATTCAAAGGGAGTAGTCTACCAACCACAAGGTAGAACTATCCAACAAAGGGTGTTACTTTCGGTATACAATGGTCAGGTCTTAAGATGAAAGCACGGGGACTCACATCTTCTAGAAACAAGGAACCACTAGGGTGATTGGTTGCTTTGGGCAATAAAGCAAACCAGACCTAGGGCTGACTATTGAGTGAATGCCACTAGGGGACTTAAATCAGCTCAAATATAGTCAAAATTGATTTCATTTTTTTAATTTATTTATGGATTTCATTGATTTGTGATGGATCACAAGAGATAGATATCCTAGACCTATCTTAGATTCTTGAACCAAAGGGTGTAGCTTCCTACCGATGGGAGAGCTATCCACCAAGGAGTGCCTTTCGGTTGCAATGATCAAATGAAGGGAAGAAAGCACTGGGACTCACATCTTTCACTAGAAAAGACCACTGGGTAATCGATTTCAAACAAATCAAAACCCACCTGGGTCACTGCCGGGACGACAATCATGCTAAAAAGAATGTGTCATAGTCTTATATCTTTCAAAGTGGAATGACTATCGGGGTAACCTTCTTGTGGCAAAATAGAATGAACTCGACCTAAGGGCGACTACGGAGTGAGTATCGACTCGAGGATTTATCTTAACTCAGGTAGTCAAGAAATTTCTATAGGGAGTTCTGCTAACACTGCCCCGAAGATAGGATGCCTGCTTGGGAAAAGGGGCCCTTTGGGGGCTTGAATTTCTAATCCACAAGCGAATTAATTTTGTTTATTTATTTGTTTTAGTTTATCTTATTATGGACCTTGTTAGTTTGCGAGGGATCAAACTGAGAATCTGCGCATCCGCTGAACAAATTCTCCAACCACAGGGGTGGCTACTAAGAAAGGGGGACTATTCAATCCAAGAGTAATTTGGATAGTGTCTAAATGGGGTCGTAAAGGACTTGATCCAAATAGAGTGCTGGGGATGGATGCCAGAAGGCTTAATGCAACACTCGAGAAGATGACATGGATATAAAATCCAATAGGTATTCGATGTCCAACTCAAGGAGAAAGCATGGGGACTCATATCTGCCAAGAGTGGTGTACTCACCAGGTGAGTCGATGACAGCATAGGGAGCATCAACCAACCTAAGGTGTCTATCAGTTTGCAACAATCAACCTAGGAAGAAAACTCAGGGACTCACATCCTCCTATAGCGAACCGATGCCAGATAGTTTGTCTTCACGACAAAAGTATCCCACCTAGGGTGACTGAGTGAATGCCACTTGGGGACTCATCCTAAGCCTCAAATATACTCAACCATCTTTGGTTTACAATGGTCAGGATTGAAAGCAGGGACTCACAACCTCAAACAATAACCACTTAGTGTATGCAGGTAGCATGTGAAGACCCTGGGAGGTGGCACCTAGGCGTGAGTGTCGCGAGGGGCTTGCTCCCACCTCAAAAGTAACTTCGAGACAAAGAATTATGTTTATTGTTGTGTATGAGTTAAAAGAAATAGGATGCCTCTGGAGGACTCTTACACCTACCTAAAACACAATAGGGGTTTGATGGAATGGTGCCACGGGTGGATAAAGGATTCCCACTAAGAAAAATGTTGTTTGGGTTCTTTTACACCAGACTTAGTTATGCAAATCGAAATTTGATGCTTCTCGAGTTTTCACACACCTATTCTAATAGCGTTGGGAGATTATGTTTGTGTTATGAAGGATATATAGGATGCCACTGGGGGACTCTTACACACATCATGGTGGATTGGATAAAGAAAACAACACTTCAAAAGAAGATTTGATGATTTTGTTCTTTTTTTAATGAATTATTTTCAAACATGATTTGTTTCATGGGTAATATTCTTTAGATAGAGTCCATTAATTTAAAGCATCGGGTGTTCCCCTTTACAATCAATAAGTTGATAAAATCCTCCTTGGTTATCTATGACATAGGCCTTAGGTTCAAACTTATCTCATCTTTCAAGCGGGTAAATTGGTCTCCTAAGACAAGTTAGCTAGACTAGACAAGTTATCCTACTCGGAAAGACCTAGGCGGACCAACTTGTTGAGCTTGAATCATTTTGGCCTTGTACAACTCGAGGTTTTGCTTGCAGCATGACTCTCCTCCAAACCTTGAGCTCTTCTAACCGCAACTTTTGCATTACTCTATAGTGATCTTGTTACCCAATGCTATCCTTAGTGATGGGAGTTGAACTTCTAAAGAAAGAATGGCTTCGGACCCATACACTAAAGAAATTTAGGTAGACAGAGTTGGAGTTTAGTATGTGGTGCGGTAGGCCCACAAGGCTTCAACTATTTCGTTCTTGTCGTTTGTTGTCATCAAGTCTTCTGGATGAGAGTTTTATTGAATGCTTCCACTAAGCGATTAGCTCTGGGGTAGTAGATGGTGGAGTATCTCCAATCTATACCGTGTCTTCTGGTGAAGCTGTTGATCTTCGTGCTTTTGAATGCAGTACCATTATCGGATATAATTTGTCAAAAAATCCTGAACCTATATACAATATGGTTTCTGAAAAAACTGAAGCAACCTCCTAGCTACATCCATGAAGCAAAGGTAGGGTGTAGAATGTTGGGTGGTTGGTGGAGGACCACACCGTGTACCTGACATTGATGGCATCTCTAGCTACATCCAATTTGGTATCAGGTCAGTCTTTTGATCTTCATTTTCATCTTTGATGATTGATGAGCTCATAGACTTGAATATACCTCATTTGTAATACCACAGGCTTCATGTTTTCTAAACAACGTAACCACATTTGGTCAAAGGATCTGGGGTGCCATTGAAAGAGCATAAGAGATAGCTCTCTATTTCACGATGGGCTTGTGACTTTTCTTGAGGTAGTTTTATTGTTCAAGTAATCTATGAGCGGTTGCCTAATCTAGCTCCTTATCCATTTTGGCAACCTCCCCTTCAAGAGAAAGTCTCTTGATGAGTTCAACATTAATAAGGGACAAGACTTGTCTATTTTGGACCCTTATTAAAATGGACTCATCTTTGGACCCTCTTTGTCAAGTTTGGCCAAGGCATCTCGTGTTCTCTGGAGAACCTTTAGATGGTGACTTTGGGAATATGAGCCAACGACTTCATGGTATACTCGTAGTAATGGAAGCTTGGGTTTGAGGACGAGGACCAATGGGTTGATGACCAATTGAGAATCCCAAAGATGTTGATGCTCTTGACACTAATAGTGATGGCTAACTCGGATGATAAAGCCTCATACATAGCTTCATTGTTGGTGCGGTTGGATAGATAAGAATCTCATCACATCACGGTTTGGAGTTAGAGAACTATTCCTACCCAGGAGAATAGATCGGTGCTTCACCTTTAAGAAAAGAAGCACACCATTAAAATACATCTCCCATCGTGGTTCGCCTCCCCTAAGTTCATGATTTGTTCATCGGAGATCATCACTAAGCGGGGAAGTTGGTGTGTTGCTAAGAAATATGTTGGTCTATCCTTTTATCACATGGAGGGTGATATCAAGCTAGAGAATCATGGACCAATGAGCCAAACGTCTAGAAAGCGTTGGCCTTGTCATGAGATACTGCAGTGGATTGGTTCTAGAGATCAAGTTCACCTTATAAGAAAGCATGTAGTGCATTGCTTCTAAGATGCAAAGATCAAAGCTAGGCAATATTTCTCAATAGGCGGATAGTTTGCTTGTGAGGATAGATGATGATGGGTTAGTAGAGTGTTCTCCTTCCCTTCATCATTGGCTTGGGCCAACAGAGCTCTGAGAGAGTCATCTAATGCAATAGTGTAAAGGATGAGTGGCCTACCCAGGATAGGGACTATTAGAACTAGCGGCTTCACCAAGTACTCTTTGATGTCTTCAAAATCATGCTGGCACTTATCATCCCACTTAAACTTGGCATCCTTTTTTATAAATGAGAAATTTGCATCTCGATAGGTTTGAGATAAAGCGTCTTAGATACGCCAGTCATCATTGAAAGGATCTAAGTTGAGTTAAACTCTTAGGAGGTGGCATTTATAATATAGCTTTGATCTTTTCAAGATCAATTTCTATTCCCGATGTCAAACAACAAACCCAAGAATTTCTGAAGCTACTCGAATGCACACTTGATTCATTTTGAAGTTATATTATCTTAACCATTCAAAACTACTCAAGTCAAAGAGGTGGTCTTCTTCCTTTTCTCTCTTGACTACTATATCATCAACGTAGCACTCAAATAATGGATGAGTTCATTGAAGATCGAGTCATGGCCCATTTGTATGTAGCACCGCATTTTAAGGCGAAAGGCATGACCTATAATAGAAGATTTTGATCGGGTTCAAAAGTAGTGTTTCTTTCATCTTGAGACATCTTGATTTGGTTATAGCTAAATGATCCATGAAAGAAAAGAGAGATGATGGTCCACCATTAACTCTGGTATAGAGGAAACTCATCTTAGACATGCCTTGTTTAAGTCCCTAATGCAAATTTGGCCATTCTTCTTCTTAATTAGGATGACACTAGCTAACGGTAGGATATTTTTCTTCCACGATGAAATCAACGATCAATTTCTTGACTTGAAATGACATTGTTCAATTTCTAATCGCATCGTCTAAAAGCTTGCTTAATAGGTAGCGTTAAGATCTAGCTTGTGGACTACTGTTGAGATAATTCAAGCATTTCTTCATAACTTCATGCAAGCGGTCTTTAAACTTCGTCAATAGCTAACTAAGTCATTGGTTTCTTCTTCATCATTGAATGATGTATGGGGCGGATTTTCTTCCATCCGAGGTTGATTTCTTTAAGCTTGTATTGTTGAATGAATCCTCTTCAAATTCGGTGGTGCCTCTTTGACTTGGAGATCATATGGATCATCTAAAGTTTCCAAACACACATTCTCATAAGAGTTGGGGATGTGTGAGAATAAACTATCAGATTCCAAATGGTTGGTAATAATTAGGCAATAATCTTCGTCATCGACCGGACCCACTGTACCGAATCTTAGTCTTGCTCTTGATTGTGCTTCCCTGCCTATGTTGCTCCATAGCTTTTTTTTTGAGTATCTGTGCTTGGACCATGTGTGAGGAACTAAACCTTTCGTATAAGATTTTGAACACAAGGCGGTAAAGTCAAATGATTCCATTAATTCTTTAAAGTATCTTCTTCAAGCTCTTTGGGCTTGAGGATGATGATCCCAAAAGAACTTCTTGCTTCATGTTACTAGAAGACTTAGGGACTTCCTTAACTACTAAACCTTTAACTTTTGAGATGTAAGTTGAGGTTAGAGCTAAGGTTCCCAAGCTTCTAATAGTTTCACATAAACTAGATTTGAATACTTTGCTTTGCTTGGAGGCTGGTCTTCATCTGTATGGATCAAAGTCACCTCCAATGGAACTCACTGAGAAGGGTTGGCTGGTATATTAATCACATTAGACTCATCCTCTCAGCTGGATTCCAAGTCTATATGAATAGTAGGGGTACTTCTATGAACTGGAACAGACCTGTTGGGCAAGGGGGCCTCTCACACCTCTTGCCTCACCTCATGGAGGTTGAGTTATCCACATGTCCATATGATGGAATGAATTGTGGGTGGAATGTGATATGCAGATATATTTCTTCTTCAATTCCCCTTTCTTGCTCACTTGGATTTTCATTTTTCTTTTCATTTTCTTTTATCTTTTCTTTTGCTTCTTTTTCTTTTTCTTTTGCATTTTCATTTGAATTTTGTCCAAGTTTATCCTCATAAATCTCAACCTCTCTAACTAAAAATGACTTTTCATCTCCGTTGACACGGTATTTAATTCCATCTTTTCTGAACTTGATGCACTGATGAAGGGAGGATGGAATGATCTTGTCGATGTATTTAAGGCCTATCAAGCAAAGCGTGAATGAAGTATTTGAATCAATGATGTAGAACTTGGCTTCAATCTTCCAGTCATCTATCTCTAAAGGTAACACTATAGAACCTAAAGCTCGCTCACCTTGATCATTGAATCCTCTCAATATCATCCTATCTCCTTAAAGTGTAGAGATGTCGATCTTCAAATAGGCAAGGGTCTTTAGACTCATAATGTTCACCATGCACCTAAATCACGAGAACCACGAGAGTGCGAACTTATCCATGTCAGCTGTGATGTAGAGGCGGTTGTGCTCTAAGTCCCAGAAGAAGGTCTTCATCATGTGAAGGTGATCCCTTGGGCTTCTTTTTTGCATAATGTGCTTCCTCACCTATATGGCGATTGACTGAGTTAAGCATATTTAGGATCAAGAAGAGCCTTGATTAGTGATTTCATCTCTTTGGATAAGATAAGGCATCATATATGCTTAGCTTAGATGGCAACTTTCTTAGATGAGAAAGAAACGTTATAGTCACCTTTGGTCTTCTAGCAATCAATGAATTGTTTCCCTCTATCTTGAAGTGTTGTCTTAGGAGGTAGAACCTTGCCACTACGGAGGTTGACTTCGGTGATCTCTTGAGGCAAGATGGTGGAAGGTTCTACCTGCACTTCAGGCTCACCTACAACTTCTCCTATGGGACTCTCGGAATTGGATGATTCCAATTCTATCTCAAGCGATGAACCCATAGTTTTTAGAGTTGAAAAGTCTATAATAATCAGAAGAGGAAGATCAAAATATTATATAATTATTTAGACTTGAAGAGTTATCGTTAGGAATAGAAGAAGATAACCCATCAGAAGTGATAGATGTAATTCAAACTAGCTTTATTCTTCAATTTCTTGGAATTATTTGGAGGTACAAAGTAGAAGTCAAGTAATGTTAGTGAAGTAAGGGATTTGATGCCCTTATCTGATGATACAAGAGTTCTACTAGTATAAGTAACAAAAGAGCTAGCTAAAATGGAAGAAGTCACCCGGTGTGGAAGGCTGAAGGTTGAGGTTGGACCGGTCGAGTGGTGAGGGTTATCTGGGGACACATGTTCTTCTTATTCTTGAGCTCCCACTTTACTAGAGTTGGCACTGGAAACTTGCAATCCTTCCTTGGTGTTGGAGGTTTGAGCTAACTCAGGCACCTGCAAGGAAAGCTTCTTGATCTTCTGAATGAATTTCTTAAAGGTTTTGGATAAAGAAATATCCCAACCTTCTTTGGTTTTGGTAGGATCACATGTATCCCCAAGGATTACCCTAATGGAATTGGAAGTTTGTACTATTATGTATTCCTTTGGGATAACTATGCAGATCTTGAAACGTGTTCAAGCTAATCTTTGAATGTGAAGCAATCCTCCAAAATGTTTCCTAGCATACGGTGGTAAGGGAAAAAGTTTGGATCACGACTTTTGCTTACTTCCTCCGGTCTCCTAGGCTCGGGTAGCAGAAAATTAGATTTCTTTAAGAGATTCTTAAATGTTTTTCTGATTACCTCCCTCTTAAAAGAATAAGGTTTGTTTAAATTATTTAAAAGAGTAAGTGGATCATAGCTACTACAATGGGTATGCATGTATTCGGTGGTGGTATGGTTGAGGTAGTGACTGTGATGGTCGTGGAGGCTGCAGTGGAGGCTGGTAAGGCTACTGAGGTCGTGGTCTCTCGGATTGATCTCTAGCTGGCTGCTTCCCCTTGTCAACCACTGCTACTACTCCTGGCTTCTTTCCATAAACCTTACGCTTGCGAAGTCTTGAAAAGGCAATTATTTGGCCTCTCCTTCTAAACAAGCTGCCTTGTTGATTAGCTTCTCAAATATCTTGATAGTGAAGCCCTTACGCATGAAGGCGATCAGGCCATGGATATTCTTTAAAAGAATCTCAATGGCATCTTTGCTTCAATATATGGCTCATATTTTATACTCGGGTTGCCATCGAGAATATAATCAATAAAAGACTCACCTGGATGTTGTTGTGCTACAACAAGATCACCTACTGATAACCCTTTGAGCTCCAACAAATCTCTTGATGAAGAGTTACTCTAACTCGAAATATCTTTCTTGAAGTTGGCGAGTTCAAACCAATCAAAAGCAATACTTCTACTAGTGAAAAGCAAAGCGTCCAAGCCACTGCGTTGCAACAACTGGCCCTGAAATATGCTATGTATTGTCTTGGGTTTCCACTGCCATCAAAGCTTTTGATGGAAGGAGGCATGACACCCTTGAGATATTGGATTGCATCAAATTCCTCGGTAGGGTCTACCCTTTGGGCAGATGATCCTCAGGGCTTGAGCAGCTTCCTTTACCTACTCAACCATGGATTTTATATTTTTTTCTTGTATGGAGGTACTTTCCACTACCTTCTATACATGTTACCTTGCTCAGCGAGGTTGAGTCTTAAATGGGTCCAAGACATGCACTAACTTCAGTGTGCGTTGTAATAGGATGAACTAAAGGGGCTTGTTTAAAGCACTAACACTACGCTAACAAGTCAGCTGACATCCTATCAATGCTCATCCTTCTACCTCAGTAATGTGTGTGGGTTGATTTTGCGTGTCTTCCTGATCAACCTCATCACCTTTTATAGCTTGCTGATCCTCTAGTGTCCACCATGCAAACCCTAGTTGTGTCCCCCAATAAGTCATCTTCGTTGGGATTGAAGCTGACTTTTTCTTCATCAGACTAGTCATACCCCAAGATCTCCTTCTTCTCCATGAAATAATGTCCAACTATCTCATCTAAAGAGCAATCCATCTGAGAAGGAACAAATAATCTAGAGTCGGCAGTGATCACGTGCCTTGAGGCACCGGACCTGCCATCCTTTGGAAAGTCAATCTATGTGGTGTACTCACTTGGATGAATGACACTCTTTATATCAATAAGAGGGTAACAATCCTAGGATGATCCACTACCACTCAAATTCAAACCAAACCAAATTCAAACCAAACCAAATTCTTGATTTTTCTTCATGATTCAATCAATCCTTCAATTGTGAATCTAAATATAAACATAAACTCTAATCATCAAATCAAAACTAAATTCAAAAATCAAACCCAAGTCAAACTCATGTTCACCCCTTTGAACTTGAAATTGTCAAATGAATCAAAACTCATTTGACTTCAAACCACATGCAAATGGATTTATATTTCAATCATAAGTCCATATGTGAGTTCAATCAAACTCAAATCAAGCTTTGACCAAGTCATTTGACTCACTTAGGCTCACTTGACCCAAAGAAACCTAAAGTACCCCTTATGAGCCAAATTCTAATCCTACCCAAATTGAATTGAATCAAACTAACCTAAACCTCTCATCATGAGATGATCAAACACTTAAATTGGGTCAAACTAAATCAAACCTAAAGGTTGACCACATCAACACTTAGCCAAAATTCACTATAGGACAAATTGATTGAAACCATTGATCAAAACTCATTCATGATCAATGTTTGAACTTGACCAAGTCATCATTTGAGCCAAACTTAGCCCAATTAGCCACTTGACCCAACTTGACCCAACTTGACCTAAAAAGTCAAAATGTGTCAAAACTTGATCTAAGCCAAATTGATTGAAACTAATGGGTCAAGTTCATTCCAAATCACTTGTTGAACTTGACCATAGCCCCAATTGGCCAACTAAACCCAACCTACAATTGACCTTGAACCAACTTGACTAAAAGGTCATTGAGCCAAATCAAATATAAACCAAATTGATTGGAAACAAAGATACCAATCCATTTCAAATGATCAACCAAACATAAACCAACCCATGACCTAATAGGTCAAATTGGTCAAATTGGTCAACTTGCCCCATTTGACCTAAATGAAATCAAATGAACCAAATCCAAATGTAAATTAAATTAAACCTAACCAATGATGCTAAAACATTTCAAATGGTCATATGAACTTGACCCAACCCTTGGTTTGATCCAATATGACCAATTGGTCAACTTGACCCAAGTTGATACATTTTGACCTGAATGGGTCAACATGAGCCAAATCATATCAAACCAACTCCAAATTCATTGAAACTTGGCCCAACCCATTTTTCAATCATACCAAACATATTCAAAATGAAATCCAAGCCAAATGACCATTTTACCCTATTCCATAGTGTAACCTAAAATCAAAACCACTTAGAATTTGATCAATTCCTTTTCATGGACACTTGACATCCTCTTAGTGGACCAAATAGTCAAAATGGATATGGTGCACATGACCCAATGGGTTTGGATCAGCCAAACCCAACCTAATGGCCAAATCGACCACCCACTTAGGAATTGAGCACATGGGATCCCTCCTCCACTCAATTAAACCACATGGGAGCTTCACTACTCCACTCCACACTCAAAATTGAACCATATGCAAGTCTAACAAACAAACTCATTGAATGAATCATTGGATCAAAATAAAAGCACTTCACGGTCATCCATTCACCTAGGAGATATACTCCCCTAATTCCGAATTCACATCACACACTCGATCTTAGGGAACTGGAAAGCACCCAAGGTTTCTCCAGCTTCTCATCCATTTCCATTTCTCCATTTTTGGTTTCTTCAAGCCGAAAATAGAGGAGCTCCACTACTTTTCCATCTCACTCAATACTTCATATCAAGCCAATTCCTCTTGCAAGCTTCATCAGAGGACTCAATCAAACTTGCCTAAAGCTTAATCTAAGTTCTCAAGGCATGGAAAGTGGGACTTCGATCAAGGCCACAAAGATTTGAAGGTGAGCTCAGTCCATAGAGAGATCTACTCATCCCTAAGGCTTGAAACTTTCAACAAGGCTTCGTCTCCACTAAATGAAGCTACCTCATCGGATTCGAGCATTGGTGATAGCCTTCGATGAGGTATGGATCAAAAATGAGCTTAAACTAGAGAGTGTGTGGTCTTTTGTGAAAGAAATTTTCACTTCATGTAAAATTAGCCGTTGGATCTTCATCCCCTTTCATGATGATGGTGTGGGTTGAGCTTGGGCTCAATCCGAGCTCAATTGAGCTCGGATCATGCCATGGAAGGTGGACGGTTCCCCTTTCCTGTAGAGAAACTCAGTGACGGATCATGGGTCATCCATCCGCACATTTTGGATGGACAGCCATGATCAAGATGTGTAGGATCCCTGATTTAATCCCTTAAGAACTGCGGGCTTGATCTCAGCCGTCCAATCCTTGATCGGACAGATGATGAGAAAGTGCGTAGTGCCACCGCTACGATGTGATAACTTAAGTGGCCTCTCCCATCACGTGCATGGAAAGCGCATGCCGCATCAACCTCCACGTGACACCGACAAGATTAATCACTTAATTAGGCTATTTAATTATTGAATAATCACTGAATCTTCAAAATAACATAACTAATTCTAGAAAAATCATAAAAATACAAGGTAAATGCATTGTAAAGATAATTCAGAATATTCTAAAATTATTTCCAATGGATTTTGAATAGTGTATTTTTTCTTATTAGAGTTTTATTGAAAACTTAAACCATAATTACTCCTAATTATCCATCAATTCAAACTTCTCATGTGCATTTAGGGGATGACTTACTCCCTAATTTTCTTGGGATTTATTCATGGGTTAATTAGGAGATCAATAATGAATTCTTAATTACTTTTATGTAATTAAGGGTAATTAAGCATATCAACAGTGGTTTAATCCCTTTATTGAGTTAATTAAGCCTTGCTTTAGTAGATAAGAGGTTTATGGAATGGATTTGGGGAATTTTCCCTAAGCCATTCCCTAAACCCCTTCCCTTCCTTAATCCAAACTTAATTAAAGATTTAATCCCCTAATCACTTGCTTAATTAATTTGATTTTAAAAATCAAAATATTTCAGAACTTAATCAATTCATCTTGGGTAGGTGCTTAGGTGTTCAATAACTTAAATAGGTTAAAGAAATCAAAATCCAACTCACATGTGTGGGAAGGGTTATGAAATAAATTAAACCCATTTAACTTAATTAATCACTAATTATGAGCCAATTACATTAGGCCCTTTCTTTCCTAGGTGCATTGTTGATTAAATTTCTTGTGTGATTTTATGTCATACATTGGCTCATAATTATTTGATTAAATATGCTAAAGAGATATAGATAAGGGGTAATTAACACACTTAATTCACACCATAACCTAACCAAAGGATAAAATTGATCTAATCACCTAAAAATTAAACTAAAACATCATACATAAGTGGGAATGGGCTAGGACCAACAAACCTTCTCACATTTCTCAAATTAAAATCAATCTCAAAATGAAACAAAATTTCTTTAAAACCAAATTTGATTTGCTTTAAATAATTCTATTTCATAATATTATCTTTAGAAATTAATTAAGGTGAATGAATTTACATGATTTTATCACTTTATTTCTTTCCTAGAATGCTAAATGTGTATGCCATATGAAAATCATGCATTCATACTTTTTGAAAATCAAATTAAAAATGAAATATTTCATTTATGTCAAATTGCATATTTTGGCTAAAGTAAGGATAAGAATGGCTATTATCACTATGAAATATACAAATTCTTTTAAAACATATGAATTAAGCATCAAAACTAAAGGTTATGCTACTTATAATTATTTATAAGCTTTCATGTGAGTAAAAATATAAAGATGTGCATAGTGTTGCTTTCCTTCTCTTTTCTTTTAGCATAGTTTTGAATAGGATTTGGCAAAGTGTATAGTTCATTTGAAAAAAACTCAACACTTGCTTAAATCCATTATTATTTATTCTTATGTTATTACTTAAGAAGGGCATCTACACTTATACATATAAATTGCATAAACAAATCAAACAAATAAACATAAACTTTTGCATCTTTCTTTTTTCATTCATCTCTTTTATACATGAATATGTATTTAGGAAAAGTGGTATATTAGTCTGGACAACCCCGAGGTTGCAAGGCTTTAAGTAGCCCTAAGTAGGTCTTGTACCTTACACCCTTGGTGCTAATAATGGCATCGTACTCAGTTATGCCTTTCATACATATAAATATGCATGTGAAAAATGGATAAAATAATCCCTCTTTTCTACTTAATGAAAATCATGCATCATAAAGCATTCCAATTTTCTTAAGTAACAAATTCTATTAGCATTCATCATTAAAGTGTGCTAAATATTTCCATTTACATGTATAGATATGCTTAGGGTTCATTCATATGCATGTTACATGTTGGGAAAGAAATGAAGTGATGTGTATTTTGTGATAGTATTTTACTTTACTTAATCTTAAAATGTCTTTCTTTTGAATAGGTTTATCTAGAGAAAATCTAAACTTAGGATTAATTGAAACACATAATACAATATTCACTAAATAAAATCAAATATGAATCTACCTTAGAAATTACTTAAGGTATGGAGGAAAGATAAGTTCTCTTCTCTTTTCTCTCTTTACAACTTAGTAATTAATTGTAGGATTCACATAAACCAAATCAAAATACAAAATAAAATCAACCAAAACTAAATCACTTACATGAAACAACCCTCTAAGTTGAACATTTTCATACTTAGAAAACTTCAACCTTAAAGCCTAGCTAAGCATGACACACAAACCTTAAATAGCACACATATTAGGCAAATTCACCATTTCTAGCTTTAGGTTAGGGCGGTGCATGGCTTGATAGTTTTTTTTTGTTTTGTGATATTTTATTTTAGTATGGATGTTAGGCTGTATGTACATAGAATGAATGGTAGGACAATTTAGTCTAATCATTATCTTTTATAGGGTATTATGCTTAAGGGGCGTTGTAATAAAAATATAAATGCTTTTGATGTGCAGGTGCTCATACCCCTAAGCATAATCCAAAATAGGCCAAGTGGACTTGGTTATCCATGTGTGGGGTGTTAAGTCCAATTTTTATATATACATGCTTGAGATTATATGATTTGTTTAGCTAATCTCTATTTTGCAGGTGTTAGTCAAATTTCTTATTTCCCATTTTCATGTACTTTTATAATTAGGATTTTGGAATGATTGTTATGGGGGATTAGGATGAGCATTAGTTATAAGATTACATCTTATGTACAATGTGAAGCCTTTGGAGCAACCACATTCTAACCATCCAAAAGAAGGAACCAAAAGAAGAAAGAAGAAGTGAAGAATGAAGACCTCCATATCATGATTTCCTTGCTTAATTGTAATTAATTCATTTGTAAACTGGGTTGTATAATGGTAGAGCTCAGCTACCCAATTTATTTTCGGGTTTGTACGGAGGAGCCCGACCACAAATGGCCTTTTATTCTTTTGTTCTAACTTTATAAATGATTGATGTTTATTTCTTGTGCATTAAGATGGCATATTTTTCCTAGTTTATTCCTTACTTTGATGTATGGCCTGGATGATGATTAGGCTCTTAGAAAAAAAATAAATCTTCTACCAAATTAATCAACTCAAAACTAAAAATAAATAACTCATAACCTCACCTAAAGCTTAGGCTATAAATCAAGATAAAATAATTAGAAACCCCTTAGCTGGATGTTGTATTACTTTTCTCACATAATGCATAAAAAAGTATATTATTCACTCTTGATTGGAGGGCTTCAACCTTTGCCAGAGAACTTGGCTTGACCTATGAGAGTCATAGTGAAAATACACCTCCTTATGTCGTTGATTTTGGCCCATAATCTAATTTCTCATGCATTAGACATATAAATCCTAAAGCCTCTATCAAATTGATTGTCCAAAATAAAAATAAAATGTAATAAAATTTGCATTAGATTTAAGTCATTAAAGCATGCCCTACATGATCTAGTCTCTTAGGGAGTGTGTTTAAGGAGGTAGTATCTTTTCTAAATAAAAAAAAATAGCTTAGCTATCTTGCAAAAGTATTTGACTTGCCTACATATTTTAAAATTGTAGGAGGAGTTAGTTGGCGGCCACCCCCAGGTGATTGTAAGTCCAAACAGTTGGGTAATTTATCCTCTCTTGTGGAGGTAAACTAAATACCCATTTTTTTCTTTAGATTTAGGTCATGCTTTTAGCCCTCACCAAAGCTCCCTAGATTTAAGTTCAAAGATTGCTACTTCCCTTTGCTGGCTACGAGCATAAATCCTTACCTCTTAGGTATTTCCATAACCTTGTATCTGGAATTATAAGCCCTAGCATTCTAATAAAAATTCAACTCAAACAAATTAATTCAATTTCAAAAATTTAAAGCCCAACCATAGGGTAGTTTAGGATGCTTACTAGGCTTCCTAGTATTTTAAGCACCCTACTTGTTTTCATTTGGCTTTGATAAGAACTCCCTTCTCTTGATCGATCCCACTTGACTTTCTAAAAATAAACCAATCGATTGATAGTCCTACCTTTCAAAATCTTTGGAGATGATCATTTACCTTAATCGAGAGTATTCTAAGGAATCATGATCCTTAAAATGTAATTAACTATGGGGCTTGCCCACAGAGGAACTTAATGAACCAGTTTAAAATAAACCACCTTTACTTTTCCATGTAAAAATAGGGAAGAATCTCATTAGAAGACCCGTAATTCTTAGGAGTCCTTATTGAGGTGATTAGGTCCATTGTAGGTGGTGACTTCTATCTCTCAAGATAGTACACCTTTCCTCAATCTATCGATCACCTAATAAGAATATACGGATCTATGTGGAATCCCACAAGACGTATATTTCTATTTTCATTTATCCTCTTTCCAAGGGGATAAATGAAGGCAGGAATATATTTTGCCACAGATTTTTCTAGCGACTCCACTGGGGATGGTTCCTCTCTCCATCTTTGGTAAATGATCATTGTCTCCAAGTATCAATAGTGGATTTATACGTTTGTGTGAATCCAATACTATCTTTCTTTCTGTTGGCACTTAGCTTATTTCATCCTTAAGTTAAGTTATCTAGCATCTTTAGGTTTTAGGACCTCACCCCGTGTTGGTCTTAAAACCCCCGTTGGGTTCCCCAATGGGTGAAAAATAAAAATTTAATAAAAAAAGGAAATGATTAAAGACTTCCTCCTTGCCATTTTTATGGTAAGGAAAGGTTCATTATAAAAATAAAGAAAAATAAATCCTTTATGAAAAGTTCCAATTTCCAAAAGCACTTTTCAAAATACACTTAATAAAATATTTTTTTACATTTAACAATTTTTATAATTGTTACATGTAGAAATATTTCAAAAATAAAATTTCAACAATCATAAACTTTCAAAAAAAGCACAAAATTTGAAGATGGGCCTTTCCATTCAATACATCCAAATGTGTTGGATGGAGGTTACATCTTTAAGCAAAATCACAACTTTGAAATTCCACTCAACACATTTCATATGTGTTAAGTTCGAATTTTCACCCTTTCAAAAAGCACATATGAAACCTCTCCATTCAATATACCCACATTTATTGAATGGAAGTTTCATTTTCAACCAAAATCAAAAATAATTTTTTTAAAATCACATATGAAACCTCTCCATTCAATATACCCACATTTATTAAATGGAAGTTTCATTTTCAACCAAAATCAAAAATAAATTTTCAAAAAACACATATGAAACCTCCCCAATCAATATACATGTATTTATTGAATGGAGGTTTCATTTCTAATCAAAATCAAAAAATAATATCTCCAAAAGCACATTTGAAACCTCTCCATTCAATATACCCACACCTATTGAATGGAAAATTTTCATTTCCAATAGAAATCATAAATAAACTTTCAAAAAGCACATATGAACATCTCCGTTCAATATATCCAAATTTATTGAATGAAGATTTCATTTCCAAATAAAATGACATTATTTTGAAATGCCACTTAACATATTCCATATATGATTAGGTTGGAATTTCCTCTTTCAAGAAAATCAATAATCACACATGAAAATACATCTTTGAAAATGAAACATAATTGGTTTCCATCTTACATACCTAAATTTGTTAAATGGAAATCCCTCTCTTCAAAATCAACAAAACACAAAATTTTTCAAAACACATTTGGAACTTCATTCTAGCATACCCCATTTTCTAAAGTGAAGTCTCCCTTTTCAAAACACAAAAATTTGAACACATTTTTTTTTTGAAATTTCATTTAGCATACTCAAATTCGCTAAGTAAAATCTCCATTTCACAAAATTTTAAAGACACATTGGAATTTCATTATTAGCATACCACATTTGCTAAAGTGAAATCTCCATTTTCAAAAACAATATCCAAAATAAAAGAAACACATTGGAACTTCATTATAAGCATACCACATTTGCTAAAGTGAAGTCTCCATTTTCAAAACAAAATCCTAAACAAAAGAAACACATTAGGATTTCCTTAGCATACCTAAATTTGCTAAGGATCCTTTTTTTTCAAAATCAAAATCTCTAAAAATAAAAGAAACACATTGGAACTTCATTTTGGCATACCACATTTGCTAAAGTAAAGTCTCCATTTTTCAAAACAAAATCAAAAGAAACACAGGAATTTTCTAGCATACCCAAATTTGCTAAGAATCCTATTTTCAAAATTAAATCAAAACAAAAGAAACACATTAGATTTCCTTATCATACCCAAATTTGCTAAGGATCTTATTTTTCAAAATTAAAATCTCTAAAAATAAAAGAAACACATTAGGATTTTCTTAGCATACCTAAATTTGCTAAGGATCCTATTTTTCAAAATCAAAATCTCTAAAAATAAAAGAAACATATTAGGATTTTCTTAGCATACTCAAATTTTCTAAGAGTCTTATTTTCAAAAAAAATTAAAAACAAAACACACTTAGATTCTTCATTTTAGCATATCCAAATTTGCTAAATGAGGATTCTATTTTTAAAATCACAAATGATTTACAAAACAAAGCAAACAAAGGAAAAAAGAAGAAATTGTTTTCAAACACCTCACCTAGCATACATAAATTTTCCCAAGTGAGTAAGTTCCAAAATCACAAATCAAAAATAAAATTAATTGACCCATTTACTTTAACATACCCAAATTTGTTAAATGAATGGTTCTAAAAATCAAAAAAATCAAAATTCAAATATGAACATATGGAAGCATCTCTTCAAAAATACTTGAAGCCATTTTTCAACATACCCAAATTTGTTGAAAGTGGATTCTACATTCAAAAATTCCTCTTTCCAATTAAATCTCAAAATCTCTTCTAAATCCATTTGAGCCCGACTTAACACTTTCAAAATGTTGAGTATGGGTTCAAATTCTAAATTCAAATTCAAAATCAACAAAGCAAGAAAATATGATTCAAGTTTGGACATGCGCTTCAAGCTCAAGTTTTCAATCTTAATAAGTCAGTTGATTCAATGGCGCACCAAGATGTGTTCACTTTTCCCCATGGGATGGATGCTGTCAGCCAACCTCCCACACTCTACTATGCCCACCTCATCCACTTTGGTTGAGGTTTGAGGCCGATTACATGTGAGGAGACCTCCCTCACGACTGTTAGTAGGAGCATAGTGGCCAGGAAGGAGCCGGTCATTCGGGTTATTGTCAGATTCTAAGATTCCCTAGATGAAGAGGAAGGTTGTGGCAATTCCATAAAGAAGTGATAGTGCAAGCAAGGCACCTTGTTCCCCATGTTGCCCAATTTTCCAAGGGGAAGGCTCTGATCCCGTGGATTGTCTCCCGCTTTTAAGGATGTCAGCTCTTATACTGTGACCCAAACAAGAATAAGAACCAATGATAAAGTACACACTTGCATTGCTAGGGAGATGGAGGCAACCACACAATCTGTTGTTGAGGAGTTGCCCACAATGGTTTCCCTACTGGTTACAACAAACCAGTTTCATCCTCTCTCTAGTTCTGACAGAGAGGATGTCAAAAGGATTTCTACTTTGCCTCCACTAGCAATGCATTTCTAGGCTCCTAATCAGAGGAGGAGGTCATACGTGCAGGGTAGTTCTTCATTTGGACTAGACAATCAGTTTGGGCTCAATTTGATTTGAGATCCCTAATCCCCCACAGTGTGGGGAAGCATATTAGACAAGAGAGGGCTAGGGAGGCCCATACTTTAGTTCACATTACCAGCCCAAAGAGGCGGAGGTTTAGCCAGTAGTAAACGACCTCTGCACTTGTTGATTTTTCTAATCGGCGTGCTACTCGCGTCAATCATACCGACAACATTCTACTCATGGGGACTACCCACCATAGGAGATGAGCTGCTCGAGAGAGTAGGTGGTGTCTCCATCACACCGTACCCCCATCCACCATCTCATCCATGTTCCAAAGATCTCTAGTTCCACCAAAGGCCATGAAGGCATGGGGTGAAGAGGACCCCACTAGTGATCCCACACGCAGGATCTCGTCCATCTACACTCTCATGTAAGGTTGTTTTTGCTCAACCTTCCACCCCTAATGAGGATGAAATGGAAGGGCATAGTCATTCTATCACCACCACCACCATAGCATGCGATGGAGATTGTAGTTGCCTAGCGAGAAGGTGACAGCTCAGTTGCACTTATGATGATAGATCCTCCTAAGAGTGTCACCCCATATAGATTTAATGATAGTTAGGAACATATTTCTTCTAGAGAGTATAGCCCTCACAGGGTTAACTCTCCAGCAGCAGGGGAGGTCTAATGCCTCACAGTAAATGATAGTGATCCCACCACCGATCAGCAAAAGTTATTTGTGCCAGTTCAGATGGTTCATTCTTTAGATGATATAGTAGCCCATTATCTCGTGGAGAAGAAAGAGATCCTAAGATATGACTGGTCCGATGAGAAAAAGATCAGCTTTAATCTCAATGAAGATGATTTATTGGGAGATTCAGCAGGGGTTTGCATGGTAGACACTAGGGGATCCCTCCTTAGAGAGCAGCAGAATATGGAAGGTGTTGAGGTCGAGCAAGAAGACAGTGCCTACTCGAGCCAACACCTCCTTCAGCAGATAAAATAGAAGGATAAAAAATAGATAGATGGAGAAGAGGCTCAAAGATCGCAAAGACTAATGCCACGCCTACCAGCTTGACTTCATAGAATGCCACGCTACCAAATCTCAATGATCTACTTGGCCAAGTTACCTTTCAAGTATTATATTTGTTCATTTATGTACTTATTTTAGTTATAATCGATGATCTAAGATAATAATTTATTCGTGCCGCAAGATGGAGTGGATTATCAATCTGAGATTTATTGTCGACACTCCTTAGGTCCTGATATGAGAAATCAGATGATGTAGGACAACAACTTAGTGTTCTTATGAGATTTATTCTCAAGGTTGGACCGATCATGAGTCATTCAGATTTTACCTCGAACATGCTTAGACTACCCAGAGGAGAAGTAAGATAGTCTTTTCAAGATGATGGCTTGGCTACCGTGAGCATTGAGAGCTCATCACAAGTTCCGACTAAACTTATGATGAGTTTGAAAGGAGTGCATACTTTGCAAAGCAAAGATATACCGATTGGGGACCAGATGACTAGCCTTTGATAGATATGCCTAGGGAGCTCATGAGCTTGATGTCTTGCAAGACCGAATTTCAGGTGGTGCAGGGCATACGAGGTCAAGCGATAGAGAGAGAGCAAGGTCGGTACCAGACTCATCATCGTTCCATGACAGACGCAGAGGCTGCCTTAGCTCAAGCTACATAGGAGTTACATATGACATTGAGTACAGATGCAACTTGTAGTAATGATTTTAAGATATGTGGTCGCCTTTGATGTACTTTTTCTTATAAGCTATTGTGGGAAAATTCTATAAGTCACCTTTCAAATCAGGTGAGAAAAGAAAGAGACAAGCATATAAAATTCATCTTTTGGACACATGTAGATCATGATGTACTTATTTAGGTGATCGAGTACATCATCAAGAAATAGTGTACCATCTTGAAAGATAGAAGTCACTACCCTTTAATGGACTTCATCACCTCAATAAGGACTCCTAAGAATGATGGATATGCATATGTATCGTGGATTCTTCCCTACTTTACATGAAAAGTAAAGTAGTTTATTTTAAACTGTTCGTTAAGTTTCCTACAAGGGCAAGTTTTATAGTTAATTACATCCTAAGGAATGAGGATTCCTTAGAAAACTCTGACAAGGTAAATGATCATTGTCTTTGAAGATTTCAATAGGAAGGACTATCAATCGATTGGTTTATTTTAAGATCAAATGGGATTGATCAAAGAGAGGAGTTATTATCCAAAATGGAAGATGAGTAGGAGATGCCCATGATGCTATGAAACAAAATCTCAAACTATCCCATGGTTACATAGATTGATTTAGTTCATTTAAGCAAATTTTTATTAGAAATTTAAGACTTATGATTCCTTAACATAGATCAAGGAAATGCCTAAGAGGTGAGGAATTATGCTTATGGCCCACAAAGAGAAGTAATCTCTAACCTAAATCTAGAGCTTGAGGGAAAAGCATAACCTAAATCTAAGCGGTAATTTCTCCATAAGAGAGGACAAACCAATGCTTGGACTTACAACCATGGGGTGGCCAACTAACTCCTCCTATGATTTTAAGTACATGTAAAGTCTTTATGCTTATGCAAGATAGAAGCTATTTTATTTAAAGAGACTAAGTCTTAAACTCACTCCCTAAAGAGACTAGATCATGTAAAGGGATATGAAAATGACCTAAATCTAATGCAATTCAAACTTCATTTTATTTTCATTTGGATAATTATTTTGACTCAAATTAATAGGATTCATATGACTAATGCATGAGAAATAAGATAGCCAAAATCAAAGAAGGAGGAGGTGAATTTCCACTATGGCTCTCAAAGGTCAAGCCAATTTTCTATGGCAAAGGTGGAAGCCCTCCAATCAATAGTGAAATAAGATGCATTTGTACATGATATTACAAAAGAAATACTCATCTAGCTAAGGAGTACTAATTCTTTTATCTTGATTTTAAACCTAAGCTTTATGTGAGGTTATGAGCTATTTAATTTTTATTTTGAGTTTGTTAAGTTGGATAAAAGATTTATTTTTCTAAAGAGCTTAATCCACATCCAGGCCATATATAAAGCAATGAAGAAAGTAAAAAAAGCATGACACTTAATGCACAAGCTGAAAAAAACATCATTCAATTTATAAAGCTAATCACAAAAAGAATAAAAGGCTGTTATGGTCGGGCACCATCACACAAACCCAAAAATATCAAATATGGGTAGCCGAGCTCTACCCTTATACAACCTGGATTACAAATAAATTAAATTATAATTAAGCAAGGAATTCATTGTTATGGGGGTTTTCAAGCTTTATTTATTCTTTCTATTCTTCTTTCTTCTTTTCTTCTTTCTTCTTTGGTTCCTTCTTTTGGATGGTTAGAAGGTAGATGCTCCAAGGTTTCACATGGTACATAAGATAGAATCTTATGACCAATGCTCATCCTAATCCCCATAACAATCATTCTAAAATCCTAATTGCACAAATTTACATGAAAAGAAAAAGTGGAAATCTAACTAACACCTGCAAAACAAAGGTCAGCTAAAACAAACCACACAAATCCCAAGCATGTATATTGCACTTATCACCCCACACATGGGTGAATAAGTCTACCTGGCCTATTGGATTATGCTTAGGGGTATAAAGCACCTGCAAGCAAAAGAATTTATATTTTTATTTATGATAGCTCCCCTTAAGCACAATCCCCTACAAAAAAGAATAGTTAGACTAAGAACGTCCTATCATTCATTCTACGAGTATACACCCTAACATTCAGTCTAAAACATATATCATAAAATAAAATAAACATCAAACCGTGCACCAACCTAACCTAAAGCTAGAAGTGGTGACTTAGGCTAATGTGTGTGCTTTGAAGGTTTGTGTGGTATGCTTAGCTATGGCTTTAGGTTTAGATTCCTTAAGTGTGAAGAACTTATTCAACTTAGAGGAGGGTTTCATTTAAGTTGTTTAATTATTTAGGTTGATTTTATTTCATGTTTTGATTTGGTTCAAATCCTACAAATTACTAAGGTATGAAGAGAGGAAGAGAAGGGAGCTTCTCTTTCCTTCTAACAAGTAATTTCAAAAGTGGATTCACATTTTGTTTTATTTAGGTGAATATTTTGATTAAATGTTTTACTTAATCCTAAGTTTATATAAACTCTAAATAAACCTATTCAAAAATAAAGGTATTTTAAGATTAAATAAAATGAATCAAAATTCACATAACACACATCACTTCATTTCTTTCCCAACATGTATAACATGCATATGGATGGACCTAAGCATATATACAGAAATGAGAAACATTTAACACACTTTATGATGCATGCTAAGTAATCCATTTAAGGAAATTTAGAAGTTGAATATGCATGATTTGTCTTAAGTAGAAAAGGGTTTTATCCAAATTTTCACATACACACGAAAGTATGAAAAGCCCAAGTGAGTATAGCCATTAACAGAGGTAAGGTACAAGACCTACTTAGGGTTATTTAAAGCCTCGCAATCTCAGGATTGTCCAGACTAATATATCACTTTCCTTAAATGCAAACATATGTATAAAAGAATGAAATGGAAAAGAAGAATGCAAAAGTTGTATTAATGGATTCATTTTATTTATGCAATTTATATATGCAAGTATGGTAGCCCTTCAGGTGATAGCATAGGATGAATGGGTATAAAATTATGTTACGTTCTTTCAAATGAAGCCTACATCTTACCAACTCATATTCAAAACTATACTAACATAAAGAGAAGGAAACTATGCTAAGCATACCTTATAATCTTTCACATGTAAACTCATAATTAATGGATTTGATTTCAATTAGGGGGAGTATATCTCCCCCTTGAAGGATCGGACGATCGTAATCCATTGTGCCATTTTGATCCAATTGATCACAGTGGTAAGGTTGTTTATGCTGTTTGGAGTGTGCACATGGTCGGTTTGAGCCAAGGAGTGGATTGCCAACCTCCCATGTGCTTGAATTTAAGTGGAAGAGAGATTTTGAATTTTCCATTTTGACCCATGGCATCGGGTTTGGTCTTGGGGCTAATTGGGCTGACCCAAACCCATTGGGTTGGGTGCATCACTCTTCACTAGGTCCCCTTGAGGTATTAGAAAAGCATCAAGTGGATATAAAGAGGGTATGACCAAATTACCCATGGATTAGGCCAAAATTTATTCTATGGCTTAGGAGTAGAATAGTCATTTTGATAATTTTTCACTTTGGATATGTTGGGTATGTGGAGAAACTAGGTTTGGCCATGTTTCATGAGATTTGGAATTCATTTGATAGGATTTGGCTCATGTTGACCCATTTAGGTCAAAATGAGTCAACTTAGGTCAAGCTGACCAATTGGTCAAATTGGGTCAAACCAAGGGTTGGGTCAAGTTCATATGACCATTTGAAATTTTTTTTGTGGCTTTGGTTTGATTCAATTTGGTATAGTTTTGAATTTGGCTCATATGACTTCATTTAGGTCAAATGGGTCAAGTTGACCTATTTGACCTATTTGACCTATTTGAGGTAGGTCAAGGGTAGGTTTAGGGTTAGTCATATGGAGTTGATTGGAATCTTTGTTTCCAATCAATTTGGTTAAGTTCATTTTCAACATGACCCATTTCAAGTTGGGAAGGCCAGTTAGGTCTAGTTGGCCAATTGAGGCTTTGGTCAAGTTCAACAAGTGATTTGGAATGAACTTGACCCATTGGTTGAATCAATTGGCTTAGATCAAGTTTTGACATATTTTGACTTTAGGTCAAGTTGGGTCAACTTGTGGCCAATTGGGCCAATAGTCAAAATGTTGGTTTTGGTCAACAATCATAGGTCATGAGTGAACTTGGTCAACCCTTAGGTTTGATTTGGTTTGACCCAATTTGATTTATTGATCATTCCATGATGATTGTTGATCAATATGAGAGACATAGATGAGTTTGGTTCAATCCAATTTAGTTAGGAATAGAATTTGGCTCATAAGGGTACTTTAGGTCACTTTGGGTCAAGTGAACCTAAGTGGGTCATATGGCTTGGTCAAAGCTTGATTTCAGTTTGATTGATCTTATATATGCACTTATGATTGAAATATAAATAAATTTGGTGGTTTGAAGTCAAATGGGTTTTGATCCATTTGACAATCATATTCAAAGGAGAATATGAAGGATTTTGGCTTTGATTTTTGACTTAGATTTTGATTGTTTGATTAAAGTTTGAATTTATATATGGGCTCATGATTGTAGGGTTCATTGAATCATGAGAGAAAATCAAGAGTTTGGCTTGATTTGAAATTGATTTGACTAAGTTCAAGATTTTGACTTGAAATACTTAGAATGGATTTTGAGTGGAATTGAGTTTGATTTTTGGAATTGGTTTTGATTGTCTAAACTTATATTTCATTTATATATGTGAATATAAATGAGAATATAAATTGATCATGAGAAACTTTCAAAGATTTGAAGTGGTTTAATCATGATTTGCTAAGTCCATTAAGAAGGATTTTAAAGGACTTGGAAAATTTGGAGTTTGAAGTTTGAATTTTGAATTTGGTATGATTGATTTATATTTATATTTCATTTATATATGTGAATATAAATGAGAATATAAATGAATTATGAGAAAATTTCTTGACTTTGAATTTATTTGATCATGATTTTAGATAAGTCCTTTAATGGAAAATTAAGGACTTGGAAATTTTGATTGGAATTTAATGAGTTTGATTTGATTGATTTATATTTATATTTCATTTATATATGTGAATATAAATGAGAATATAAATGAGTTTTGAGAAAATCATTTTGAAATGGTTTGATCAAGATTTTGGCAAAGTCCATTAATGAAAAATTAAAGGACTTAAGGAAAATTTCATGAATTGATTTGAATTTTGAGTTTAGTTTGATTGATTTGAATTTATATTTCATTTATATATGTGAATATAAATGAGAATATAAATGAATTATGAGAAAATCTCAAAGATTTGAATGGTTTAGATTAATATTTTTTGGTTAAGTCCTTAAGAAGAATTAAGGACTTAGCAAAATTTGGACTTAGGAATTTCATGGATTTTGATCATGGGTTTCAATCATGAGTTTCAATCATGGATTTCAATCATGTAATTGATTTGAGTTTGGAGAAAACAAAAATAGAATTGATTTGTAGTTTGACTTGCATGAAGGAAAGTGAGGAATGGTTCAAACTAAGGGTGGGCAATTTTCCTAACACCCCTAAGGCATGACCTATTCCAATGGCTAACTCTTCTAAGTCTCTAGGGCTAGGTTGAGTGTCCACCTAATCACTAGATGTGTCTTAAGACTAAGAAACTCTTAAAGTCTAAGAGAATTATGTCTAAGATGGAGGGGTTGAGAGCTCATTCTAAAAAATGATGTCAACAAAGTCTCAATAGGTGTGACTAACGAGGAACACGCGTATTGGTGTGATCAAAAGATCAACAACACCAAGAGATCACAAGCACCAACATAAATAATCTATCCTTAACCCAAGAAAAAGAAAGAATCCAGAGTTCAATGTAATGTGGCTCTACTTATGTCCAAGACATAAGAGAGAGGAAGAATCTGGGATAGAGTGTGAACCTTCCACTGGGAAGAGTTCAAGTCATCCGCAAGGGATGAAAGGATTGATTTGATTTGAATTTCACTGAGGAGAAAAAGATTTGATTTGTTCTACTAGGGAAGAGGGTTGAATTTGTTTTAATTTTGTTAGGTTTGAATTTTGAGATGAGCCATGTTGGTTTGCAATAGACTGCAATAAGTATGAGCCAAGGAGGCTAAAACTTAACTCAGATTTACCAATCCAAAGGGGTAGTCTACTAAGCACATAGTAGGACTAGCCAACCAAAGGGATGTCTTGGATGCAAACTATACTAGAGAAAGTGTAGTAAACTTACATCCTCCAAAGTAGAGACTGTATCTATTGGCAAGGCAACAGATTGAACCCAACTAGTGACTATTGAGTGAATGACATTGGACTTAGATCAGCTCAAAGATAGTCAATATTAATTTTATTTTTCAAATTTGTTTGTTTTGATTATGATGGATCCCATAGGTTTGTGATGAACTGCACTGAGTAGGGGCCATGAAAGCCTAGACATAACTCAAATTTTATCAATTCAAAGGGAGTAGTCTACCAACCACAAGGTAGAACTATCCAACCAAAGGGTGTTAGGTATACAATGGTCAAGTCTTAAGAAGAAAGCATGGGACTCACATCTTCTAGAAACAAGGACAGGGTGATTGGTTGCTTTGGGCACAAAGCAAATTGACCTAGTCGACTATTGAGTGAATGCCACTAGGGGACTTAAATCAGCTCAAATATAGTCAAAATTGATTTCATTTTTTTAATTTATTTATGGATTTCATTGATTTGTGATGGATCACACTGAGAAAGGGCTTATAGAATCCTAGACCTATCTTAGATTTACTGAACCAAAGGGTGTAGCTTCCCGGCCGATGGGAGAGCTATCCGACCAAGGGAGTGCCTTTCAGTTTGCAATGATCAAATGAAGGGAAGAAAGCACTGGGACTCACATCTTTCACTAGAAAAGACCACTGGGGTAATCGGTTTCTTTGGGCAACAAATCAAAACCCGACCTAGGGCTGCCTGTCAGTTTGCGACAATCATGCTAGAAAGAATGTGTCATAGTCTTATATCTTTCAAAGTGGAATGACTATCGGGGTAACCTTCATGGAAAATAGATTGAACTGACCTAAGGGCGACTACAGTGAGTATCGACTGAGGATTTATCTCAACTGTAGTCAAGAAATTTCTATAGGGAGTTCTGCTGACACTGCCCCAAAGATAGGATGCCTGCTTGGGAAAAGGGGCCCTTTGGGGGCTTGAATTTCTAATCCACAAGCAAATTAATTTTGTTTATTTATTTTTTTAAGTTTATATTATTATGGACCTTGTTAGTTTGTGAGGGATCAAACTAAGAAGGAGCTTATATCGCCTAGACTTATCTCGATGAAGAACCAAGAGAGATCCAAACAAATTCTCCAACCACAGAGGTGGCTACTAAGAAAGGGGGACTATCCAATCCAAGAGTAATTTGGATAGTGTCTAAATGGGGTTGTAAAGGACTTGATCCAAATAGAGTGCCCGCGGGGGATGGTGCTGGTAAGGGCTTAATGCAACACCCTCGAGAAGATGACATGGATAGTCATAAATCCAATAGGTATTCGATGTCCAACTCAAGGAGAAAGCATGGGGACTCATATCTGCCAAGAGTGGTGTACTCACCGTGAGTCACAAGATAGAACATCAACCAACCTAAGGTGTCATCGTTGCAACAATCAACCTAGGAAGAAAGGGACTCACATCCTCCTATAGAACTGACAGGATGGGTTTGTCTCTGACAAATAATATCCGACCTAGGTGACAATGAGTGAATGCCACTTGGGGACTCATCCTAAGCCTCAAATATACTCAACCTATTTAGAACATGATGGCTAGTTCAAGAATAAAGCACAGGAGGCTCACATCTTCTTAAGTGAAGTCAACATGAGGTAGCTTACTAGCCGGGCAGTGAAGCATACCATACTAACAAGGCCATCTTTGGTTTGCAATGGTCAAGTTAGGAAGAAAGCACGGGGACTCACAACCTCCAATAACTAACCACTTGGGTGACATACCAGAGAGGTAGCATGTAGACCCGACCTAGAGTAGCTAAATGAGCAAGTGCCACAGGGGCTTGCTCCCACCTCAAAGTAACTCGAGACAAAAGAATTATGTTTATTGTTGTGTATGAGTTAAAAGGAATAGGACACCTCTGGAGGACTCTTACACCTACCTAAAACACAATAGGGGTTTGATGGAATGGTGCCACAGGTGGAAAAAAGATTCCCACTAAGAAAAATGTTGTTTGGGTTCTTTTACACCAGACTTAGTTATGCAAATCAAAATTTGATGCTTCTCGAGTTTTCGCACACCTATTCTAATAGAGTTGGGAGATTATGTTTGTGTTATGAAGGACGGATAGGATGCCACTGGGGCCTCTTACACCTACCCTAAACACATCATGGTGGATTCGCAAGACAAGAAAACAACACTTCAAAAGAAGAGAAGATTTGATAACTGGAATCAGATTTTGTTCTTTTTTTAATGAATTATTTTCAAACATGATTTGTTTCATGGGTAATATTTCTTTAGATAGAGTCCATTAATTTAAAGCATCGGGTGTTCCCCTTTACAATCAATAAGTTGATAAAATCCTCCTTGGTAAGCCATCTCTATGACATAGGGGCCTTCCGAAGTGGGTTCAAACTTGTCTCTCATCTTTCAACGGGTAACAATTAGTCTCCTCAAGACTAAGACAAGTTATCCTACTCAGAAAGACCTAGGGCAGACCAACTTGTTGTGAGCTTGAATCATTTTGGCCTTGTACAACTCGAGATTTTGGCACGCCGTCGATGACTCTCCTCCAAACCTTCGAGCTCTTCTAACCGCAACTTTGCATTCTGCTCTATAGTGATCTTGTTACCCAATGCTATCCTTAGTGATGGGAGTTGAACTTCTAAAGAAAGAATGGCTTCGGACCCATACACTAAAGAAATTTAGGTAGACTGAGTTTAGTAGTAGTGGTCTAGGCAAGGCTTCAACCAACCGCCGCTCCATCATTTGTTGGCATCAAGAGTCTTCTTCTGATGAGAGTTTTGAATGCTCCACTAAGCCATTAGCTCGGGGTAGTAGATGGTGGAGTATCTCCAATCATATACCTTCTCTGAAGCCGTTGATCTTCGTGCTTTTGAATGCGCATAATTATCGGATATAATTTGTCAAAAAAATCCGAACCTATATACAATATGGTTTCTGAAAAAACTGAAGCAACCTCCTAGCTACATCCATGAAGCCAAGGTAGGGTGTAGAATGTTGGGTGGTTAGTGGAGGACCACACCGTGTACCTACATTGATGGCATCTCCTAGCTACATCCATGCAATTTGCGAAGGCCAGTAGTATCCAAGTCTTTTGATCTTCATTTTCATCTTCGGACCGGATTGATGAGCTCTGCATAGACTTGAATATACCTCATTTGTAATACCACAGGCTTCATGTTTTTCTAAACAACGTAACCACATTTGGTCAAAGGACTGGCGGTACAGGGTGCCATTGACAAGAGCATAAGAGATAGCTCTCTATTTCACCTGATGGGCTTGTGACTTTTCTTGAGGTAGTTTATCAGTGTTCAAGTAATCTATGAACAGTTGCCTACAATCTAGCTCCTTATCCATTTTGGCAACAACAACCTCCCCTTCAAGAGAAAGTCTCTTGATGAGTTCAACATTAATAAGGGACAAGACTTGTCTATTTTGGACCCTTACTAAAATGGACTCATCTTTCGGACATACCAACTCTTTGTCAAGTTTGGCCAAGGCATCTGCTACTGTGTTCTCTACTCGAGGAACCTTATAGATGGTGACTTCAGGAATATGAGCCAACAGCTTCATGGTATACTCGTAGTAATGACGAAGCTTGGTCTTGAGGACCTGGTAGGACCCAGCAATCTGATTGATGACCAATTGAGAATCTCCAAAGATGTTGATGCTCCTGACACTAATAGTGATGGCTAACTCTAGATCGATATTAAAGCCTCATACATAGCTTCATTGTTGGTGGGGTTGGATAGATAGCATGAGAATCTCATCACATCACGGTTTGGAGTTAGGAGAACTATTCCTACCCCTACCTTTCCTGGGAGAATAGATCGTGGCTTCACCTTTAAGAAAAGAAGCAGCACCATTAAAATGCATCTCCCATCGGCAGTTGTTGGCCTCCCCTAAGTTCATGATTTGTTCATCAAGGAGATCATCACTAAGCGGAGAATCAGCAGGAAGTTGGTGTGTTGCTAAGAAATATGTTAGTGCCTATCCTTTTATCACATGGAGGGGTACGAATGTGATATCAAACTGCGAGAGAATCATGGACCAATGAGCCAAACATCTAGAAAGTGTTGGCCTTGTCATGAGATACTGCAGTGGATTGGTTCTAGAGATCAAGTTCACCTTATAAGAAAGCATGTAGTGCATAGCTTCTGAGATGCAAAGATCAAAGCTAGGCAATATTTCTCAATAGGCGGATAGTTTGCTTCAGGGGATAAGATGACGGTTGAGGTAGTAGAGAGTGTTCTCCTTCCCTTCATCGTTGGCTTGGGCCAACAGAGCTCTGAGAGAGTCATCCAATGCAATAGTGTAAAGGATGAGTGGCCGCCGGATAGAGGCTATTAGAACTAGCGGCTTCACCAAGTACTCTTTGATGTCTTCAAAATCATGCTAGCACTTATCATCCCACTTAAACTTGGCATCCTTTTTTACAAATGAAGAAAATGGCTTGCATCGCCCCAATAGGTTTGAGATAAAGCGTCTTAGATACGCCAGTCATCATTGAAAGGATCTAAGTTGAGTTAAACTCTTAAGAGGTGGCATTTATAATATAGCTTTGATCTTTTCAAGATCAATTTCTATTCCCCAGTGTCAAACAACAAACCCAAAGAATTTCTCTGAAGCTACTCCGAATGCACACTTCAGGGGATTCATTTTGAAGTTATATTATCTTAACCATTCAAAAACTACTCTCAAGTCAAAGAGGTGGTCTTCCTTTTCTCTGCTCTTGACTACTATATCATCAACGTAGCACTCAACGATAATGGATGAGTTCATTGAAGATCTGAGTCATGCCCTGGGTAGCACCGCATTTTAAGGCGAAAGGCATGACCCTATAACAGAAGATTGATCGGGGTTCAAAAAGTAGTGTTTCTTTCATCTTCAAAAGACATCTTGATTTGGTTATAGCTAAATGATCCAACCATGAAAGAAAAGACTACATGAGATGAGGCAATGTCCACCATTAACTCTGGTATAGGAAGAGGAAACTCATTCTTAGGACATGCCTTGTTTAAGTCCCTAAAATCGATGCAAATGCAAATTTGGCCATTCTTCTTCTTAATTAGGATGACACTAGCTAACCAGGTAAGATATTTTTCTTCCCTGATGAAACCAACATCGATCAGTTTCTTGACACCAGAAATGACCTGTTGTTCAATTTCTAATCGCATGCGTCTAAAAGCTTGCTTAATAAAGGTAACGTTAAGATCTATTGCTAGCTTGTGGACTACTATAGAGATAATCGCATTTCTTCATAACTTCATGCGCGTCTTAAACTCATAATAGCCTAACTAAGTCATTGGTTTCTTCTTCATTCAGCAATGAACTGATGTATTTCAGATGTGGATTTTCTTCCATTCCGAGGTTGATTTCTTTAAGCTTGTCGATTGTTGAATGAATATCGCTCTTCAAATTCTGGTGGTGCCTCTTTGACTTGGAGATCATATGGATCATCTAAAGTTTCCAAACACACATTCTCACAAGAGTTGGGGATGTGTGAGAATAAACTATCAGATTCCAAATGGTTGGTAATAATTAGGCAATAATCTTCATCACCGGACCCAGAATCAATCTTAGTCCTGCTCTTGATTGTGCTTCCCTGCCTATGTTGCTCCATAGCTTTTTGAAGTGTTATGACCTGTGCTTGGACCATGTGTGAGGAACTAAACCTTTCTGTATAAGATTTTGAACACAAGGCGAGTAAAAGTCAAACGGTGATTCCATTAATTCTTTAAAAGTATCTTCTTCAAGCTCTACAACAACTTCAGGGCTTGAGGATGATGATCCCAAAAAGAACTTCTTTTGCTTCATGTTACTAGAAGACTTAGGGACTTCCTTAACTACTAAACCTTTAACTTTCTGAGATGTAAGTTGAGGTTAGAGCTAAGGTTCCCAACTGCTGCCTAATAGTTTCACATAAACTAGATTCAAATACTTTGCTTTGCTTGGAGGCCTGTCTTCATCTCTGTATGGATCAAAAGTCACCTCCAATAGAACCCATTGAGAGGGGTTGGCTGGTATATTAATCACATTAGACTCATCCTCTGAACTAGATTCCAAGTCTATGTGAATAGTAGGGGTACTCCTATGAACTAGAACACGACCTCTGTTGGCTGAAGGCCAACTAGGGGGTTTCCCACCTCCGAATTGCCTCGTTCTCGCCTCCCCGGGTGGAGGTTGAGCCATCCTACCCACATGTCCATATGATGGAATGAATTGTGGGTGGAATGTGATATGCGATCTATTTTCTTCTTCAATTCCTTTCTTGCTCACTTGGATTTTCATTTTTCTTTTCATTTTCTTTTATCTTTTCTTTTGCTTCTTTTTCTTTTTCTTTTGCATTTTCATTTGAATTTTGTCCAAGTTTACGAGAAAGAGTGTTTTGAGGAAGATAGTAAGTCGCATCCTCATAAATCTCAACCTCTCTAACTAAAAATGGCTTTTCATCTTCGTTGACACGGTATTTAATTCCATCTTTTCTGAACTTGATGCACTGATGAAGGGAGGATGGAATGATCTTATTCTGATGTATTTAAGGCCTATCAAGCAAAGCAGTGAATGAAGTATTTGAATCAATGATGTAGAACTTGGCTTCAATCTTCCAGTCATCTATCTCTAAAGGTAACACTATAGAACCTAAAGCCCGCTCACCTTGATCATTGAATCCTCTCAATATCATCCTATCTCCTCAAAGTGTAGAGATGTCGATCTTTAAATAGGCAAGGGTCTTTAGACTCATGATGTTCACTAATGCACCCAAATCCACGAGCACCCTGGAGAGTCTGAACTTGTCCATGTCAACTGTGATGTAGAGGGGACGGTTGTGCTCTAAATCCCCCAGAAGAAGGTCTTCATATGTGAAGGTGATCCCTTGGGCTTCTTTTGCATAATGTGCTTCCTCACCTATAGCGGTCAGCTAAGTTAAGCATATTTCAGGATCAAGAAGAGCCTTGATTAGTGATTTCCGCATCTCTTTGGATAAGATAAGGACATCATATATGCTTAGCTTAGATGGCAACTTTCTTAGGTGAGAAAGGACGTTATAGTTCACCTTTGACTGGTCTTCTACAAGCATATCCAAGGATGGAGCATCTTGTGGAAGGGCTTCACGATCTTCAATACCAATGAATTGTTTCCCTCTATCTTGAAGTGTTGTCTTAGGAGGTAGAACCTTGCCACTACGGAGGTTGACTTCGGTGATCTCTTGAGGCAAGATGGTGGAAGGTTCCACCACTGTGCTCACCTACAACTTTTCCTATGGGACTCTCGGAATTGGATGATTCCAATTCTATCTCAAGCGATGAACCCATAGTGTTCAGAGTTGAAAAGCTTAACTCTAAATCAGAAAGAGGAAGATAAAAATTATTATAATTATTTAGACTTGAAGATTTATCGTTAGGAATAGAAGAAGATAACACATCAGAAGTGACAGATGTAATTCAAACTAGCTTTATTCTTCAATTCAAACTAGCCAGTGTGGAAGCTGCAACTGAAGGTTGGAGGTTGGACACGGTCGGTGGCTGAGCTAGAGGGTTATCCCGGGCCGACACATGTTGCTACTATTGCTACTGAGCTCCCACTTTACTAGAGTTGGCACTGGCAACTTGCAATCCTTCCTTGGTGTTGGAGGTTTGAGCTAACTCAGGCACCTGCAAGGAAAGCATCTTCTAATGAATTTCAAAGGTTTTGGATAAAGAAATATCCCAACCTTCTTTGGTTTTGGTAGGATCACATGTATCCCCAAGGATTACCCTAATGGAATTGGAAGTTTTTACTACTATGTATTCCTTTGGGATAACTACAACACGATCTTGAAACTGTGTTCAAGCTAATCTTTGAATGTGAAGCAATCCTCCAAAATGTTTCCTAGCATACGGTGGTAAGGGAAAAAGTTTGGATCACGACTTTTGCTTACTTCCTCCTCTCCTAGTTCGGTAAAAATTAGATTTCTTTAAGAGATTCTTAAATATTTTTCTGATTACATCCCTCTTAAAAGAATAAGGTTTGTTTAAATTATTTAAAAGAGTAAGTGGATCATAGCTACCTAACAATGGGTTTGCATGTCGCTGGTGGTATGGTTGAGGTAGTGACTGTGATGGTCGTGGAGGCTGCAGTGGAGGCTGGTAAGGCTACTGAGGTCGAGGTCTCTGGATTGATCTCTAGTCGCTTCCTCACAACCACTGCCACTACTCCTGGCTTCTTTCCATAAACCTTCTACAGCTTTTGCTTAGGAAACTGATCTTGAAAAGGCAATTATTTGGCCTCTCCTTCTAAACAAGCTGCCTTGTTGATTAGCTTCTCAAATATCTTGATAGTAAAGCCCTTACGCATGAAGGTGATCGGGCCATGGATATTCTTTAAAAGAATCTCAATGGCATGCTGCTCAAATAGCTGTGGCTCATATTTTATACTCAGTTACGCCATCAGAGAATATAATCAATAAGGGACTCACCTGGATGTTGTTGTGCTACAACAAGATCACCTACAGTAACCCTTTATTGAGCTCCAACAAATCTCTTGATAAAGAGTTACTCTAACTCAGCAAATATCTTTATCAACCTTGGGCGTTCAAAGATACCAAAAAAAGCAATACCCGCTAGGCTACAAAAAGGTGAAAAGCAAAGCATCGCCACTGGTAAACAAGCCTCAAATATGCTATGTATTGCCTTGGGTTTTCACTGCCATCAAAGCTTTTGAGGGAAGGAGGCATGACACCCTTGAGATATTGGATTGCATCGAATTCCTCCAGGTAGGGTCTACCCTTTGGAACCGATGATCCTCTCTGGGCTTGAGCCAGAGCATCCTTTACCTACTACTCAACCATGGATTTTATATCTTTTCTTGTATGGAGGTACTTTCCACTACCTTCCTATACAGGCTAGTGTTACCTTGCTCAATGGGAGGTAGAGTCTTAACTGGGTCCAAGACATGCACTAACTCTCCGAATTAACGATGTAATAGGATGAACTAAAGGGCTTGTTTGAAGCACTAACACGCTAACAAGTCCGTAATCCATGACATCCTATCGACCGCTTCATCCTTCTACCTCAACCGATGTCGAGGTGTGGGTTGAGGTGTCTTGATCAACCTCATCACCTTCCATAGCTTGTCGATCCTCTAGTGTCCACCATGCAAACCAGTTGAGTCCCCCCAATAAGTCATCTTGGGATTGAAGTCTTTCTTCTTCATCGACAGTCATACCCCAAGATCTCCTTCTTCTCCATGAAATAATGTCCAACTATCTCATCTAAAGAGCGATCCATCTGAGAAGGTACAAATAATCTAGGCGGCAGGATCACTAATCGAGAGGCACGCACTCGCCTGAGAGTCAATCCTATGTGGACTGCATACTCGGATGAATGACACTCACTACCGCTATAAGAGGGGTAACAATCCTAGGATGATCCACTACCACTGGCATAGCTGGACTGTCATCTAGAATATCTGTAATAACTATCACTATCTCCACATCCGACCGTATGGGCGAAGTTGGTGAAGGGATGACCACGATGCTTCGGGGTTGGCACTCCTTCCGCACTGCCACTATGGTAGAAGGTCGAGCAGGATAGCTCAGCCCTACCATAAAGGGTGGTGTATAAGGGTTAGGATCCCTTGGTCATAGTTGAATCACCAATGCGGTGCACTTTTCCTGACATGGCCTTCATAGCCTTAGATGGAATAGGAGATGCTATAACCTGTACTAGTGATGGCGGGCGAGGGGTAGAGCGGTGGGGTGGAGACACCACCGACTCTCTGTGCACAGAAACTATCCTCCTGTGATGGCTAGTCCCAGTGAGAAGAATATTGTCGATGGTTGGCGGGTAGCGCCGAAATAAAAAAATCAATCGAAAGCAGTTGATTGACGATCAACCTACATCTCTCCGGTAGTAATGTGTCAGTATGGGCCTCATGGGCCCTCTCCTCTAATATGCATCCCCTCATAGGGATAATAGATCGATCAAACTATGTCCTGACTCGAAGGCTCAGATGCGCCACCTAGCTAAGATAAATCGGAGGCAGATACCACCGCTTCTAACCGACCAAAATGCACCACTAGAGGAGGTGATGAACTGATCCTCCTGACATCCTCTATCTGATCTAGAGAGAGGATGGAACTGGTTTTCTATAACCAGTGGTGAAGTGACAATGAGAAACTCATCCATGGTTGATCGAGCTGCTGCCTCTAGCTCCCTAGCTATCCGGGTGTGATACCGCTTGATCATGCGGTTCTTATTCCTACGTTGTGTATGGGTGGGATGAGAGGAGTGAACTAGACCCATACTCAAATGTAGGGAGGCAAGTCCTGAGACCAGGGGAGCCTTACCCTTAGAGGGTAATGATGGTAGGGTGCTAACCCTCACTAGGGCAGCATGAGAAACCTGGGCAAACCGTAATGTAGGGGAACTACTATAACTCAAGTCTTTGAGCTATAAGTCTCTGTATTGCCACTTTCCTCTTCAGGGAAGACATCAATCGGGTAAGTCAATCGATGACCGGCTGCCCACACCTTGGTCCTGCTGACTCTAGTGAGGAGTGCCCTCATAAGTAATCCTCCCCGACCAAAGTGAATTAGATGAGCATGGTACAGACGGGGGAAGTCGACTTGATCTAAAATTGAATCCATACCATGGGGGAAGGTAAAGACAAACTTCTGAGAATCGGCCATTTCAACAACTGTAAGAGACTGAAACTCAGCTACTACTACACCGAATGTAAGATCGCAAATGAGAAATGAATTTGTATCAGATTTCTATCTCTATAGATTTTTGAATTTTGAATTTGAAAATTTGAACCCACATCCAACAACTTGGAAGTGTTAAGTGGGGTTCAAATATATTTGAGAAGATTGATTGAAAGAGGAATTTGAATATGAATCCAACTTCAACAAATTTAAGTATGTTAAAATGTGGATTCAAAATTTTGATGAGGATGCTTCCATAGGTTCATGTTTGTCTTGAATATGAAGTTTTTATTTTGAGGACCCTTTCCTTTAACAAATTTGGGTATGCTAAAATAAGGGTCAAATTGATTTTATTTTTGTTTGATTGTTTTGAATTTTACTTGGTAAATTTAGGTATGCTAAGTGAAGTCTTTGAAAGTGATTATTTCTTTTTTTGTGAATTTTATTTTGATTTTAGAAAATTTTGAATCCTCACTTAGCAAATTTAGGTATGCTAAGTGAAGAACCTAAGTGTGTTATGTTTGATTTCTTGAAAATAGAATTCTTAGAAAATTTAGGTATGCTAAGAAAATCCTAAGTGTTTCATTTTATTTTGATGTTTTGATTTTTGAAAATGTAGGATCCTTAGCAAATTTGGTTTGCTAAGAGAATCCTCAAGTGTTTCATTTTGTTTTGATGTGTTTGAAAGTGGAGATTTAACTTTAGCAAACTTGGTAGGCTAAAGATGAAGACCCGCTTGATTTTGTGAAATGGAAATTTTATTTAGCAAATTTGGGTATGTTAAATGAAATTCCAAATTGTGTGTTTAAAATTTTAATTTCATTTTGGTTTTGAAAATGGAAACTTCTCCTTAGAAAATTTGGTATGCTAAGGAAATAAGTTCCAAAGTTGTTTGAAGATTTGTGTTTTGGCTTCCGAAACTTCACTTAGCAAATTTGAGTATGCTAGGTGAGGTTCCAAATGGTGTTTGAAAATTTTTAGATTTTGGATTTGGAGACTTCACTTACCAAATTTGGGTATGTTAAATGAAGTTCCAAAAAGTTGTTCGAAAAATTTTGATTTTGGGATTTGGAGACTCCACTTAACAATTTTGGGTATGTTAAGTGAGGTTCCAAATCTGTTTAGAAAATTTTTGGATTTTGAATTTGGAGACTTCACTTAACAAATTTGGGTATGTTAAATAAAATTCCAAATGTGTTTAGAATTTTGAAAGTATGATTATTGATTTTTTATTTTGGATTTGGAAAATTTACTTAACAAATTTGAGTATGTTAAGTGAAGTTCCAAATGTGTTTGAAAAGATTTTTGATTTTGGATTTGGGGACTTCACATAACAAATTTGGGTATGTTAAATGAAGTTCCAAATATGTTTTAAAATATTTTGAAATATGATTGTTGATTTTTTATTTTGGATTTGGAAACTTCACTTAACAAATTTGAATGTGCTAAATGAAGTTCTAAAATATGTTTTAAAAAAAAATTGAAATATGATTGTTGAAGTTTTAATTTTTGAAAAGAGGACTTCCATTCAACAAATTTAGGTATGTAGAATGGAGATCAATCTTATTTTTGAAATGTAAACTTTTTGTTTTCTGTGTGATTGTTACTTTTTTGGAAGAGAGGAATTCCAACTTAAAACTTATATAACATATGTTCAAGTGGGATTTCCTAAATGATATTTATTTTTAGTTGGGAATGAAATCTTCATTTAATTAATTTGAGTATATTAAATGAAGAAGTTCATGTGTGCTTCTGAAAAGTTTAATTGTTTTTACAAATCAAACTTCCATTCAATAAGTGTGAGTGTATTGAATAGAAAGATTCATGTGTGCTTTTTGAAAAGTTTAATTTTGTTTAGAAATGAACCTTCCATTCAATAAGTGTGAGTGTATTGAATAGAAAAATTCATGTGTACTTTTTAAAAACTTTATGATTATGATTATAATTTTTAGAAATGATGATTGCTCATTTTATTTTGAAAATGAAATCTTCATCAAAGTGAATTGAAAGAAGATATTCATTTGTGATTTTGGAAAATATTGTTTAGTTTTATTTTTGAAATCCCTACATGTAATAATTATGGGAATTGTGAAATGAAGGTGATAAAAGTTTGTAAAAAATATTTTATTAAGTGCATTTTTGAAAAGCTACTTTTTTTTGAAAAACAAAGTTCTTATGAAAGATTTATTTCATCTTTATTATTTTAGAATGAACCTTTCCTTATCATGAAAATGATAAGGAGGAAGTCTTTAAAATATTTTCTTTTTTATTTAAATCTTTTTATTTTACCCATTGGAGAACCCAATGGGGGTTTTAAGACCAACAAGGAATGCGGTCCTAATACCTAAAGATGTTGGCTAACTCAACTCAAGAATGAAATGAGCTAAGTGCCAACGGAAAGAAGGATAGTCTTGGACTTATACCAAAGTACAAATCCACTATCGATACTCAAAGACAATGATCATTTACCAAAGATGGATAGAGGAACCATCCCAAGCAGAGTCGCAGTGGGGAAAAATTTCTATAACGGAGTCACCTTTCAAATATGTGGTGAGAAAAGAAAGAGACAAGCAAACAAAATTTGTCTTTTTACGATGCCACGTAGATCCACAGATGTACTTATTCAAGTGATCGAGTACATCATAAAGGAAATAGTGTACCATCTCGAAAGATAGAAGTCACTATCCTTTAATGGACTAAATCACCTCAATAAGGACTCCTAAGGACGATGGGTCTGCATATGTACCAGAGATTCTTCCCCAACTTTACATGGAAAAGTAAAGCAAGGTTTATTTTAAACTCTGTTCATTATGTTTCCTACAGGGGCAAGCCCCCATAGTTAATTACATCCTAAGGAATGGGGATTCATTAGGAAAACTCTCGATTAAGGAAATGATCGTTGTCTTTGAAGATTTCAATAGGAAGGACTATCAATCAATTAGTTTATTTTTGAAGATCAAGTGGAATTGATCAAAGAGAGGGAGTTATTATCGAAGCCAAAATGGAAGATGAGTAGGAGATGCCCACGATGCTAGGAAACCTAGCGAGCAATCTCAAACTATCCTATAATTAGGCTTTACATTTTTGAAATTGATTTAATTCATTTAAGTTGAATTTTTCATTAGAAATTTAGGACTTATGATTCCTTAACACGAGATCAAGAAAATGCCTAAGAGGTGAGGAATTATGCTTATGGCCCACAAAGAGGAGAAGCAACCTCAGAACCTAAATCTAGGGAGCTTTGGTGAGGGCCAAAAATACAACCTAAATCTAAGGCAAAATGGGTAATTGGTTTGCCTCCACAAGAGAGGACAAACTATCCGACAGCTTAGACTTACAACCGCTTGGGGGTGGCTGCCAACTAACTCCTCCTACGATTTTAAGTACATGCAGGCAAATTTTTATGTTTATGGAAGATAGTTAGGCTATTATTTATTTAGAAAGAGACTAAGTTCATAAACTCACTCCCTAAAGAGACTAGATCACGTAAAGAGATATGCTTCAAATGACCTAAATCTAATGCAATTCAAATTTCATTTTATTTTTATTTTGGACAATTATTTTGACTCAGGATAATAGGATTCATATGACTAATGCATGAGAAATAGAGTTATTGGCCAAAATCAGCAAGAAAGGAGGAGGTGAGTTTCCACCATGGCTCTCAAAGGTCAAGCCAAGTTTCTCTGGCAAAGGTGGAAGCCCTCCAATCAAGAGTCAAATAAGATGCATTTGTGCATGATATTACAAAATAAATACTCATCCATCCAAAATGCGAGGATGGACAGCCATAGATCTATCCCTACCAATCTCTGCAAAAAATGGAGACCATCCACCTTTGCAACCATGATCCGAGCTCGATTGAGCTCTAATTGAATTAGAAATCAACCCACACCATCTAAGCATGGGTACAAATACATCTAATGGTCAAAACTCCATGGGATTGAAATTTCTTTCAAAAAGCTTCACACTACATTGAGTTTAATGGTCAAAAAATGGCATACCTCGCAGAGGTGATCACTGACGCTTGATTCCCTTGGAGAAGCTTCATCTGGTTGAGATGAAGTTGTGTTAGAAGAACGAGCTCTTTAGGTTATGTAAATTGCTCTATGGACCAACTATCCTTGCTCCCCTTTAAGGCCTTGATCCAATTCAACTCTTCCTTGCTGTCGGAACTCCAAAGGAAGCTTGGGTGCACTCAAGTTAGTTCCCTGATGAAGTATGCAAAGGAAATTTGGTGGAGATTGAGTTTGGAGAAAGTTAGCTCTTCAATTTCCTCCCCTATTTTCACTGCTCAAAAAAACCGAGGATAGGAAAATGGCTAGAGCTCTAGGAAGCTAGGGATCACTCTTTGATGGCTCCTTACTCTCTCTAGTACTCAATTGAATGTCGAATTGATGGATTTGAATTCAATTAGGGGGAGTATATCTCCCCCTTGAAGGATCAAACGATCGTAAGACATTGTGCCATTTTGATCCAATTGATCAAAATCAAAAGGATGTTTGAGCTATTAGGAGTGTGCACATGGTCGGTTTGAGCCAATGAGTGGATTGCCAACCTCCCATGTCCTTGAATTTGAGTGGAAGAGGGATTTTGAATTTGCCATTTTGACCCATGAGATTGGGTTTGGTCCCGATAATGACCCAAAACCATTGGGTTGCATCATTTTCACTAGGTCCCCTTGAGCTATTAGGAAAGCATCAAGTGGATATGAAGAGGGTATGACCAAAATACCTATGGATTAGGCCAAAATTTGTTCTATGTCCTAGGGGTATAATGGTCATTTTTCTAATTTTTCATTGGATATGTTGGGTATGTGGAGAAACTAGGTTTGGCCATGTTTCATGAGATTTTGAATTCATTTGATAGGGTTTGGCTCATGTTGACCCATTTAGATCAAAATGGTTCAACTTCGGTCAAGTTGACCAATTGATCAAATTGGGTCAAACCAAGGGTTGAGACAAGTTCATATGACCATTTGAAATGTTTTGGTGGCTTTGGTTTGATTCAATTTGGTATAGTTTTGAATTTGGCTCATATGACTTCATTTAGGTCAAATGGGTCAAGTTGACCTATTTGACCCATTTAACCTATTTGAGGTAGGTCAATGGAAGGTTTAGGTTAGGTTAGTCATATGGAGTGGATTGGTATCTTTGTTTCCAATCAATTTTTTGAACTTATATTTCATTTATATATATGAATATAAATGAGAATATAAATTGATCATGAGAAAATTTTGACGATTTGAAGTGGTTTAATCATAATTTGGGTTAAGTCCATTAAGAAGGATTTTAAAGGACTTAAGAAAATTTTGGAGTTTGAAGTTTGAATTTTTGAATTTGGTATGATTGATTTATATTTATATTTCATTTATATATGTGAATATAAATGAGAATATAAATGAATTATGAGAAAATCCCATGACTTTGAATTGATTTGATCATGATTTTGGAAAAGTTCTTTAATGGAAAATTAAGGGACTTAGGAAATTTTTAGATTGAGAATTTAATTGGAGGTTTGATTTAATTGATTTATATTTATATTTCATTTATATATGTGAATATAAATGAGAATATAAATGAGTTTTGAGAAAATCTCATGATTTTGAAATGGTTTGATCAAGATTTTAGCTAAGTCCATTAATGAAAAATTAAAGGGACTTGAGGAAAATTTCATGAATTGATTTCAAATTTTGTGTTTGGCTTGATTGATTTGAATTTATATTTCATTTATATATGTGAATATAAATAAAAATATAAATGAATTATGAGAAAATCTCAAAGATTTGAATGGTTTAGATTAAGATTTTGGTTAAGTCTTTAAGGGAAGATTAAGGACTTAGTCAAAATTTAGACTTAGGAATTTCATTGGATTTTGATCATAGATTTCAATCATGGAATTGATTTGAGTTTGGAGAAAATCATATAGAATTGATTTGGAGTTTGACTTGAAAGAAGGAAAGTGAGGAATGGTTCAAGCTATGGGAAAGTAAATTTCCTAACACCCCTAAGGCATGACCTATTCTTATGGCTAACTCATCTAAGTCTCTAGGGCTATGTTGAGTGTCTACCTAATCACTAGATGTGTCTTAAGATTAAGGAACTCTTAAAGTCTAAGAGAAGTAATATGTCTAAGATGGAGGGATTGAGAGCTCATTCTAAAAATGAGGTCAACAGTTATATACTCATTTCTTCAGATTAGTGAGATTTTCTATTTCTTTTCTAGTACATGTATTTTCTATTGTGATATTTTAATGAAATTTGTTGGTTTGGACATTGGATTATCACTATTGAGCTTGTCATCACTTTGTGCCACTATAGTAACTTAGATAGTGAAAGGTAGATGCCACTAGTCCAGCATCTTATTCATGCTGAACTTGATGACTACGCTATTTATGGTGGATTTAGAGCTTGATATTTTTTCTTGTCCTGACTTCTATTTTAGCAAACTCGGTAGAGGGAGTTACCCTGATTCGTCTTAGTTGACTTGTTAGGTGAATGTTAGAATACTTTCTGCCCTATGCTTAATGCTTTGATGAGCTTTGTGAAAGGTTGAGCTTTGGTTATTTTAGGATTTGTAGATCTTCCTGTCCTAGCATTGTGCTTGACGGACTCGTTGAAGGGTGCATACAGATGACCTAGCCTTCCAGCTTATATTAGGTCTATAATGTTGAGTTATCAATCTTGTAATAAGTACTCTAATAAATTGAATAACCATGAAATCCCTTTAGTTCGGCCATCGACTTTGTATAAACTATGGAATTTCTTCCTCGATCCCGTGTTTTTTGTTTTGACGGACTTGATGAGGAAATTGACTTTGATCTGTGGTTGGTGTTTGATCAGTCTATTTGAAAATATATTGGGATATAACCTTGTAGGTATACAAGAATTGGCTCAAGGTGGCTCTGGGTTGAGAATTATTTTCTCAGATTATCTTGGTCCATCGATCAAGTAGAAAGATCTCTTGGATTCTAGGTTGTTGTAACCACTAAGCTGAATTTAGTTTGAGATTTAACAGCTATCATCATTGGACTGACGAGCAGGGGCTCTTTCACTGCAACCTTTTCTTGCGGCTTGTTGAGTGAGGAGAGCATTAACAACTCGACCATTTATGGGCTTGTTGAGTACGACCTTTAGAACCTACTTGGGTCTTCTACTTAAGCTATGGTAGATTGGTGATTTGGTCATCAGACTAATGAACACGGGCTCTCTCACTGTGGCCTTTTCTTACATCTTGTTGAGTGAGGAGAGCATCAGCAACTTGACCATTCATGGGCTTGTTGAGTTCGACCTTTAGAACTCATTCATGTCCTAGACTTGAAGATGTAAAGGTTGATATTTTCCAACTTAGTTGATTGAAGCTTCCCAAATTGTGAGTTTTTTTTACTTGATCTTCAACATTTAACGAATCTTGGAGGGAAACTTTTGACATTTAGGATTGTCTTTTGTGCATTAAACTAGATTTTTTTTGTACTTGCAAGAGCCAACAACTTTAATAATAGTAATTATAGATATATTCAGGGATCTTGGCATAAAGCTCGATGTCAACTCGAATGTATATACAAGAAAATCTTATGTTTCAGGAAAGGATTGAACAACTTAGATTATAAAACTAAAATATCTCTATCTAATAGGGGATTGGCACTAGTTCAAAAATGTATTACAAAATTTGATTTCTTTAATATAAATAAATGTAGCTCATTCTAATTATAATATATATTTATCTAAGGATCTCGGCTTGAGGCACGATGTCAACTTAGCCAAATATATAAAAATGCCCCCTGTCTAACAGGGCTTTATTAACTTGAAAATGCATTCTCGCCATGAAAATTTTCAAGTGACATTGCATGTGTATTTGGCATGAAAGCCTTACTAGTGCAAGATTCATTTAAGTATTTATATACTTATCCACAGTCAGTTATGATATTTTTTGAGATATCGACCGTTGATTGGTAGCATTAGTCGTTGATCATTCATGTCAATAAGCTGGTAGGCTCCTCCTTTGTACACCTTCTCTATGACATAAGGACCTTCCTAGTTAGCTTCAAATTTATCATCGATCTTGCGATGAGGGATGATTGGCCATCTCAGCACCAGAACTAATTCACCTTTCTAGAATGTCTGAGGGCGTACAGAACTATTGAATGCTTTGGACATCCTCACTCGGTAAATTTCTAAACTTTGTTGAGCTTGGAGTCTAACTTCGTCAAGTGCATCTAACTCTTCTATTCGTAGACGAGCATTCTCATCTTGAGTAAGATTAAATTGGACAGCTATTCGAAGTGATGGTAGCTCAACTTCTAGTGGCAAAACAACTTCAACTCTAAATGTTTGAGCATAAAGAGTGGCCTTGGTTGGCATTTTATAAGTTGTTCTATATGCCCAGAGTGCTTCCATCATTTTAATATGCCACTCTCTTTTATTCTTCATGAGAATCTTTTTGAGCAACTTCACTAAGGTTTTATTAAAAGCCTCTGCCAAATCATTGGCCCTTGGATTGTAGATTGATGAGTACCGCCAATCGATTTTATGTCGATCAGTGAATTTGTATATCTTCACACTCTTGAAAGCCGGGTCGTTGTCTAAAATGATTCATCGTGGCACCCCGAAACTATAAACAATATTATTGGTGAAGAAGTCAATGACTCGATCAGTAATGACTTCCTTAAATGGAGCGAACCATTTGAGAGAAGTAGATTTGCTAAAATGAATCGATGTTCAGCTGATGATGGAGGATCGATCGGGCCAATTATATATATTCCCCAACATTCAAATGGCCAAGATACTATCGTCGGATGTAGCAGATTTGGAGGTTGATGAATGATGTTACCATGGACCTGACATTCATGACACTTTTTGGCATGATCAATATAATCTTTCACTATCGATGGCCAATAATATCTCATTCTCCTGATTTTAATTGCCATCTTGGGACCTGATTGATGGGCGCCGCAAAACCCTTCATGAATTTTAGTTATTATATTGCTAGCTTCATCCAGTCCTAAACATCGTAGCCACATCTGTTTGAAAGATCTATGGTATAGAGCGTGTCATTAACATATGCATAGCGTAGTATTCTTTTCTTTATTTGTGAGACAAATGATTTACCGCTAGGGAACTTCCCTTCTTTAAAATAGTCGATGAATGGTCGCCTCCAGTCATCAGATACTTTTACTATGAAAGTTTCTTGTTGTATTTCTGAAAACTCGTCACACTTGGAATTCTCTTGAGTTGATTTCTTTTGTTCTTATAATGGAGTGTGAGGAAGAACCGAAGTTGCATCCTACTTGCTTACGCTTAACAACCCCTCTTCCTGTGGGGAGTATGGATTTATAGGTTGAAAAACTCGACGAGTGAATACATTGATCATCACATAGTCATCATTCATACTCATCATCTCCTTAGCCAGTTTGGCTAAATAATCTGCCTTGCCATTCTCTGATCGAGACTCGAGTCATGTGACATTTGGAATTTGTTTCATCAACTCGAGCACTCATTTGTGATAATAGGCCAACTCAAGCTTGTTGATCTTATAAACACCCAAGACTTAATTGATGACCAATTGAGAATCTCCTAATATTTACAAATTCTTTATACCGATAATAATAGCTTCTTCAAGGCCTGCTACTAATGCTTCATACTCGATTTCATTATTAGTTCAGGGTTCAGTTAATCCATATGAGTGTCTTATTATTCCTTCTTCCGGTGTTATGAAAATAAGACTGATGCCAGCTCTTGCTTTTAGAAGATTTGGAGGTTGAGCGGGCTTGATTGACGATGCTTCATCAAAATACATTTCCTATATTTGCAACCTCTCTCTCTCTCTCTCTCTCTCTCTCTCTCTCTCTCTATGGGTGAGCAAGATTTTCTCATCTAGCAAATTTTCATTAAGTGGAGAGTCTGCTGTGATAGGATGTGCAGCGAGAAAGTCAACCAGAACCTGTCCCTTCGCTGCTTTTTGAGGGATATATGTAATGTCAAATTGCAAGAGTAGAATTGCCCATCTAGCCAATTGACCTGTCAATGTTAGTCTTGTCATCAAGAACTTCAACGGATCAATCTTTGAGATCAATGTTATCTTATGTGATAACATATAATGTCAAAGCTTAGCAAAGAAAGATCGGCATGACTTTCGAGAGTACTTTGCACTCCTATAAATCTCTGATTGATATAGTACAATGCATTTTCTTTGCTTTCTTCATTGTGTTGTGCAAGCAATGCTCTGAGGGATTCTTCTAGTGTAGCTGTATACAAAATGAGAGGCTTCCTAAGGATTAGCGCTGCAAGAATTGGTGAGTTCAATAGATATTTCTTGATGCTATCAAAGGTTTCTTGACACCCTTTATCCCACTTGAATGGAGCATTCTTCTTCATCAATTTTTCAAAGAGTTGGCATACACCCGATAGATTTGATATAAAATGAATAAATGTGAGTTTCCCTTGTAATGAGTGGAGATGACGTAAACTCTTGGGCAGTGGCATCTCAATGATTGCTTTAATTTTTGTAAGATCAATCTCAATTCCTCAATGGCGTACAATGCAGCCAAGGAATTTTCCATATGAGACTCCAAATGCACATTTGAGGGGATTCATCTTAAGATTATATTATCTTATTCTCTTGAATATAATCCTTAGATCATCAAGATGATTTTTACGATCTATACTTTTAACGATGAGATCATCGACATGGAATTCTACCTTCTAATGAATCAACTCATCAAAAATACTAGTCATAGCCCTCTGGTATGTAGCTTCAGCATTCTTCAATCTGAAGGACATGACTATATAGCAATATATACCAATTGGCATCCTGAATGATGTGTGTTTTTATCTTTGAGAGCCATCTTGATTTGATTGTAACCCGATGATCCATGCATGAATGAGAACATATCATAGTTGGAAGTACCATCCACTAGTAATTTTGATATTGGAAGTGGAAAGTCATATTTTGGGCATGCTTTATTTAGATCTCGAAAGTTAATGCAAATACATATTTGACCATTTTTCTTTCTCACTGGTACAATATTGGCTATCCAGTATGTGTACTTCTCTTCTCAGATGAAGCATGTTTCAATGAGCTTTTTAGTTTCTGTAACCACCTATTCTCCAATCTCCAACCTCATTCACCTAGGAGCTTGTTTATTGGGTGTTGCATCTGGCTTAATAACTAATCTATGAACTATCACATCAGAGGATAAGCCTAGCATTTCAGAATATGTCTAGGCAAAATAGTCATTAAATTCATATATCAGGATTTTTATTTCTTCAATGTTTTCATCAGGTAGAAGAGCACTGACAAAAGTTGGTCGGAGATCATCTTTTATTTCCAAGTTGATTTCTTTTAGCTCATCCATGGTAGCTCCCTGTCCACCATCTTTGAGTTCATTGAGTGTTGGTTTGGCTTCTACCACCATATCATTTGTGGATTGACTTCATAAATGCCATCTTCATTTTTAGTCTTAGTCTCATTCTCTTCTTCTGTTACCATATAGCAAGCTCTTCTTCGATAGTATTTATGTTAAACATATTCAAGGCCTTTAGTGGTGTAGTTATCATTTTTTGTGAGGTTTGTGAGCTCTTTATACTCTAAAGAGCATCAAAGAAGTGAGCTCGCCACTTATCCATTCCGACATCAACCCCTAATTTGTGCATCATTCTTTGAATCTTTAGAGGATAGTATTTTGGCATCATTATGGGGATTATATCATTAGATTCATCAAACTGCATGAGTAAATCAGAATCTTGATTATAACACTTCTCAAACTTGTAAAATGAAGTTTCGGGTCTATCACACCCAGGTAGAGGAGGTACATAAAAGGTCTTCAACTCCTCAACAATGTGAACTTCTCGTGGAGTAATTTCTTTGAAGTATTGAGAAGGGACTGGTGTGATCACAAGTGAATCTTCTGATATCAATAGATTTGCCACCCTTATTAAAGTGGCACATTAAGCCTCACCTTTATATGTGGATTCAAACTCATAATATTAATCAGACTATTCTACTTTCTCCTTTCCCTTCCTAGAAGATTCAAAGGTCAGCTTGGGCTTGATAGGAATTTTGTCTTCTTCTTCTATATCACTACCCAATTAAGGAACTTCCCTCTTTAGCTTGGATGATATTTTAGATATTTTTGGAAGAACCGACATCACCTTCTTTCTTCCTTTTTGTTTCATATCTTCTTTCACTTCATTCAATAGTTTTGTAGCTTTTAAGGTTGATGACGTTGACTATTGAGGCTTAGGATCCTTTTGGAGGAAGTATTTATTATCTTCATAGATCTTTGCCTCATGGACAGCAAATGGTTGAAGATTGCCAAGGATCCTGTGCTCTTCTCCATCTTTTTGATACATTATGCATTGATGAAAAGTGGACGGAATCATTCCATACTCGTGGAGCGAAAGGATGACCCAACAGTGCTCTGAATAAGGTGTCAACATCTACCACATGGAACTTAGCATTCGTATAAAGTTCATCGAATCTAAGTGGAAGCATAAAAGATCCGAGAGTCTTCTATCCCTTTTCATTAAAGCCATGGATCATTAGCTTATCTTGGTCGAGATGTTGAATGTCGAGAGATAATCTTCTTAATGCTCGTAGACTCATGAGATTGACTAATGAGCCTGGGTCGATTAGAATTCTATTGATTATAATACCATCGCTCTCCACGGAGACATATAATGGGCAGTTGTATTCTGATGTCCTAGGAACGGGGTCTTCTTTAGAAAAGGTGATCATTGGAAGATCTTGAGATTGTAACTTCGCCATACACGCTCGCAAAATATGCTTCATATTTCTCTGGATCTTTAAAAGCCTAAATCAAGGTCTCATGGAGATCCTTTGACATCAATAGGGCCTCATACACACTCAGTTATGCATGGATCTTTCTCGAATGTGATAGAATATTGTAATAAATTTCTTTACCAATGTCAGATTTCTTACTAGGCTGTTCAGGAATAATGTTTTCATTGACTTCAATATTTTTATCTTTATCTTTGTTTAGTGGGCCTTTCCTTAGTGGTGGCTGCAATGTCTTACCACTTCTTAGTTGCACTTGAGCTGCTCTATCTAGCTCAGACTCTTCTGAAGAAGTATCACCTTCACAATCACCATTTATCTCTGAAACTTTTGAATCGCTGCCCAATTTTATACCCTCCATGTGAGATTTAATTGAAGATTCTAAATCATCCCAATCAAGGAAGCATAGATCTTCTTCTGAGCCATCATCTGATTGTCTCGCCATCAGACAGGCTTCAAAGATTACCCTTTTGAGAATTTTTCTTCTTGATGGAATAAATTTCTTGAGTTTACCCATTCATGTTGTATTTAATGAAATAATCTGATTCCCTCTGTCATCAGAATAAGAGCTTCATAGAGAGGCATCTGACATCACCGAGGTAAGCCGACATGTCTCTCTAGGCAATAGTTCTTCAATATCATCTTCTTCTCTATTTATCTCAGTGATTTGGAGTCCCAACATAAAGTCAACAAGCTTGATAGGTTGCATCGCTGGTTGCTAATATTCTTCTAGATTATTAATAATCTTTTGTGTTGTAGTCTTCCTCTTAATTTTGTTTTATTTTGCTTGTTTCTTAGATGCACTTAGTTTACCTTGAATAGTTATTCTCATGCAATATGCCTTTCTTGAAGTATCTTTTGAGGTTGAAGTGCTTTTGGTATATATTTTAGCCTAAGTATTGGTTCAAGCGGTGACTTCCACTTGATACAAAGGACACCTTCAGTTTTAGCATTTTCAATGGTTTCTTTGAGACTGCAGTCTCCCCTCGATCATCTTCCATTGACTTTTTTTTTACTTTATCTTTTGTGGGGGGAGAGAGACGTAACCACCATTGTAGATTCTTTCTTTGGGTGAATAAGGACACTTTGGAAGTGTGAATCTCCTATATTTTCTTTCTATCCGATTTTGAATACATAACAATCCTCAATTGGGTGGCTAATCGATGATAGGCGATATGGATTATGGATTTGATTTAATTCTTCTAGCCTTTTGCATTATGGTAATTCCATTCCAGCTTTGAGTGCCTGGCAAAAAATTTAGCCACACTTTATCTCTTAAAAGAATATTCTTTATTCATCTTTTCTTTGAGAGATGGTTGCATACATTCCATATCACCCATTGATTGCCTCGGTCACTCTCCACCACTTGAGAAATTTTAGGGTTTCTCATTGCCTCCAAAGACAAGTTTGGGCTGAGGGTTGACTATTGTTTGACTTTTTCTTTAAAGTAAATAGGTTGTTTTCCTTTATCAATATTATAAACTACCCATCTTCCCTTTCCTGAGGTATAAAAAGTTGAGTGTGATTCACTCCTTCTTCTTTTTATTTTGTCTGAATAACTTTCAGACTTTGAGAAATTCAACTTCTCAAACTTGGCTACTCGACCGAGCAGCTCCTGAAAGGTAGTGATAGAAGTCATGCACAGACATGGTGCCATCTTATTATCAATATTTCCCATCAACAGCTGGATCGCATGCTCCTCCTCCAATTATTATTCACAGCTCATACTCATATTATGCCAACGTGTGATGTATTTGGTCATCCTTTATCCTTTCATTTCTTTAATGAGATCTATAATTATCTTTTTAACCGCATTGGTGAATCACTTAATGAACATAGTTTCTAACTCAGCAAAAGTCTTGATCGAGCATTTGGCAATTCAACATACCATTCAAAAGTAGTTAATGTTAGACTGCTAACAAACTGACAAAATAATAAAGCATCATTTTCTCCAGTATTGACGCATGTCACTTTGAGCGTAAGTGTTGTCAGGATTACCATTACCGAAGGTATTAAATTTTGGCATTGAATAGCCTTTGGGGTATGGCACTTGGTCATACTCTAGGTAAGGGCAACCTTTATTTACTAATTTTTTGGCTGCTCACTAATGCTTTGATCTTCTCATTCAAAATAATTTATAGTTGACCGTCAGCGTTCATATATGCTAGCCAAATTTTGATGAATTGGAATGCCAAATGATTAAATTCATTCCTCCCATCATGAGCACTTTGTGCTCCTGAAGTTTGAGGTGATGGCTCTATAGGTGGGTTTATAAGCATCGCATTAATAGCCTATAGATTGGCAATTGGAACGGGCACTAATGCTGGTGCCACTGCAACATTCTTTTACGTCATTTGCATCATCAAATTCATTTGCACCATCATTTTGTTTATCTTTGTGTTAAGCTATGCAATCTCTTTATCGTTTGCCCTCATTTGGTGTTTCATATACCTTTGTGCATGGGCTATTGTGGTTGCATCAGCAAATACAAGATTCTCTTCCCTTTCTGATTCTTCTCTTCGATCATCATCTGAGGAAGGACTTAAATGCTCTTCTTCATCCTATCTTTCGGGAGGAGCTGTGGGTAAGATGGTATGTTGATGTTGATTATAGAAGTAAGTACCAAGCTGATCATCATCTTGACCTACCATATAGACCACTTATATTCCCATCGTTTCGTCATTGTCATCATCATCTTCTTCTTGAATCCTCACTTCTGAGCATCGTCTCCGATGGATCTCAGGCTCAGGTTGCGGCATGAACATTTCTTCAATTGGAGGGCTTCGATCGAAGTTGACTACCTCCTGAGGAGATGGAGCTACTTGGTGATGGGATTCCCTGGAGGATTCTTCAGGGTGTCGACCATCCATTGGCTCATTAATGATAATCTTGTTTTTTGGGACCCATTCCTGTCGAGCTCTATCACTAGCGGATCTCCAAAAATACAAGCTGGATGTCACACATTTATTACTTTTCATAATTGATTTTTCTTGAGGCTTTAGTTTCTATATTTGTTTTCCCTTATGCTGAAACCTTTCGATGGTGAATTCCTGTACATGTGATCCAAGTGTCACGCTCAGATGATCACCGCACAATGGCTGCTTATAATAGTCTTTAGTGTTTATTAATACTGAAGACAGCTTCCCCATTGGAGCTTTCTCAGCTTCTCCGATGACTGGCCCCTGATATTTCTTCTTCATAAGGCCATTTTCTTTGATAACCTTCAACACTATGTGCACTCTGGTAGACAGAATCTCAGGTTGCTTCTTCTGAAGGGTTAGAGCTTATTATTGCTAATTCCAAAAAGATTGTTTGATTTCACCAGTGGAGCTATTCCTCTTGACCCACCAGATTTTTTTGTACATTTGCTTATGCGGCTGCTATTTGTGTGATTGGTGGTTCAGGCAATAGTGGTTGAGCTCGTAGCTCGGATTCATTCTTCTCTATCTTCTTAGCTTACCTCCATATGAGGAAGCCTCATTATCATGCCTTCCAACACAAATGGCTCGGTGGTAAGGAGGTAACATTTATTGGATCCAATGAAATTTTTTGGCCAATAACAGTCTTTTTTGTTAGTGGGGTTTCTAGATGTCCCAATCTTTCAAACACAGAGGCCCTCTTCCTTGGAGCTTCAGTAATAGTAGTTTTAATTAGCCTTCTTTGCTGCACTGGCACAGGTGCACATCGTGCAATCATTTTGACTAATTGAGGCCTTTGAAATTGACTTCGGGCAAGTAGGTTATGAACAGTTGCATCATGGTTGGCAACGATAATAGTTGGGAAGTCCACGCTACCAAACTAGATGGTAGCTCCTACATCCCCAGTATTGATAACAGCGTTAGCCAGATGGATGTTAGCTTTGCGGCCTAACTTGACAGTGAAGGGTGTGTTCTGGAGATCCATTCTGTATAAATGAAATATGGGGATTAGTAATCAACAATTGATATATCACATCATCCTTTTAAAATGCAGAGATACAATAAAACAAATATGATAAAATATAAGAACAAATTATGTATAAAAGAGATTTTGAAAACTTCAGAATTACGTTCATTATAAAAATAATTGACTTTTAATCAATTTCATTTTATAAATAACTTTAAATTTAACTTTATTATACTCTACTATTATAACTTTGATTCGATTAGCCAAAAATGAAAGAGAAACCGTCCCAGTGTGCCAAAATCGTGGGCTCAAAATTTGCACCTCGATGAAGAGAGTAGATTAAATGTCGGTTAAATTTTTAGAAGGCAAATGGAATTGTAGATAAGACACTACCCAGAGATTTCACCCTCATTTTGTGAGGACTTTAGATCTGGTTTCATGTTTCCTATAAGCACAAGCACCTATAATTAATTACCCCTCTCAATGCTGAGAGTGAACTTTCGATTAAGGCTAGTCGTTAGATCACTAAGTGCGTAGCGTATAGTAGTAGCATGTGGAGTTTTAGAATTTAGATTTATGAAATTCATTATATTTAACTTAAAGTGGATGATTGGGGGAATGATGGCGATCTAGATCTCATGGTTCCCGTCATCTCGGGCATCGTGGTCCAGTCTACTTAGTCAAAGAGGTAGTCATGACGGCGAAGGATCCTTGTCAGCAGCCATGGGTTTTGTCTTTCATGAGAACCTTGTAGACCTAGGGTGGTGTTTATCTAGGAAGACAAGTTTTAAGTCCACCTTAGCTGGCAAAGGGTCTTTTGCCCAATCAAGTGCACTCTATAATTCACAACTCAAGGTGCAGAGCCATTGGAGAGCATACGAGCTACAGTCATGACCGTAATATAATGGAGTCATTTGGCACCAGCCACCCGATTAGAGGACTCTAGTCGTAACTGCATCATATGTGGAGCCTATTGGTCAAGCCCTGTAATCAGAGGACATGGGCCACATCCTTATTGGCATGAGATTAATTGAGAGTGAGTAAATAAATACACTTAACTTGACATTAGCTCTTTTGTGATCTAGAGTTTTCTTAATTTATCAACTCCGACAAACAATTGTGGAAGGTGGATAGATTGAGTTTTGCTTTAAGTTCTTTAAAGATTGAATTCCATTTAAGCATTTAACATTTATTAACATGTTGGATTTTACATTTTAATTGATGCTTAATTTATATTAATTCGAGTTGATATTTTAAACATATGTTGATAGTAGCATCCCATCCGGTTGAAATCTCTATTCAACGCAACCATCATTGGGGTATTAATGATTTGAGCATTCATACTATAATTTGATAATTTTATTTTGAGATTGAACCCCTCCGATCAAAATTTACAATCAGCACAATCATCTCTAGGGTAGACCTTGTCAACTTTGCTCATTTGCTAACAAAAGATCAGGTCTATGACCTCTATTCATGAATTTGGATTTGAGATTATTTAACATAGATATTTTGAAAATTTAGATAATAATAACCCCCTCTGGTTAGATTTTACAATCAACACAGTCATTATTGGGGTTAAATCAAATTCTCTTCTTTGTCATTAAACATTTGATTTAAAATCAATCCTGTCAACTCCTATTTTGCAAGTAGGATTAGATTGATTAAGTGGGACTTATGACTTCACCATATAGATAAAGCGGCCTAGTTGAACTTAATTCCAATTTCATTGAATTTTATACAGTTTATAAAATTTGCATGTTTCATGAGATAATTGGGGTTAAGCATAAGACATTTCTCATAAAATGTGTAAATAACTTGAGAGTACTTGCACACTTCTTTGAATTTATTTCTCTCATTATTTGCATAAATCTCAAAGCAGTGAGTAGAAGTTAATGATTGCTTCGAAATGAATACCATATTATTTAAAAAAATATTGGCACATATCCCATTGCATTGAACGTTAATTTTCCTCTTGGGATGTGTGCTCAATTGACTTATTATTTTCATTCACTCATATACATATTGATATATCAATTCATGTATTGTATTGCCTTGAAATATGTGCATAACTCATTTCTTTAAATTACTTGCACGTATTTGAGGCAATTACCTTAAAATCATGCATATTTTTCTTGTTCACATGCATCTTAATGCAAATAATTTGAATTCAATATATTTTCATTTCAAAATGTATGCAAGATTTATTATTTTCATCCATATTATCTAGTCATTTCACATAAATAAGTATTTTCCTTCTCTCTCTCTTTATTTTGTCTTCACATGATTGTCACTTAATGAGAAAGATTCTATTTTATTTCTATAAATAAGGAGAGTGAGGAGGTATCCTTTCCCACATCACTCATTCTTTTCATTTACACCTCCTGAGCTTTGAAGATTACCAAGTGTTGTTTATAGGTACATCTTCTTTAATCCTCATTTAAATTTATAGAATTCTTATCTTCTTCTTTTTTTTACATTTACTATTAGCCTTGATTGAAATTTCTTTTGTATTTAATTAGGTTTTTAAACACTTATGAGTATGTTTTATTACTATTTTATAAGTCCAGATGTTCGTAAAAATTTCGACAGCATCTCTCCTAGTCGGGGTGATTTCTACTAAAATTAGGCATGTCCACCCGTCTAAAAAGATGTGTATGGATGGTATTTTACAACAACGCGTCGTAAGTCCTCCAACATATCCATCTAAAAAAACACGCATAGACTCTTCGAGTACCTACATAAAATTAAACGCAATATATTTTGTATATGCAAATGAGGTGGCAACCAATATATATATATATATATATATATATATTCATTATTTTGATTTTTTCCGCTATTTTTTTTTTCTTTTCTTGCTCTCTGTATATCACTGAAAAAGAGAGAAAGAGAGAGGGGGAGAGAGAGGGAGAGTGAGTTTGTTTTGAGAGAGATAGCAGGAAAATAATATATATATATATATATATATAATAAAATAAAATAAAATTTTTATCTTTCAGTAAATCGAAAGAGAGAGAAAGGGGAGAGAAATGGGGAGAAAGGGAGAGAGAGAGAGTTAGTTTTCTCTTTTTTTTTTAGCTCACGGAAAGAGAGATAGAGAAAGAGAGAGACGGAAAGACGGAGAAAAAGAGAGAGAGCAGAATATATATATATATATATAATATAATATAATAAAATTTTTGTCTTTCAGTAAATCGAAGAGAGAGCGAGAAAGGAGAAGAAGAAAAAAAATAAATAAATAAAGATTTTTTCTCTGTAAGCCGTGAAGAGGGAGAAGGAGTATAAGAGAAGTTGATGAAAGTCAATACTTGAAATGAAGGAGTCGGCTTGAGGAATGGACAAAGAGGAGAGAAGCATAGAAACCTACTATTTGAGAAATCAAAAAGAGAATAGATGTTTGGCCGAGAGATCAGGGATCAGGAACACGAGCTGGACGTCGAAAACAAAAACGAGAGAAGGCAAAATTTTAGAATAAGCATGCTAAATTAATGGATTAGGCATATTTTTAAAAAAAATTTAAAAATAGGCACAATCGTCTTAAACGGCGACGGGTATAAAAAAATTATTTTTAAGAAATTATGAACGGAATTTGAGCGAAAAATTGCAGATAGGTCTATTTGATTCAGATATTTGCAATTTAATTTTTTTAATATCTAATTTTTAAAAATAAAATATAAAATAATATTTTTGAAAAAATTGAAGTATCTCAAAAAAATAATTACAGAATTATTTATAGTTATATTTGATCAGAATATTTTAATATACTGTAATTTTAATTTTATTTTTTTTATTTCTAATTTTAAAAAAATAAAATATAAAATAATAATTTTAAAAAAGTTGAAATACCTCAAAAAAAAATAATTGCAGAACTATACATAAGAAGTATTTATAATTTATGTAATTTTAATTTTAATTTTTTAATATCTAATTTTAAGAAAATAAAATACAAATTAATAATTTTTAATAAACGTGCGACTCGCCAAAAAAATTTTTTAAAAAAATTTCTTAGCTCTCAACGAAAATTGCAGAATAAGTCTTTTGATAGGAGTATTTGCAATTTACTTTACTGTAATGTTAATTTTAATTTTTTAATATCTAATTTTAAGAAAATAAAATATAAAATAATAATTTTGAAAAGTTGAAATACCTCAGAAAAATAATTGCAAAATTATTTATAAGTTTATTTTATCCAAATATTTACAATTTATTGTAATTTTAATTTTAATTTTTTTAATTTCTAATTTTAAAAAAATAAAATATAAAATAATAATTTTGAAAAAATTGAAGTACCTCAAAAAAATAATTGCAGAACTATTTATAAATTTATTTCATCAGAAGTGTTTATAATTTACTGTAATTTTAATTTTAATTTTTTTAATATCTAATTTTAAAAAAATAAAATATAAAATAATAATTTTGAAAAAGTTGAAGTACCTCAAAAAAATTAGATATTAAAAATTATTAATTAGTATTTTATTTTTTAAAATTAGATATTAAAAAAATTAAAATTAAAATTACAGTAAATTATAAATATTTCTGATGAAATAAACTTATAAATAGTTCTATAATTACGAGGTATTCTTTCAAAATATTATTTATTTTATTTTTTAAAATTAAATAAAATTAAAATTAAAATTACTAAATATAAATATCCGGTTCAAATATAACTATAAATAATTCTGCAATTATTTTGATATTTCAAACAAAATTATTATTTTATTTATTTTAAAAAAATTAGATATTAAACAAATCTTATCCAAATCAAATAGACCTATCTGCAATTTAATTTCTTTTAAAAAAAAATTTTTGTAGGCATTCTGCAGGCATTTGCGATTTGAATATATGTACCAGTGTTAAATATTGTTACATTTTAAATTTTTTTAAAAATATGCATAATCCGCTAATTAAGATTTTAAGCATGCTTATTTTTAAAATTTTGCCGTTTTTTTAATGGGATGGCTTTCTTAGGTTTACATTTTTATTTTTATTTCAATTCTTTTGCTAGAAAAAGACGGAACGAGTTTTCTGCATACGAGGCGGAATGAGTTTTCTGCATACGAGGCGGTGATTAGCGTACGAAGTTCCAGAAAGCCCATTTAAAATATTAACTATGTCCATTTTTAGATATTTTGAAAGTTTGCCTCGGCTCAAAAGCCCATTTAAAATTGGAGTTAACAATATATACATTACCTAATTGATTTTATAGAGAGATTTTTTTTTTTTTGACTTATTTTCATCAACTAACATTTTTACTAATCCTTTATATACTAACAAACTACTCCACCTACTATGATTTAAAGTAGATAGCATACTTATCAATAAAATAAATATTGAATTTAATATTATTTAACATTAGTTTATGTTTATATATATATATATATATATATATATATATATATATATATATTATTATTTAGTATTAGTCTAGCTCACTCAATTTATTTAATTTACAGTGACAATAACTATTCACTTGTTTTAACTTTACGTTCTTTTCTTTTCTTTTCTTTTGTTCCTCTTTTTTTAATAAAAAAAATTTAAGTATCTCGATTCACATGCCACCTCCTCACATACTTAAATGATTATATGTTTCACATTTGTGTGTCACTTTATGCAAGGTAGATATTTATGTTAGGTATTTTCAATGTTTCAAATTTTCAAATTTGTTTCACAAACGATCTTATTTAATTCGTCGAAATTAAATGGCACTCAAACTTGTAATGTTTTGACTTTTTGTTTGGTCATTGATTTATTTCAATGATAATTGGGATGTATATGACATATTAAATGTCGCTTGTTTTTTATCATCATCTTGTTAGTAATCATTATCATTTCAAGGGTTTTGTAGACCTTTCTCTATAACAAATTAACAACAAAACTAAACCCAACAATAAGTCACTCTACCTTAGAGATTTTTAGGTCAACATAAATTAATGATATGAGGTTTTTAAGGTGTATCTTATTTTCATAATCTATGTGTATATTTTATATTTTTAATTTATTATGCTCCAGCACTTATCATTCTATATATATTCAAAAATTATTTATATATATTTGCACAGTTCCAACTATTATTATTATTATTATTATTATTTATTCTCTCAATTTAATTCTTTACATGCAAATTATAAAAAAAATTCGTTATTTTATTTCACTGTGATACTCCCACCATTCATTTAATATAATTATTTATTATTCTAATTTTCACAAAATGTCACCCTGTGTGAGAAATGTGATCATCTCAACATTTTACTTTATCACATTGATTTTATATCAGTAATTAGTTTTAAGAAAACATATACAATCATTGTTAAATAAAATCACGCTTAACCTCATAATAATCACCTATCACATAAGTTGATACTTTTTTATTTTAAATGGTATATCCATATATTTACGTTTATTCTTTTATATAATTGATTCAATACACTCAAATATGTTATACATTAAGGAGATGTTTAGGATCAATTTTGTTTTATTTTTTTATATTTTTATTTATATGTTATTTTTAAAATAATGTTTATTTGATGTATTTTTTATGTATTTTTATTTTTGTTTTCAAAAATAACTAATATTATTTTTAAAATACTCAAAATAGTTTTTAGATATTTTTGAATATTTTTAAAAATAATAACCACCAAATAAATTTTATCTTAAAATAAAATATAAATGAAACAAAATATAAATATAAATAAAATAAAAATTATCCCAAACCTCTCCTAATAGAATTGATAAATCATAGGCTAGAAATTGACAGAATCAGTCCCTTCGTATGATAGTCTTAGTAAAAGTGTTTCGTTAATAAATTAAGGTAGTTTTCAAGTTCTATATAAGTTAAAAAGTAAAGATACTGAAATACTTCACGGATCTTTAGGAACAAATACAACTAATGAAGAACATTAATGATAGAACTCTATCTTGTACTAAAAAATACTCTTATCCTCTAAAGTAATCCATCTCTATTGAATTTATAAATTATATTTTTTATAAAATTGTGATAATTCTAAGAAATATAAGAGTTAAATTTACAGTCATGAAAAATAATGATGATAGGGTGTCATTATTTGTCAAAATACTCATCATCTCATGAATAATTTGATGTCATAAATAGCTTATAAATTAATAATTTGTAGAGATTATAAGAACTTTAGGAAGTTTAGGTCTACACATATAAATAATGTGAAAACTAAGGTGATTTATTAAAATTAGACACCATGCTTGCATTGATGTCCATGAGGAAAGGTCAAAGAGCTGATCTGATTTCCTCCCTCCTAAGTGTCATAAAGCTGAAGGCCATCACGAGATGAGTAATTATGCCTATACATGAAGGAAGACAAGAAGAAAGTGTGTGCCCATTTTAATTAGTCAATATTTGTTAGCTTGTTCAAACTTATTTTGCTCATATTCAAACAATATTTGTGTTATTATAATTGATATGACGAAAATTCTGATGCAATCTTGATGCTGAGCAAAGATGAGAATTATGTGACATAAATATTGGAAATGACATGAGAAATTCTTAAAACTCTCAAATATGGAGTGTTTATATAATTTCCTAGGTTCAAAAAAGATCTTATAATTTTCTTGAGCATTCAAATACACAAAATATATCATATGATAAGGGAATCATCATCTGTGATAAGGGAGTGTTGGATTTTCATGTATTTGAGTACTTGATACTTAAATTCATTATAGTATGAGGGAGAGCAAGAGGAGAGAGCTCAAGATCATAAAAATGAGTTGGGATTTTGGTTGATTGCGTGAGGGGTCTGGATGAAGATTGATCATCATGAGGATTCTGATGGTCATCGTGAACATCGTAACATCGTGAAATCATCTATTATATTACTATGTCCCTTTTTATATATTTGAATCCTTGTCGATATTACTAAAATAGATACATAGTGGAAGTTTTTTATAGAGGATTTTTTTTTTTGAGATTTTGGTAAAACATTTTCTTTGTTTCTTTAAATCTTTGTATGTTGGTTTACAATAAAGCGAAAATTTTACTCTTGTTGGTTTCATATGATAATTAATTTGATGAAACAATCAATTGCACAAGCCACATTTATCTATTAATTGAGAGCTTCGACTTTCAACTAGATATTTTAGATTTAAATTTTTGTATATATGTTGTATGTATGAGTCTGCGATTAAAATATCTAAAAAATAATAATAAGTAAAGTTAGAGATCAACCGATAATGTGATGAAACTTTTTGAATTTTTAGTTCAGTTTTTGAATATCTTAAGACCTAAAATATACCATGTTTTTTTGACATAAAAATTTACAAGTATAATATTTCATGACTTGAAAATTTTACCTCATGAAAATTACAATCAGAGGAAACTTTTACAAATGTACGTAAACATCAATGTGAGATATTAGGGCAGTGATCAAGTCCTCCTTGATCATAATTTCATATTTGGCACTCTGATTTATCAAAAAAGTGATTTTGAAAGTTTGGCTCAGTATGCTTATAAAATTATTATGGCAATTCCGCCCACTTATCTGGATTATCGAGATTTTTATTTTAATCACATTTATAATAAACTTGCTTGTAGCTTCCCACCGTTCGTTGTTCTGTGATTGATTAATGATTTTTTTTTTTTTTTCATAACGGGCACCGAATCATAAATATGATATAAGTAAACTTTAATCTTTTTGACAAACAATAAATTTTAAATTTTTACTAAACTTGATGAGGTAATGATTTGTTTTCTATAAAATAAGAAAAAAGTGGGAAAAAAATAGCCGCTCTTCATTCGAAAATGCTCTGCTTCCTCAAATCTATTATCCCCTGCACTATTTCTCCACCTGCTTCCTCGATTCAATGTAAATCCACTCCAGCAACTACTTTTCTCCCTTCTCAGGTAAAACTCATATCCTCCTCTCTTACCGGATTCAATGACCCTCAAACTCAGCTCCCTCAACCTCTTATCCCTCTCTGCAACGCGAACTTACGCCAATATTCCTCCCTCATCCAATCTTGTATCGACTCCCAATCCTTTGATGCTGGAAGGTCCATCCATGCCCAGATGCTCCGATGGGTTAATCCCTGATACCTATTTGCAAACGAAAATTCTCATGCTTTATGCTAGGAGTGGCGACAGGGTGATGTAGTCACGCAAAATGTTTGATGAAATGACCGAAAAAACTCGACTGCTTGGAACACAATGATCCTAGCCTATTCAAGGGAAAAAGATCATGAGGAGGTTCTCAAACTCTTTACAGATGAGAGATGGAGCATCCCCTAGTAAATTTACATTCCTAGTGTGATTAAGGGATGCATTGTACTGGATGAGAAAGAGGGTGTTTCTCAAGTTCAGAGTTTGATAATTAAGGTCGGATTGAATAGCAATGAAGTTGTGGGCGGGGCTTTAGTTGATGGGTATGCTGGATTTGGATGGATGAATGATGCTTTGCTTGATGAGATTCATGGAGATAATGTGATCAGTTGGAATTCTATTCTTGGGGGTTATGTGAAGCTTTCAATGTTGCAGGAAACTTGGAGTGCTTTTCATGAGATGCTAAGTGTTGGTGATGTGCCTGATCACTTCACATTTGCGACTATTATAAGGGCGTGTGGCTCCTTGAGATCTTTGAGTAAAGGGAAGCTAGTGCATTCAAAACTAATTGTTTCTGGGTATGAATCTGATGTTTTTGTAGAGAATTCTCTTATCGATATGTATGCCTGCTGTGGTGATGAATATAGTAGCAGGATGGTGTTTGAACTAATGAGGGAAAAGAATCAAGTCAGCTGGAACTCTATAATAGCTAGCTATGCTCACCTTGGGTTCCATGAAGAGGCTCTTCATCAATTCTCAAGAATGCAGGATTCTGGTCATCGATGCGATAGGTTTAATTTAGGCAGTGGTCTCATGGCATGTGCTGCATTGGCTGATTTGGATACGGGTAGGCAGTTTCATGGTTACCTGATAAGGAGATCCCTCGATATTGATGTAATACTTGGTACTGCTGTTGTCGATATGTATGCAAAGTGTGGTTGCCCAGAGAAAGCTCACCATGCCTTTGATAAATTGGATGAGAGGAGTGAAGTCTCATGGAATGCTCTAAGTTCAGGATATGTAGAAGAAGATAATGTAGAAGCGAGTTCATCTCTATCATAAGATGAGATTAGCATTCTCGACCAATTCACACTTGCCAATCTGTTAACTCTAGCTGCTAATCAAGGGAGCCTAGATCTAGGAAAGCAGATTCATGCTTACATGATTAGAGTTGAGACTAAACTAAATGTAGTAGTGGAGACTGAGTTGGTTGACATGTATGCTAGATGCAATAGATTAAGAGAAGCTGAAAGTATTTTCTACAGTATGCAGGAAAGGAATAATTACTCCTGGAATTCTTTGATGGATGGACACGAGCAAAATGGTAATTATTCAGATGTGCTATGTTTATTCTATCAAATGCAACTTAATGGGATAAAGCCAGATTGTTTTTCTTTAGACAGTGCAATCTCTTCTTGCATTAGCCTTTCAGATATAAACAGGGGGAAGCAAATTCATAGCTTTATGATTAGAAACATCAGGGAAGATCATAAAATTCTTCGCTGCATGCTTGTTTATTTGTATGCAAAATGTGATTCCATGAACTATGCCTACAAGGTTTATGAGAAGGCTAGAGAAAAAGATGTTTATCTCAATAATGTGATGATATCAGCATTGTTGGCATGCGGAAAAATCGATGAAGCAAGAGAGTTGTTTGATCAGATGGCGGCAGAGCAAACATTAGTTTCATGGAATATGATGCTAATGGGATACTCAAAATGTGATTTCAAGAACGAGGCCTTCAAACTGTTCTTTAGAATGACCAAAGAAGGGGTGATTTATGAACCACTAACTCTTGTTCCTTTGTTTAACCTTTGTGCAAGCATGCCAGCTCTTGAACTTGGGAAGATGCTTCATACCATTGTGATCAAGAGAGGGTTCTCTTATAGTTCAGTAATTTTAGACAGTGCAATGGTTGACATGTACTCAAAATGTGGGTTACTAGAAGATGCTAGAATGTACTTTGATCACATGAATGAGAAATATTGTGGTATGGAATTCAATGATAAGTGGATATGGAAAGCATGGACAAAGCAGAGGTCTTTGAGCTATTCAACCAAATGCGAAAGAAAATGTAAAACCAAGCGGTGTAACCTTCCTCTCTGCCAAAGATGCCCACAAGGGGCAAGTTGAAAAAGGAATAAACGCTTCATCGATGTTAGAGGAACATGAAGTTGAGGTTCGTGAGCACTACACTTGTGTGGTGGATGTTTTAGGACGATTGGATTCCTAGAAGAAGCTAATCAAGTAATCAATAAAATGCCAATAGAGCCTGAGGTGTCAACCTGGGGAGCCTTGCTTGGGGCTTGTCGGTTGCATAAAGAGGTTGATTTAGGTCGGCTCGCTGCAGAGAAGCTCTTTGAATTAGATTCAGAAAATTCTGGCCACTATATTTTGATGGCAAACATCTATTCAATAGCAATGTGGAAGAAGGCTGATCATATAAGAGAGATGAAATCAAGAGGTGTGAAGAAGGAACACGGTAAGTTGGGATCAGATAGATAATGAGTCACACACCTTCCATGCTGGGGATCGAAATCATCCGCTTTGAAGAAATCTGAGGACTTTAAAGGAAAGAAAGATGAAGAGAATGGGCTACGTTCGATAATAACTTTGTGCTTGAAATGTGGATGACTCGAGGAATACTTGCTTGCAGAAGGTTAGAGGTTAGCCTAGGTCTCATTATAAGAGATAAGAGTCGTGTATTATTTAAAACTTGCATATGTGGTGATTGTCATATTGCTATTAAACTCATATGGGATTCGGGAGAACCATATTAGTGAGGGACAATAACAGGTTTCACCATTTCAAAGATGGGGTCTGTTCTTGTGGGGATTATTGGTGATAGAAGCAGCTCAACTAGATTTCATGGATAAGTTTTCTTCTGTGAACAGTACCAGATTTATTGGGAAATATGGAACTCTACCAACTTGGAATCCTAAGAAGGTATTATCTTACTCAGCTCTGTAATTTAACTCCGTATAGATATCTTTTATTTAATTTAAAATTTTGGATCACAAAGATTAATTAGATTTTCATAATTTATTGGATTGGGATTCTCACTTTGTGCATAATGAAACATTCTTCATTTATCCCAACCTTTACTGAACTTTTGGAAAACCTTTGTTATAAACTATAGGATCCAGATTCTACTTTTTTTTTTGTTTAGATCCACGTTATTTAATGCCCACCCCCAATTGTTTTTTATCTATATATTGCTTTCACTTAATTGCCAACTAATGCTTCCTTGATTTTATGCCGTAGATGTCCTTTAAATTATGTTACGTTGCCCATATAATACTCTATGTGTATATATGTATTGTTTAGAAATAGGTTGCATCTTATATAGACTATATCCAACAGTTATGCTATCTTTATCTAACCAGATGCCTACTAAAAATAACTATTACAATACGTATCACTTCAATTTTCAACCCTTTTGATTCTAGTTAATTCTTTTTCAGAAGCGGCTCTCAGTATCTGTTTGTTGCTCAACATCTTCATTTTTTTTTCCTTCAGTCTGTGTGTAACTTTTTGTTTGTTGATATACATGAAGATCATTTTTCTTCAGGCGTGCATGTTTCACCTGGCACCATACTTTTGACTGATTTCTACAGTTTTCACTGGTCTTTTTTCTCTTTAAGAGTACAGAGAAAGTAAAGGGTTTGATTCTCATTTTCCCGGTGATGTCCAGCAAATATGTGAATTTTGGAGATTAGATGTGCGAGGGCAGTGGCAAAATTCATCATATATAGGATGAGCCTTAATGGACAATCGTGGAACTGTACACTACTATATCTTTGAAGTTGCAAGACGCCTTTTGTCTTCTATTGCTGCTTGAGCCAATCACATTGAGCTCCGCCCAATAAAAGATCTCGATCACATTGAGCTGAAAATTTGACCATTAGAACACTTGCGACTGGATGTTGATCTATTCATCAATCTTAATGAGGTCCATCAGTATCGTTCTCATAACCCTTAGTTAGATCTGATTATTTCTAGCATTAGTCTTAGAGCCCTGGAACAAGTCTGGCCATCCGATTCAAATAGTCATGAACATGGTTCTTAGAGCTCGGTCATGTTCCAATTGTTAAATTCAAGATCATCTATTTTAGATCTGACTTTGATTCATGTCTTGTTAAATTTATGGGTCGAATTTACTCTCACTTGCCATATTAGAAAATTATAAGCATAATGATTGAAGATTTCTACCGTTAAATTAATTTTATCAGAGCTTTTCGATAGCATTCCATGTACTCTTCTTTGTGAGTGAGAGTTTATTTGAATTGATGTCTATTAAGAGTTAACTAATATAAACTCATAAAAATATTGAATCTGTGCAATAAAAAAATGTAGAAAAATTTCTCTTCCTGTATCTCTCCATCTCCATTCTTCTCTTCTGTTCACCACCGATCAATCGAGTGCTGCATCACTTTACATGAGTGGTGTTTCCACCACCTGAAATGGAAACATATTCTCACCAGAGATATAGGGAATTGATATCATCAGGACTAATAGACCATTATTCTTGTAAGGACTTGCTTATTCGTATCTCTTTATTTGAACTTTATGAATAAAATGATCAAGCAATCCAATAAGCCATACACGCAATTGAGCACATAGTAATAAAAAAGTTCTTTGTCATGATATCTTCATCATTCTGTACATGGTAACCAGCAAGTTGGTGAAGGGTCGGGGTTGTTTGGATTGATAACACGCTGCATGAGGTCCAAAAAGTTGTTGAGGTCGACATTAATGACCTTTGGGCTTTGGGGAGATAAGTAGATGAGGACAAGCTCTTACAACTGAGACTTCAGGAATCTTGTCAGAGTCCTGTCTAACTGGGAGTGGTGAGGAGAAGGTCCTTGGAACTCTTATGAAGAGGAGAGCTGGTGCGGTGATGGCTTTACAGGATGGCCATGATACAGAAAAGATAGATAAGGATATTTAGAGGCTTAGAAAAGGCGAAATGCATTGATGCACTGCTGAACATAGCCCAGTTTCCGCCTCAAATGGAGCACTCTTATACGCAATTTATGAATGCTCCATCCAATTGTTAACCTCCAGAGCCTGTTTTGGTGGCGGATGGTCCAATGCGCTGGCAAAACTCCCACCAGACGGAGCCTAAATGTATCAGATTCATTGCATATTAAACTGGCTTATGAAGTGTACTGGTTCAGAATTCTTGGCTTGTCTAGTTACCCCCCACTGTCATACATTTGTGTTTGTGAATTTTTTTAAATTTTTTCTACACATTAAGCATGTTTTGATCGTATCAAATTAGTTACTCGGCCATTTAGTTAAGTCTCACGATATTACAAGTTTGCTTCCAGGTCTCATCATTAATAAATCGATATCCTTATGCCTCTCTTTCAAACGATGATAAAGTTGGTTTATTTCTGCTGGAATTAATGCACTTAAGCAATGTCTGGATCCAACCGACAGAAGCAAATGCCTTTTCCAGTTTCTGTTGCTGCACATTCATGTCATTCAATAAGCTCAAGCAATTGCCTCCATTCTTAAATTCCATTTATATAACACTCAAACAAACAGTTCTGCAGTTTTTTGTATTACTTGAATGATTTATTACCAACTTTTTCATTCCTCACCATACTTCTGATTCCTGCTTTTATAGCAGAAAATTTAACTTCTAACCCAAAAGTATAATCAATTATATAATTAACGATGAAGTGAACCTCCATTATATACTTAGAATGGATGATCTATGCATGTACAATGCAGGAAGTCCAGGAATACTTACAAATTACATCATCAACGACAGTTTAGGTATCATTTCAAATGCCCACACGGTCTTTGCTGACAGAGAACCCACGAAGGCAAACAGCCAACCCTGCATTGAGCTCGCAAAGCTCTTCTCGATTGCTGTGGACTTCCCCAAGACTGGCGTACCTGCTGAAATTCCTCCTCATCTTTACGTCAAGGAGTATCCTGACTTCATGGAAAAGCCTGACAAAGAAACCTACATTTCAAAAGGAGTGATTGGGAAGCTCTTCAGGGCAGTGAAGGACCATTTGCCCCCAGGTTACCACCATATAAGATCCTTCACAAAGGAGGTAGCAAGGAAGTCCTATGACCCAGACATGGAGGTTGATGGCTTCACGGATTATATTGATGATGCCATATTTTCAGGACAACTATGACTTCAAGCTAGGAAATCTGATGGAGCACTACGGCATGATGAACGAGTCGGAACTCCTTACTGGGAGCTTGATGAAGATGTCAAAGAAGTTCAACAAGTACAGGGATGGCGAAGCGCTCAGGCTGGCTGTGAAGTCTTTAAGGAAGGAAGTAAGGGCATGGTTTGATGAAGACATTAATGGAGGTAAGAGTGCAGCTTCATATGCAAAGGCATCAGCTTGTTATCATGTTACATATCACCCAGATTACTGGGGAACATACAATGAAGGTTTAAAGAGGCCTCATTTTCTGAGCTTTCCTTGGTGTCTGTATGATAAGCTCATTACTATAAAGAAGGAGAATATGGGTAGTAGGAGAGTTATTGCTTCCCAGCCAGAAGCGCTGCTGAGCCACCGGATGGAAAGGGGATTGAGAGTCTAATAATATAAAAAAAGTGTGGGTTTGTATGGCAATATGCTAGAGATTTTCTGCATTAGTGTGTTTGTTTCTGAATCCTTCGAAACTATTAGATGAAATTTGGCCTTATTTATTTTGAAAACTTTAGTATTTGCATGCAATGGTTTGGTTGTGTATTTGATTTTAAATAAATTTCACTTCAATTTTACTGTAAATTAAATGCTAACCATCTGAAAATATCTATTTGAAGTTATTATCAGATAAACAACTTTGTTTATAATATAAATTGTGATTGGTTCAATGCAATCTTGCTTAAATAAAATTTGATGTTTTATAAGATCATCAACAAGGACAATTTTTTTTTTTTTCACATTTTCATTTAATTCAAGTCATCAGATATATGTATGCAGATATCAAGAAATTCTGTCAGCATTTACATGCATCAAAATGAGATCTTAAATGTTTTATTCTTAAAATTATTACTTAAAATATTATTTATATATTTATTTATTTATTAACTTCATATATTATTTAATACCAATTAATCAAATAAAATTAAACCAAAATTACTGTCTATTGTTCTCCGTAATCTAAATCTGATAGATGCACTTTGTTTGAAAGCTTTACAACCTGTGTTTTAAAATGGTAATTTGTCAATGTGTTTTAAAAATGGACCGGACCAATCCGAATTTTTAAAATCGCTTTATTAATTGAACCGGTCAATCTTTTGAAAAAATCGGCGGGTTTAATTAAATTATATAAATAATTTATTTAAATATTAAACTTAATGAAATATGTTTTAAAAATATTTTAGATGAATTTATATAATTTTAAAACTAATATTATAATTATAAATGAATTTGAATTAAATAAATAACATATCAATCAAATTATTCTAATTATATAAGCTCATTTTTAAGATATTTATATAAATAATATAATATATCTTCTTTTATATATAATATAATTGAATATAAAAAAATATTATTAAATAAAATTTTATGTATATAATATTTTAATATTAACTTTTATATTTTTATTATAAATTATAATTTATAATATATATATTAAAGAATATAAATTCATAATATTATTTTATAAATATTTTAAATTTTTTTAATATACTTTTTTATTATAATCTTATATTTTATATTATAAATTATATTTATATTCATATTACATTATATTTAAATTTTAAATCTTTTAATATACATATGTCATGATTTATAATAATGTTTAAATATTTTATATATTATATTTTATTATAAACTATAATTTTATTAAATTATATTCTTATGATAAATTATATTTGTATTTATAAATTCATATTATCATTTTTTAAGATTTTAAATATATTTAATATATATATATTAGATTTATAATATAGATATAATTATATCTTATTAAACTTATATCAATCTTAAAATTAATAATTATTAGAAATATTATTTATATATTTATTTTTATTTATTTATTCATATATTTATATTATTTTATCTATTAATTAAATTAATATTTAATATTTTTAATTTTAATTAAATAATCCGGTTCAACGATCAAACCTTTAAACCTGTCCTCCTATTTTATATGTCAGCACAATTTAAGGTATTAAATAATATATTTAAAATAAATATATATTATTTTTAAAATATATTTAATAAAAATTGAAATTGTATATATCATTTTGAAAATTTTTTAATTAAATTATATAAATAATTTATTTAAATATTAAACTAATGAAATATGTTTTTAAAAAATATTTTATGAATTTATATAATTTTAAAACTAATATTATAATTACAAATGAATTTGAATTACATAAATAAATATCAATCAAATTATTCTAATTATATTATAATATTTTTAATATATATATATAAATATATATTTTTTTTTTTATATATATTATATATATATATATATATATATATATATATATTTATTATTTAAAAATATAAATCATAATATATTTTATAAATATTTTATAATTTTTTTTAATATACTTTTTTATATTATAATCTTATATTTTTATATTATAAAATTATATTTATATTCATAACTTACATTATCAAAATTTTAAATTTTAAATCTTTTAATATACATTGTCATGATTTATAATAATATGTTTAAAATTTTATATATTATATTTTTATATTATTTATATTTAACAAGGTTCAAAATAATTTTTTATTCTAAATTTTATATTTTTATTATAAACTATAATTTTATAAATTATATTCTTATGATAAATTATATTTGTATTTATAAATTCATGTATCATTTTAAGATTTTAAATATATTTTATATATATATATATAATTAGATTTATAATATAGATATTATATCTTATTAAACTTTATATCAATCTTAAAATTAATAATTATTAGAAAATATTATTTATATATATTTTTATTTATTTATTCATTTATTCATATATTTATATTATTTTATCTATTAATTAAATTAATATTTAATATTTTAATTTTAATTAAATAATCCTGTAAGACAAACCTTTTCTCCTCAATTTCATATGAGATATCAAGCATAAGATAATTATGCAAGGTATTAATATACTGGATAAAAATTATAATATTTATGTAAAAAAATTGTATGAATTTTTTGAGGATTTATATATATTTTTTTATGTATTTTACATATATAATAATTAAATTTTAATTTTTTATATATAAATCAATCTTTAATATCATATAAAAAATACTATCATACTTACTTAAAAAAAATGAAATGTTTTAAATATAAAATTAGTAGATAATAAATATCTAAATTTATAATATTATATATAAAATGCATTAAATATTTATGTATGTAAATCTTCTTTTTTTTTTTTTTTTATTATAAATGACATATCAAAATGATTGTTTTTTAAAATCTATTGACTGGCAAATTTTACAAAATTAAATTTATGAAATATTTTAATATTCAGAGTAAATATATTAGAAAAACCTTTTATCATAGACTAGAAAGATTTATCTATATATTATATATTACAATTGAAAAAATACATGAAGAGTCATTTAAAAATTACATTCACAAGTGGAAGAAAAAATAGATTTTAATTTGACTCAAGAGAGTGAATGGTAAAATAAGATTTAAATTTTTTAAATAAAAAATTATAATATCATCTTAACTTTGATAAGAACTTTTCAAGAATAACTTGACTGCATTTCATACCATTGCAGGTGCCCCAAACAAATCCAATATCTAACATTGCCTATATTATCTAAATAGTAAGTCAATTTATAAAACAATCATAAAAAAAAAAATCTCAAATTAAGATTCTACATCAAATTGTCCCATTGGATTTATTAAATTAAACTTTATAGATTTAATTGAATCCTATTTGTATGAGGGTTTGTTGTCATAATGAATAAAGTTGATCGATCTTATCAACTATAATTATTACATTTTAAAGGTCGTACATGATCAGCGATATTTTCTGCATAATTTCATATTTTAATGACCTCATCCAGTTTCTTCCCTCTGCTTTTCTCCAACATCTTAATTTCATATTGATATCCAAATGCATGAGTAAGTGCACAAACATAAGAATCAATCAATACATAATATGTAGAAAAGCAATATAAAGAATGAATAAATAATTTATCACAATATAATTTATTACATTCAAGTATGTTAAAAATATATTTATAGTTTTAAGTAATCCTACCGACATTAAACAAGTCTAATTTAGTTTAATTAAATTCAATGTGAATTGATTAACTCAACCATATTATTTATATAATTTACTCACAAAATAATCTTAAACAATAATAATGATAAAATGAATAAACTATTATAAGAATGAATATTAATAATTTAAATATAATTAAATAAATGAGCATAATATCAATTATAATATCACATTAATCACATTAGCATTCAAATCATTTAAGTAAAATGACATCTAAGTATAATTTTTTATAAATATTTTTTGACAAAAAATATATTAAAGTGGTTTCTAACTCTATATACTGTGTGCAACCAACACTTGAATTAGAATTCTACTGTTTAAGTTGCCTCATAAACTCCATAATTGAATATGAAAGCAGGTCCATTTTGGCAATACAGATTTTTTTTTTTCTGTGAGAAAAATATTTAACAGATATCTAGAATCAATATGAACAAAGGTAGCTTCTAATGAAATAATGATAATACCGTCATGTTAAAAAGGGAGAATAAAAAATGCTTTAACTTTATTGTGAAATCCAAAACACACGATGTTTGAAGAATGAACAAGAACACTCAAAATTTTATGAAAAAACCCCAAGATGGGGAAAAACCACCTAGCCCAAGAAAAAAATTTTCCACTATGTATGCTTCTGAACAAAGTCTTCCGATAATGGGATTACATAATCAGATATGAGGCGATAATGGAATCCCAGGTAATAACATGAATCTTAAGAATAATGTTAGTGGTGACGATGATGATGAACAGCAGCGACGCGAGCTGGCGGTGATGACCACGGAGATGGCGCCGATGATCGCGAATGGGCGGACCTACGGGTGGTCGATGACAGATAATTGATGATTCGAACAGCGATGGTCGGCTACGACGGGATACGCGACATGGTTGAGCGGACCGTTGAGCGGCCAGGTGATGACCGCACGCAGGTATTAGCGATCGATAATATGGGTCGGCACGATATTGGTGGTCTACCGCGCAGCAGCAGCGGTTAACGACGATGACTAATATTCGGCGATGACGGTTTAGACGCACAGATGAGGGCAATGGCCGACGGCCGCGGCTCGTTTGAGTGGGCACGATTATGCTTGGAGGATTTTCAAACTGAGCTCTCTTCTCTTAACTTGGCTCTCAGAAGAATGATTATTTATAGAGAGATGACGACGTAAATACATGCAAAATTCAAACCACTCTAACGGATGGCTCAAAATGATTCCCTTGATAACTGATATATTTTAAGTATTTGAATGCTCAAATGAAGTCGAATCAAGAGATCTTGTTAGATCCGCCAAGACGCTCAATTTGATCATAAACACTCCATATTTAGAATGGATTTAACCGAAATCCCAAAATTTTCAATGGTATTTTAAGTGCTTAATGTGGACAAGTTTCACTTAATCATATTTTTTTAACATCAAGATTCATGCTTCGACTAGTGAAATTTTTAGTGTCATATCAGTTGTCCCCTTATTTTTGGATGACATTATCTCTATCATCCAAAAATATATGTCAAATAATAACAAATTCTTCAATGAAATTTGTAGGTTCAACCATATAGTTTGAGAGAATAAATATTCATGAGTGCACAAGATTATGATCAAGCGGGTCAGGCAAGCGTGCGTGCTCATGCTGGGGTTACGCCCAGGACGCTTACGAAGGCCATGCGGCTATGGAAAAAAATGGTCTTTTTTTCAAAAGAAGATCAGAGCTTCGCTGATAAAAGAAAAAAAAATTACCATTAGCCCCTCAACTTCTACTATATAATTTCTCATCCAACAGAAGAATACTAGAGCATATGAGAGAAAGTGTCTCCTTACTTGACCCTAGGGGTGGTTTTATAGATCCATATAAAAAGAATAAATTAAAAAAATATCATCTCCTCATTATGGTTGGTTTGCAAGTCATTTAATTAAAAAAAACTCTCTCCTTATTATGATATTTAATTAAAAAAATCATCTCCTCATTATGGCATTTAATTAAAAAAAATCCTCTTATCATTATGACATTTAATTAAAAAAAACCTCTCTCCTCATGTAGGATCGAAAATATATTTCAATAGGGCACAATAACATAAAAACTAATTTAGTTTAATATAAAACAAAAATTAAAATATCTCATATAACAAAACAAAAAAAATTAAACCTTACAATAACATAATTTTTTCATATAAGATATCATTAATAACTTCTTCATCTGAGTTTTCATATTTTGAAATCTATACAATCAATTCCTTTATCAACAGCCTTAAATATATCTTTTAATATATGTAACAAGATAATCATTCATTAAAAATCTCAAATTCTATTGCTCAAAAGATTCTTTATTCATTGCAACCGCAGTTTGATTTCATTAACAAATTAAGATGTGGTTATTGATATACCTTAAGCCTCCTATTGAGGATTATTAGATTAGATAAATGCAGTTCAAATTTTAGAATGATGGGTTTGATCATTGATTAAGAGATCAAAAGATTTGTTGAAAATATGCCAAGTGGTCAAGAAAATTTTGAGAAGATTGGAATGTTGCTGAGAGGATTTCTTAAAGTTGAGAAAAGGCTCTTATGGCTTAGAGGGTTCAAAGTTCTCAAGAGGACTTCCCTACTAGGAGTCATGATAATTTATTGTTTGCGTCCATTTTGTCTTTCCATAAATAGCACAAATTTAAATTCTTGAATTCCTATAATAAGTTTCTAGCTTTTTGTAACGGATGTTTTTCTCCAATATAAAGATGTCATTGGTAGAAAGGGGAGATGATGAATTATAAAGGAAGACATGAGCTTCTAGGAGAAATTGAACTAAAGAGAGAAATCAAAGAAGAGAGAGTACTTTAGTTCTTCCTTCTTTTATAATTTTTCTAGTCTCTTTCTTGAATAAAATAATAGTGTTCTTGTCTCCAACATAGAAACCAGATTGCTGCTATTTTTTCAAGACCCCAAAAAAATGATTTGACTACTTTGCCATTGCCGAAGTATAATGAAGATTTAGTTTAACCTTCTTACATATAAAGAAAAATAGTGGATTAAGGAGTAAAATATAAAAAAAAAATGCTAGGTATGCAAAATTATATCATGGTGTCACCTCTTTCTGTATATTAATTTTAAACAATAGATTTTATATTATATATTAATTTTAAACATGAAATAACATACGGTATTCAAGTCTGCCTCTTATTATCAACTTATATCTTGAAGACATAATTATATATTAGTATTGTTAGTTATTTATCATTTCAAAATAAATATCTAAACATAACTTCCGATTCTAGAACTCTTTTGAGCAAAAAAAAAAAATTCTCATTCATAAATAAAGATTATTAATTTGACTAATGATCCCATTAACAATAATATTAAATTATTTTATGAAAATGTACTTATGCATCATTAAACTATTATATATGTATATATTTAAATTCTAAATCTTGATATGTACTAGTGTATTTATATATATAATTTTATCTTTTAATCATATCAAAATAACAATAATATTAACTTATTTAAATGGAATTCATATTTTTTCTGTATAAATTTTGTTGTGATATATTATAAGATTATATGTACAAATTTAAATATTAGACATAAATAAATAAAGAATTAATAATCTACATATAAATTCTCTTAAATTACATGAGTATGACAATAACTCGGCATTTAAATATAAAAAAAAGGGAAACTCTTGTACATGTCCCTTATTAAAATTATTTTTAAACTCAGCATTTAAAATAAATGAATTATTATAGATATCCCTTTATCATAATTACTAAAATCAAAAAAGAAATAACAAAACATGCTTGTGAACATCAAAATATTTTATACACCATAACACCAAGTGCTATATTATGGCAATCTGCAACAAAAGAAGCAATATTATGATGCTTTTAATATCAAGATATATGTTTAAAATATGCATAAGGAAGTTACAGAAGGAAGAGGAGTTGGAAGAAGCTTGTGAGAATGGTCGAGAGAATGGCACAAATCTCGTCAAAGAGCTTGCCGATGAAGCTTCTGAGAGGCACCGAGGCTGGAAGAAAGAAAGAAGAGGCGGCTTGTCGACTTATAGTAGTAGGAGTTGAGAGTGCACGCGTGCAAGATGATGGGTTGGGGTGGGAGAAAATCTAAATGTAATTTTTTATTTATTAATATGATAGCGGTGGGCTAGGTGATTCCCCATTGCATCCACACCTTGAGAATCATATGTATGAGTCTGCGATTAAAATAACTAAAAAAAAAAACAAGTAAAGTTAGAGATCAACCGATAATGTGATGAAACTTTTTTGAATTTTTAGTTCAATTTTTGAATATCTTAAGACCTAAAATATACCCTAATGTTTTGACATAAAAATTTACAAGTATGAAAATATTTCATGACTTGAAAATTTTACCTCATAAAATTGCAATCAAGAGGAAACTTGCAAAACCACGCTTAAACATCAATGTAGAGATCCCCATTAGGGCGAGAGTCGTCAAGTCCTCCTTGATCATAATTTCATATTTGGTCTGCACTCTGATTTATCAAAAAAGTGATTTTGAAGGTTTGGCTCGTATGCTTATAAAAATTATGGCAATTCATCCCCACTTATCCGGATTATCGAGATTTTATTTTTTAATCACATTTATAATAAACTTCTTGTAGCTTCCCACTATTGTTGTTGGTTGAGATTTTTTTTTCATTTAAAATCAATCATAAATATGATATAAGTAAACTTTAATCTTTTGACAAACAATAAATTTTAAATTTTACTAAACTTGATGAGGTAATGATTTGTTTTCTATAAAATAAGAAAAAAGTGGGGAAAAAATAGCCGCTTCGCTCAAAATGCTCGCTTCCTCAAATCTATTATCCCACTATTTCTCCACCGCTTATTCAATGTAAATCCACTCCGAACTACTTTTCTCCCTTCTCGTAAAACTCATATCCTCCAAGATTACTGATTCAATGACCCTCAAACTCGCCTCCCTCAACCTCTTATGATGGTAGGGCAATAGCTAGGATCATCGTTCTTGCCCACTTCCTCCTCTTATGCTCGTAAATAAAGTCGCTTCTTTAAAGATTCTTAAAGATTTACTAACTACCTCCCTCTTGAATGATTATGGCTTATTGAATATATCAGTAAGAGTAGGTGTAAAGTAGCTACCTGACGATGAATATGAATACCAGCTGTGCTATTGAGATGGTGGAAATGGTCATTGTACTGGTGATACAATGGTGAGGTGGTGGAAGAGGAGGTGGCATAGGAGGTTTTGTAGTCTCATCTTGAACTCGGGTTGCATCTCTCATCCACACAATTATCCACGGCTTCATCTCAAACACCTTCTATGGCTTGGGCCTAAATGATTGGTCGAGAAAGGAAGCTTTGGCTTCCTCTGTAGCCAGCCTTGTTGATTAATTTCTCGAATATTTTGATGGTAAGGCCCTTAAGCATGAAGGTGACTGTGGTTTACATTTCAAGCTCAGGTGGCGCCACCTGAGAATGTAATCAATAAGGGACTCATTGAGTTTCTGTTCTCTATAATGAAGTCACCTACACACCCTCATCGAGCTCAAACCTCTTGATGAAGAGGTGCTCCAACTTAAAAGTCTTCACCGAACTTGGGCAATTCAGTACCAATCAAATGCAACACGATAGACTACTAAGAGAGAAGAGGAGTGCGTTCGCATAGATGTTGCAATAGACTCTAAAGTGTCGTGTTATCATGGTTCCCACTACCATCAAAGATCTTGAAGGATGGTGGCACAAAAACACTAAATAAAATAAAACTAAAGAAAAATACCTATATCTAAAAAACAAACCTAAAAATAAAACCTAAAAATAAATAAAAAATAAAACATAAACCCTAAACTTAAAAAAAATATAAACCTAAAATAAATAAAATAAAATAAACATAAACATAAACCTAAACTAAAATAAACTAAACTAAAATAAATAAAACCTAAACCTAAACCTAAAACTAAAATAAACTAAACCTAAACCTAAACTAAATAAAATAAAATAAACTAAAATAAACCTTAAAATAAACCTAAAATAAAACCTAAAACCTAAACCCAAAAAAAAAAAAAAATCTAAACCTAAACCTAAAAATAAAAATAAAAACTAAACCTAAAATATATAATAAAAATAAAATGGAAAAAAAAACAAACATTAACCTATCTCTGCAATGCGAACTTATGCTCAATATTCCTCCCTCATCCAATCTTGTATCGACTCCCAATCCTTTGATGCTGGAAGGTCCATCCATGCCTGATGCTCAGATGGGTTAATCGATACCTATTTGCAAACGAAAATTCTCATGCTTTATGCTAGAGTGGCTAGGGGGTGATAGCGACGCATGTTTGATGAAATGACCGAGAAAACTCGCTTGGAACACAATGATCCTAGCCTATTCAAGGGAAAAAAGATCATGAGGAGGTTCTCAAACTCTTTTACGATGTCTTTGAGATGGAGCATCCCTAGTAAATTTACATTCCCTAGTGTGATTAAGGGATGCATTGTACTTGGATGAGAAAGAGGGTGTTTCTCAAGTGAGTTTGATAATTAAGGTCGGATTGAATAGCAATGAAGTTGTGGCTTTAGTTGATGGGTATCGGATTTGGATGGATGAATGATGCTTCGCTTTTGATGAGATTCATGGAGATAATGTGATCAGTTGGAATTCTATTCTTGTGAAGCTTTCAATGTTGCGAAACTTGGTGTGCTTTTCATGAGATGCTAAGTGTTGGTGATGTGCATCACTTCACATTTGCGACTAATATGTGGCTGAGATCTTTGAGTAAAGGGAAGCTAGTGCATTCAAAACTAATTGTTTCGGTATGAATCGATGTTTTGTAGAGAATTCTCTTATCGATATGTATGCCTGCTGTGGTGATGAATATAGTAGGATGGTGTTTGAACTAATGAAGGAAAAGAATCAAGTCAGCTTGAACTCTATAATAGCTAGCTATGCTCACCTTGGGTTCCATGAAGAGGCTCTTCATCAATTCTCAAGAATGCGGATTACGGTCATCGCGCGATAGGTTTAATTTAGGCTGGTCTCATGGCATGGTCACGATTTGGATGGTAGTTTCATGGTTACCCGCAAGGAGATCCCTCGATATTGATGTAATACTTACTTGTCGATATGTATGCAAAGTGTGGTTGCCCAGAGAAAGCTCACCATGCCTTTGATAAATTGGATGAGAGGAGTGAAGTCTCATGGAATGCTCTAATTTCAAGATATGTAGAAGAAGATAATGTAGAAGCGAGTTCATCTCTATCATAAGATGAGATTAGCATTCTGCGACCAATTCACACTTGCCAACTGTAACTCTAGCTAATCAAGGGAGTCTAGATCTAGGAAAGTAGATTCATGCTTACATGATTAGAGTTGAGACTAAACTAAATGTAGTAGTGGAGACTGAGTTGGTTGACATGTATGCTAGATGCAATAGATTAAGAGAAGCTGAAAGTATTTTGAATTCTTTGATGGATGGACACGAGCAAAATGGTAATTATTCATATGTGCTATGTTTATTCTATCAAATGCAACTTAATGGGATAAAGCCAGATTGTTTTTCTTTAGACAGTGCAATCTCTTCTTGCATTAGTCTTCGGATATAAACAGCAAATTCATAGCTTTATGATTAGAAACATCGAAGATCATAAAATTCTTGCATGCTTGTTGATTTGTATGCAAAATGTGATACCATGAACTATGCCTACAAAGTTTATGAGAAGGCTAGAGAAAAGATGTTTATCTCAATAATGTGATGATATCAAAGATTGGCATGCGCGGAAAATCGATGAAGCAAGAGAGCGTTTGATCGATATGAGCAAACATTAGTTTCATGGAATATGATGCTAATGGGATACTCAAAATGTGATTTCAAGAACGAGGCCTTGATGTTTCTTTAGAATGACCAAAGAAGGGGTGATTTATGAACCACTAACTCTTGTTCCTTTGTTTAACCTCTGCAAGCATGCCTTGAACTTGGGAAGATGCTTCATACCATTGTGATCAAGAGAGGGTTCTCTTATAGCTCGAATTTTAGCGTGCAATGGTTGACATGTACAAAATGTGGGTTACTAGAAGATGCTAGAATGTACTTTGATCACATGAATGAGCGAAATATTGTGGTATGGAATTCAATGATAAGTGAATATGGAAAGCATGGACAAAGTAGTGAGGTCTTTGAGCTATTCAACCAAATGCGAAAAGAAAATGTAAAACCAAGCGTAACCTTCCTCTCTCAGATGCCACAAGTGGGCAAGTTGAAAAGGAATAAGCTTCATCGATGTTAGAGGAACATGAAGTTGAGGTTCGATGAGCACTACACTTGTGTGGTGGATCTTTAGACGCGATTCCTAGAAGAAGCTAATCAAGTAATCAATAAAATGCCAATAGAGCTGAGGTGTCAACGGGGAGCCTTGCTTGGGGCTTGTTGCTGCATAAAGAGGTTGATTTAGGTCGCAGAGAAGCTCTTTCAATTAGATTCAGAAAATTCTGGCCACTATTTTTTGATGGAAAACATCTATTCATCAGTAGCAATGTGGAAGGAGGCTGATCATATAAGAGAGCAGATGAAATCAAGAGGTGTGAAGAAGGAACACGGAGTAAGTTGGATCCAGATAGATAATGAGTCACACACCTTCCATGGGGATCAAATCATCCGCTGAAGAAATCTACAGGACTTTGAAAGAATGGGCTACGTCGATAATAACTTTGTGCTTCGAAATGTGGATGACTCTGAGGAATACTTGCTTCAGCATAGCGAGAGGTTAGCAACTAGCCTAGGTCTTATTAAACTGCATAAGAGATCTGTAATTCGTGTATTTAAAAACTTATGCATATGTGGTGATTGTCATATTGCTATTAAACTCATATCTGGGATTACTGGGAGAACCATATTAGTGAGGGACAATAACAGGTTTCACCATTTCAAAGATGGGGTCTGTTCTTGTGGGGATTATTGGTGATAGAAGTAGCTCGACTAGATTTCATGGATAAGTTTTCTTCTCGATTACGATTTAATGGGAAATATGGAACTCTACCAACTTGGAATCCTAAGAAGGTATTATCTTACTACTCAGAATTTAACTCGTATAGATATCTTTTATTTAATTTAAAATTTTGGATCACAAAGATTAATTAGATTTTCATAATTTATTGGATTGGGATTCTCACTTTGTGCATAATGAAACATTCTTCATTTATCCCAACCTTTAATCGAACTTTTGGAGAACCTTTGTTATAAACTATAGGATCCATTCTACTTTTTTTTGTTTAGATCCACGTTATTTAATGCCCACCCCCAATTGTTTTCGATCTTATCTATTACCGCTTTCACTTAATTGCCAACTAATGCTTCCTTGATTTTATGTAGATGTCCTTTAAATTATGTTACATATAATACTCTATGTGTATATATGTATTGTTTAGAAATAGGTTGCATCTTATATAGACTATATCCAATATGCTATCTTTATCTAACCGGATGCCTACTAAAATAACTATTACAATACGTTATCACTTCAATTTTCAACCCTTTTGATTCTAGTTAATTCTTTTTTCAAAAGTGGCTCTCGATCATTTGTTGCTCTACATCTTCATTTTTTTCCTTGTTGTGTAACTTTTGTTTGTTGATATACGGGAAGATCATTTTTCTTCAAAGGCGTGTTTCACGGCACCATACTTTTGACCGATTTCTACAGCACTGGTCTTTTTTCTCTTTAAGAGTACAGAGAAAGTAAAGGGTTTGATTCTCATTTTTCCGTGATGTCCAGCAAATATGTGAATTTTGGAGATTAGATGTGCGAGGGCAGTGGCAAAATTCATCATATATAGGATGAGCCTTAATGGACAATATGAACTGTGTACACTACACCTGTATATCTTTGAAGTTGCAAGACGCCTTTTTGTCTTCTATTGCTTGGCTTCAGAGCCACTGAATCACATTGAGCTCCAAAAAAGATCTCGATCACATTGAGCTGAAAATTTGACCATTAGAACACTTGTGGATGTTGATCTATTCATCAATCTTAATGAGGTCCATCGAGTATCGTTCTCATTACCCTTAGTTAGATCTGATTATTTCTAGCATTAGTCTTAGAGCCACGGAACAAGTCCGCCATTCGATTCAAATAGTCATGAACATGGTTCTTAGAGCTCGGTCATGTTCCAATTGTTAAATTCAAGATCATCTATTTTAGATCGCAGCCTTTGATTTGTGGTCTCACTTGCCATATTAGAAAATTATAAGCATAATGATTGAAGATTTCTACGTTAGATTAATTTTATCGAGCTTTTGATAGCATTCCATGTACTCTTCTTTGTGAGTGAGAGTTTATTTGAATTGATGTCTATTAAGAGTTAACTAATATAAACTCATAAAAATATTGAATCTCCGTGCAATAAAAAAATGCTTATCAACTTAAACTAATAAGCCATTCAAATTACAAATCATAAATATTCATCAATTTTGCTGGCATTTGAAATTGTCTTCCAAATTTGACATGAAATACAATGGTAATAAGAATCATAGGAGAAATAAGTAAAATATTACTTGAGGTCATGTATCCTCTTGGCAGAGCTCAATGTGTTAGATAGAAGCATGGCTATAGTCATGGGACCAACTCCGTGCAGGAGTAATTGAAGCCACCCTAGAGGCCTCCTCAAAACAAACATCGCCAACTAGCATCCTCGAGCACTCTGCATCACGAAATATTAAGACAAACTTAAGGAGCGATAAAATAAATATTTCAAATCAATAAAAATGACTTACACCATAAGGAGTCCAAGAGAAAGAGCATACTGTAACTTTTCCATGAGACTATACACTTGATAATAACATGATAACAGAAAGGTGTTCAATCTCTTAGTCAATCTCAGGAAAGTGTTCAACCCCGTAGAAAATATAGTTTCAGATATGGATTATATGACTAAATATGTATTTTGAAAACCTCTACATTCATAAGATTATAGGAGAAGCATTGATCATGGTCCTCTAATTAATATACAGAGGAGATTAGTTAGTGCTGCACAGGTTTTCATAGTGAGACAACTTGCGAGCAATTCATGAAAATCAGAGAAAAAATGGTTCTCGACTATTTTATTTATTAAAGAGTAATCAAGCACCTCATTAACGAAGGTTTCATCTCTAATGACACTTTCTCAAAATAATGAACTAAAATCATTACCCTATCCAAACAAAATTGCGGAAAAGGTCGGTAACTTCAATTATATATCAATAAAAGCTTTCCGATACAAGAAAGCATATAACAATACTAGTTATTCATAAATAAAAATATAGAAGTCTAATGGTCCCTAACATTGAATCTTGAATGACCATGGAACACGTAGATCTTAGCTGATCCTATCAAACAATTAGCCATTCAACCATCCTTCTTACCACCCCACACGCCAATTTCCATCATCAAGTTGTTCAGCCTATGACACTTGAGAGCATCCTTTTCGTTAAAACATTATGACTTACGAAGAATTCTCTTAATCTTGGGATGAAATTAATGGAACATAATGTTGATTCAAATGATGCCAATCCACATTACTTGTTCCATTGCGATGTTCAATTAATCTCTTCAAGGTTTGATCAAATGCTTCTTTACTAGATTATCATTTTACATCATGAGTAAGACAGGATTTGCTCAAATACGATGCAAGTACTAGAAAGAGGAGTTATATCTACTAGTTAGATAGCTCTATGCAGGCTTAAGTGCTAGAATAAAGTTCAAATCTTTTGAACGTGAAGCCATCATCAATGCTCAAAATAAGTCCATCAAAAATACAAAAAGTACAAACAAATAGAATGGATTTAAACATCAAAAGTCAAAAAAATTATGAGAACAATAAGATGGAACCACTACTACAAAACTAAATTAATCACGTAATCGATATATATATGAGCAACAAAGTTTGTGAATTATATGTGGCTAGCAGAATTATTCCCAATTTAACCTAGAAGGTCACTTCAACTTACATCAACGATTGATTCCAACATCTATAACAACAGGACCGGGTTTTAGCCATACCCTCACCATATTTGGAACTCAGTAAATGAGTATATCACTTTTGTGATTTCTTCGTTTTTAGTTTTTGAATGTACGATGCTTATTGTTGCATTTGCTCTGTCAAAAACAAAATTAGTAAGATCATTGAAAGTAAAAGAGTTATGCAAACTCAAATAGATTTATGCGTGACAAGAGTCTCTGGGACTATAGCTTTACGGGTACTTTTACTACTCCTATTGGCTATATAATTCGAGGACTGTAGAAGGTTTACACCTGATAATGAAACCTTAATGATGTTACACTATGGGGATACCCAACAACAACGACAACAATAAGCCTTTATCCCACTATATGGGGTCAGCTACATTAATCATTTTTCTCCAATGTGTCCTATTAAATGTCATATTCTCATCTAATCCAAATAAAAGGTCATCTTCCTAACCAAGACTTTTAAGTCTACCTCTATCTTTCTTAACATAGCTGAATCAAATTTATCTACTCTCCTAATTGGGTCATTGGACGATCAGCATTTTATGTAATCAAACCTTCTAAGGCGACTCTGTCTAATCTTATCTGCCACTAGAGCTAACGTGGATACCCGTGATTCCTATTTCTAGTCTTTCTGCATTCTGTTAGGCGATTCTTGTAATCAAACCAATGGCACAACTTCATGCCCCTGTAGTAGAGTCGATTTAACTGCAATTTCATGCCGCACCTTATTATTTTTGATTTGACAGACAAATCTTGTGAAAAATATTTCCATTCACAAGAGAGATTAAGTTATGTGGGCATTTAAATTCCTAAATTTTGGATAAGATTTAAGTGTGAACTTGAAGTTTTTTTAAGAATCAGATTGATAAATATTCCATCAATTATATCGTTAACTTAGTGATAAGGATTCGAACAGATGATTTGAGACAATTTAGTAAGTTTGAATCAACAAATTTATATTTTCAATTTACAATTATCTCGTATATAAGTTGGATGCATGATTCCTTTTAGTACGTACAAATTGTGACTAATTTTGTAGAAAGTCATATATTTGCATTGACATGAAGCAAGAAATTCTTACTTTGGTGAATCATACATTTGACCTACTTTTGTCAACATATCTTGTTATTGGCTTGCAAATATTTCTTGAGTTGTTGAAATTTGATACAACCAGGATTCCAATTGTAGTTGATATATTGCAATTACATGTTGAGTTGTTGTTCAAATTTTTTATTGATTTCTTCAAATTTATTCGATCATTACATTATCATTTAGATTCTAATTATCAAATTATTTATTCATAACTAAATAAATCAACTTTTTGAACATTTAGTTATATTTGACTGAATCCTAATTTCCTTTTACAATATGCATACATTGTATCACTCTAGTTACATTTCAAAATCATAACCATAAATCTTCATGCATCAAATTGGCATTTAGAGTCTATGATTGCAACATCATGTAGACTAAATATAGGATATATTAAATGAATTAATAAAATAATAATAAATAAAGCAACTTAAATAGAATCGAGTAAGCAATGGTTTTAAACAAACACAACATAACATGAGCTTCAAAATTATATTATTATATTCAATGAGTAGTATGATTTTCAAAAATTCTAAATTGGATTGATAATGTTTAAAAAATGCAATCTCTTTAATTCCCAAAGGACATAATGTGTCAAATGAAAACTAGTGAAAAATATTCAATTATTTTAGCAAAGTATTACTACTAAACCGGCATGGCCAGATACAAAACAAACTTAAAAGAGTAGAACTCGTCATTTGTTGTATATAGGGATCAATTCCATGATCAATTCAAGTATTTTTAATAAGATTAATATGACATGTTTGAGTATTATACAAGCTTTATAAGTATTATTTGAGTATTCACTAAAGGTGTTAAGCATGAAATTAGGAATGAACAAAGCTACATTGTTCAAAAAATATAGAATGAGGCCTTATGCATGGTTTTATATTAAAAAAATGGTATAGCCACTCACCTTTTAGGATTGTTGAACATATGTTTAATCCTAAGAAAAACTTAGTAACAATACGTATAAAGCCTTCTGAAAACACAGTAACAAAAAAATTATATATATATATATATATATATATATATATATATATATATATATATATTGGCCACCCAAATTGTATAGTGGACAATATTTACAAACTGCATTAATTACCACCCATGAAAAATAATCATATATTATTGATTTGATCTTTATAATTCATGAATATTCATTATAAGATATTTTCAAGGTAAAAAATGATATTTAGTCATAAAATATATCTATATCTGATGATTTTGAATCTAAATTTGTAGATATTGGACCAATTTCATAAAACTAAAAGTACTTGAGCATGAGATCATATCTGAAATAGAGATTGAACCTGCACCTAGAAGTAAGCAATCAAGTCCTTGTTAATTAATCAAATGAGCAATCTAATAAGGCAATTTATGATGAATTATTTATTAATATTATTCCTATAATGGATGATCAAATTGATGTCAATTTTATTTTTAGTTCATGTTTTCTTGATCCTCAAATTCATAGAATAAATCTCATGTCAAGAGCTAAGTGGCATTAATATTTCAAAGAGTTTGTTAATAACAAATGACTTCAAAGAAGATTCAAATGTAAAACTCCATCCATCTAATCAATTCTAAAGGTGCATAAATCATCAGTTAATGTTTCTCGATTTAGTTTTCTTCAAAGAGGCCATCATTCCATACATCAAAACATATTTTTATAGTTTGTTTGTTTTTAATTTCCTTATGAAATCATTTTTTGTGATTTTCTGTAGATCATTATCAGATCCCTTAGGATGTATATTACTATTTTAATATTTTGTCATTTGAAAACCATTTACATATTTCCAATGATTTTCATGAATTGCAAGGATATTCAGAACATAAACTATTAATTATGTCAATTATAAACTTCAAGCTAATGTGAATATGGGTGGAGTTTAAGTTTAGTGATAAAGTTATGATGTGTATAAATTGAAAGGTTTTCATTAAGAACATTCAAAAATACAAAAAAGACGGATCATTCAAAAATACAAAAACAGGATCATTCAAAAAATTGTAGCACATTAGAACTAGTCTACAAATTAAAAAAATTCAGAAAATTATGGTAGTAATATAGCTTTAAATATGCTTGATTTGACCTTATTTTATGAATCGTATAATTTTCTTGCATTATTCTATCTATTCACCTCCTTGTGAACGCATCCAATTTTATCATATATATGTTCTTGAGCCTATTCTAAATGATAAAATTGCATTTGCAATAGTATATTCTAGAGATATCTTGTTCACTGATGCATGTTTGTTTGTAATAACTTATAGAATATTTTGTAAAAAAAGCAAAATTCATGATGTCATTTGCATGATAAATATCAAATGCTAACTTCATTTAAACCAATTTTTTTTCAAGACACCTAGATTGATGTGTGAAATTGTAGCCCTATTTTTGGTTGTTGTTTCTTCTACAAGATAATTGTTTTTGAGACAATAGTTATTTTTTGTTGGGTATTGCTACATTATAGAGTGTGGTGCCAAACAAGTCGAGCTTAAGTAAACTCACAATGTGTTCGTGTTTGGCTCATTCAAATTTTGTTTGTTCAAATTTGTTAATAAATATCATGTTCATGTTTAGCTTATTTGAATTTGAGCTAAATAGGAACAATTTTGAACATATAGAAGCTAAACAAGAATCATTCTACTTATATGTTAACCAATTAAGAAATCTTGAAAAATATAAAATTGATAATAGATAATTTAAAGGCATAAATATGTATTTATATTAGGTCATTAACAATAAAGATAGAACAAAACTTTATTTGTATTTAGCTTAAGAAAACATGTCTAAAATAATTGTTTAACATAAGTTTCGCTTACTGAATGAATCAAACAAGAACTTCCTAGAAAACTGAACATAAGTTGTTAGCAAAATGAGCTTTTTTAACATTCCTAATTCCTACTTCTATTCTCGTGTCATTCTACAAGTATATTTGATCTTGCAACATTTCTAATGGCAACTTTTCTAAAATGGACTTGATTTGACTCCTATTTCATATTGCACCAAGTGGATTTATGTTTCACAGGTTCATCTTGTGAATCAATCTTGTAATCACAAGAACAATTGTCTTATGTGGCTACTTGAATGCTAATAATTTAAATATTTAAGCATGAACTTGAAGGTTATCTAGATTAGATTTGGTTGATCTTGTGCCAACCATATATATTAACCCAGAATAAAAATTTTATTTTTATTAACAGATGATATGAGTATATAATTTAACAACTTAGATTGAATAAAATTTATTCTTCCCATTTTTAATTTGGAGTATGAAAGTTGAATGTGCAATTCTTTCAAGTGTGACTACCTATTTACAAAGATATCATTTCCTTATACCTATTAAGGCCTAGATTTCTTACTATGGCCTATCATTTTCTTGACCTAGTTTCTTCAACTTATCTTGTTATTGCTTGTAAATATTTACGGTTCTATTTTAACTTGATACAGTTAAGATTCTAATTTTGATGAATAAATTATAATTACTAATTGATTTTGCATAGTTCAAATTCCTCATAAATTTATTCAATCATCGCAATATTTTTTGGGTTTTAGTTCTCATAGTTATTAAAATGAAGATAAGCCATTTTTTTGGTATTTAGTGGCCTTTAATTTGTTAATTTTAAGTGCTCTTGTGATTTGCATAAATTGCATCCTTTTAGTTACATTAAGAAACACTAACCAAAATCATTTTACATTATTACCTATAATCCCTCAATATTTTCAAATCATCATTGGAGATGAAAGATGCAAAGCAAAGATGATAATGATATCGAGCTTAAACAAATTTTAAAAAATACTAAATCTCATAGGGAAAAACAAAAACAAGATACCTAATAATAATGCAGTATTCCAACAATATTGCTTCTTCCTATAACAATGCCTCTCTTCCCTTGATTTCAACATTATACCTACTTAATAGCTCCATGCAACCTTCGAGTACATGGGGCAAATAAAGGGTCCCCTTGCATGGCAAGCCACCAATATTCAGGATGGAAACCATCAACATCTTTCTCAATGGTAACAAAGATTCAAAACTTTTTCTTCATTTATGTCGCCAATAACCGATGTAATCAATAGTACACCATTATGTAGGCCAAGTAGATATGGAGGATGCTAGTTGCGAACTGATAACTGAATGACATACCTGAGGTAATGGCAACTGTACAAGAATGCCATGGACTAAAGGATTGTTGAACTCGAGATATGCTTGATAACTTCTTCCTCGCAATTTTCGTGCAAACTAACTTCAAAAGATGCAATGCCCACCTCTTCACAAGCTTTCTTCTATGGACATAGGTTTGAGAATCCTTTCTCAAGCCTACTAGAACAACCGCCAACCTGGAACAATTCTGAATCCTTAATCCTTGCTACTTCACTAGCAATTTCATCTCGATCTTCTTTGCAACTAGTTTTCCATCAATAATTGTTGATGATGACTCAGTTGTCATTCCTACGATGAATATTTAAACAAAATTACAAGGAAAGATAACTCCAAATACATTTGAGCAAATTATCGTTTAATTATCTTATAAGAACTCATGAAATACTAAAAATGTTTACAAAGAGGGGAAAATCAATGATCTGGAAAGCGAAGCACCAACTTTATTGAATTTAATACAAAAATACATATCTTATTTCCCTCAAAATATCAACTAGGAACAGACAAATTCATATCTTATTTGCCCCTTTTTCATAAAGATGCTGAAAGATGATAACAAGCTCGTAAGGCATGAGATTTGCTCAAAGATGATGAAGATTAAGAGGATTTTGCTCAAAATATTAAAACAGTTCAAGAAACTTTACAATCTCTAACAAGTATAAAGAGAAGGTTGGATGATGTATACTCTTTTACCATAATTCCATAACAGAGAAGTGACAATGAAGTGAAAGTGGGCTGATTTGAAATGGTTAGATAACTCCATGATAAGGTGGAGATTGGATAAAATCATGAAAAATTCATCTAATTGCATCAATCCCTTACTATCTCAGAAAAGCCTCACGACCGGGAAATGCCAACATGGTGTGTATTATTTTGCCATAGCATTCTAACAATAGAACCAGGTTTGGACTAAACCATCAAGGAATATTTGAATGAAATAAGCGTGTTTAGGTGGACCATTGTAGAATTTGTCACCTATCGCCCTACTAATAGGTCAAAGCCGATTTCTCCATAAAGCTAAGTAATGAAAATTCACGCATTTTGCTAGGGTGTAAACGGCAGCGAGCCAAACCTGTTGTTTCACGTGTTGAAATAACTCAAAATTTCACTGTTCATGTTCGGCTCGAATTATTCGAAACGGCTCGTAGCAGCTTGAAATGGCTCAAAATGCAATAATTCGAAAAATCTATAAGAGGAAAGATTTGAACCTGGGCCAATATTTTGCATAACAAAACAAAAGCTTTAACCACTAAGTCATACTTGTGATAAATATATGTGTTTATATATATATAATATAATTTTTATTTGAGCTAAATCGAGCCAAACACGATTGAATGAAGGATTGTTCATGTTTGGCGTTTATAAATCGAGCATGAAATATTTATATTTATTCTGGTTAGTTAACAACGAGCGAATACAAGTCGCGAACAATGACTTTTTTTCGACTCTACATTTTGCATCATGTTTGTGATATGACAACCCCATGATAAATTCATATGTTTCCGAATAAATGGAAACATTTTTTAAAAGAACATGCAACTAGTGCAACATGCAAAAGCCAAACTACATTCTTTATTATACGACTAAAATCGGCAAGTTCTTCCACAATAGCCATCCAGAACTCTACGTTGGTTGTCCTAACAACAAATATCACTTCAAGCTATTAGTGAAGCTTTTCAATAACACTTACATGCCACAAAAGCACAAATAGAAGGAAAGTTTGCTTTAAGATATGTTAAATTAAAATGTTCAATGCCAATTCTATTACTCAAGAGCACCTTCTTTGCGGGAAGTAAAACAGAATGCTTGCGGGAGGGACAAAGGTTTCTTCCTTGATGGATCTCCAAACCTCAAATTAGAGAGTTACACTTCCTAAGAATAGCAAATAATCTACCCAATCAAAGTCAAATGCAAGAGTACAAGCAATTAATAAGATTTACAATGATGCAAATTTGAAATTCTATACTCATTGGATTAGCAAATCATATATATTGATATTTATTTTGTTATCTAAAATGTCATAGTTTTAAATTTTCTCATAGCATTCTTTATTATAAGTGTAACTACGGTTGCAATTGATGCTAAGTATGGGTATTGTTCTCAAATATGTTTTGTTTTAGTTTGGTTCACTATGTTGATTTTGGTTGTCAATGCATTGGTGGTTGGTTTTATCTGAAATAAAATTTGTGGATGCTTGTTTCCTTCTAAAGTCAATAATTGAAAATACTATTTTCTCCTTGTGAAAAGACTTAGTAACTTGTGTGCAATTAATTTCATGCATCACTTTTTGAAGTTTCTATAAAAGAACATTGGGTAGCATGAATGTTTGAAGGCATACTAACATAAAGCCCTGGGGATTTCTCCCAACTAACTAATGAGGTCAACAAATGCTTATTTTAATTTTGGCGAATATGTCACAAGAAACAGCCCCTATGGTTAATTATATCCCAAGCTCAATATTGAAAAAACTATCTATTAACAATATCACAACGCTCTAAATTGGAATGATTTTGTCATCCAGAGTTAACTTGGTGGGCCCAACTTATGAATGAAAGAAAATCAAAAGGTCACATTGTTTAAGGATTCTATTAGTAGGTAATATTTGTCTTCTATCAAATATCCCAAGTAAATCAGACAATATGTTGAAGGGTGCTTCCTTTAAAAAGAGGCCCAAGTTCATCTTAGATAAAAGGATCCAAGGGGAATAATAAAATCATGGTTCGAGGTTCAAGGATATAACCATCAAAAGTAGGCGCATTGTTGGACTCTGATTGAAGTTAACTCGGAAGTACAACTCATGGTTGATACAGTTATAGGTGTCGATGTATGACAACCTTATATTCAGAAGAATTTGAGTTGCCCACACAATTGTCCAATAAGATGTTAGGCTTGCCCAAGGAGAATAATCATGAGAGGCTAAGGGTGCACTAGCAAACTTTTGTTGTAAGACATGGTCCTTGTGAATCCATCCCTTAATATAGGTTATCATCGACATTGTAAGGGTTTGATTATTGTATCCATGGATTGACTCAAGTATGAAGACCTAAGCTACAATTTGGCTTACTTTAAATTTTACCTTAAGCATAAGGCAACATGATATCCTCTTTGATGAATGTAGGATTCACATAGGAAGATGAATTTCAATATTAGAGATATTGGGCTAAGACTAGATATATGGTGGCTCAAAAAAGGGACTTATAATGTTACGAATCTAAGGATGCAAAACCGATGGGGATACTTATGAGGCTATGAACTAGCCTAAGGATAGTGGAGTTTGTGCCCCATTGAAAGATAATAGCTAGGAAGGTATCTGGTAGATATCTAAACATCAATCAACTCAGCCATCAGCTATAAACTCTTGAGAATGCCCAAATATGGTACTATCTTAGTTTATAAGTGAGGTGGTCTAAATTTGAATATTCATCATAAGTGGTTTTAATAAGGCTTCATGCAAATGTGAAGCATCTTGGAAAACATCATTTTATCAAAATGGATATACAACCTTTATTGAAAAAAGAAAACCTAACTATATTTTATGACCTCATCTTAAAAAATGAGGTGCTCAAGGACAAGTACATTGATTAAGCTCGAATGATTATTAATTGATGTTGATTGGAAAAAACATGTCTATTTATGGTAAATAGGCCACATAGCCCAAGTGTGAGGCAACCCTACAGATAGGTCTCACTAACCCAATATTAAAGAGATAAGAAGTCTAAAATAGTCCCCTAGCTACTTGCTTGTGGTCAATGTAGTTCCAAAATATTATATTTCTCAAATTTAGTTATATTAAATTAATCCCAAATATTAAGATATAAAAATCATTCCAAATTTAGTCCTTCGACCATACAAATTTAAGACCAATTCAATACCTGAGAGACCTTTTAGGATCAACTTTGTAATAATCGATAAACTAAATTAAAAAAAATGATACTTCAAGAATAAATTAGTCACATAGAAATGATTGAGAGTCTATTTTGGACTTTTCCCTTAACGAAAACACACAAATGGGACTTATGACCACGAATCAAGGATGTGCCCAAAGAAGAGTCTTTTGGCATCACCCTATAAGAAAGGTAGCCCACATTTGAATATTAATTGTGAACGAACTTTAAGACCTTCTCAAGCCGCAAAGACAAATATCTTTACAAGCCTTATGCCACCAAATCTCAAAGAATATTTTATAAATCATCACATTTGACCACTATGAGCCATCAATAGCTCCTCTTGCTTTGTGGAGAAAACATGATATCGAAGCTTGAAGCAAGATTGTGGCAAGGTGAATAGATGTGTACGTAAAGTAGATGTCACTCAAATAAGTAAGGTGCATAGACTGAAGGAAAGTACAAGTTGTGATCGTCATCCAATATCTAAAAGGGGCTCATGTGTGAGGGAAGGAGGTGGAGAAACATGAGATAGTAGAAGTGGCTACCATGAGTGGCGATGCACTCCTCGAATGAGATAGGTGTTGGTATCATGCATGGAGAGTTGTCAATGAGGATACCACAGATGAGTGGTGTAAAATGCATATGGGACTTGGGTTATAATGTGATGTAATTGGAGATAAGGAGACGGATATCCCTTCGGAGAAGATGCAACTACAACTATCACTAGGGATAAGCCAAAAGGAGGCATAAAAAGGGCTCTTCAAAAAATTATACATCACACCAAAAGCATAGCCAAAACTTATATCATCCTTTATGATTGCTACATCATGACAAAAAATCGATAATTTAAACTTCAGTAAATGCAATCTATTTGATTCCTTAACAAATTGATGGCCAAATTGTAAGGGTTCATGCTTCTTGTAGTATTCTTTGATGTGAATTGTTTGATCATCCCCTTCACTATCTGATTCCTAAATTCACTTTTTTTCTTTTTTCTTTTTTTAATTGGTTTTCAAGTGTTATTGAAATATGGTCATATTAGCTACATCTTTTTTTTTGTGGTATATATCCTAATCGTTGTGTGACTATCATTATATCTCATTTTTTTTTATCAAATTTTGATTTGACAGTCTTCGTTTTATTGTTTGGAGGTGGTTTTATGTATTTATTGATGATCAAAAGAGACTAAACTTTGCCCAAAGAGAGTTAGTTTGCAAATTTTAATCTTTGGCATTCTTTTAGTATCCTAGATTTCTCATCCTATGTTTGCATTATAAAATCCTAGATTCTAATAACATCCTACATCAAATTAGTATCAAAATATATGGTTGTATTATTATGTCAATGAGAAGAGGGCATATGAATTGAGTGTCAATAAAATAACAAAATACAATATAACCAAAATCATGCAAGCTATAGTTCTATATGACAAAATGTGATTATCATGTTCAATATTATATTCACGCACTGACGGGAGCTATAATTGTGAGGAATTTTCAAAGTTGATCAATAATTCGGAAGGCTTATTAAATATTACTATCTATTTGATTTTAAAGAGTGGAAATTGATAACACAAAATGATACTCAATCTTATTTGCATAGTGTTGCAAGTAAAATAAAATCAATATGAAATGATACAAAACATAAACTTAAAGGGGCACATGACCAATTTAAAAGTTATAAACAAAGTTATCCTAGCATGTTTGAATATTACATAAAGTTTAATGGTCTTTTAACAAAGCATTATTTGCTTTCAAACATTTTTTGTAGTTAGTACCTATTTCATTAAAGGTATTAGGCTAGAGTCTAAAAAAAACCAACCTACAATTCACCAAAACCATCCGAGACTATCTAAATCATACCATAATTAGTAATACATTATTATCACTTTTAAAACTAAATCGGGTTTCAATTTCAATATTTTCTTCCTCCCAACGGGCATGCAAAAGTTCAAATAATAAAGCTTTTTTTTTTTAAAGGAACTCGCACCCATTCAATAATAAAGAGAAGCATAGCCAAAATATTGCTACAAAATAAGAAATTCACCAATATTTTGTAGGCAATTAAACATGATAAATCAATCTATCATTAAAAGATTAGTTATCTCAATTTGGATAAAAGCTCCCAACCAGGAATCTAAGAACGCGTTATTTGATTTAACTTTAATCATGATTACCTAACCCCAAACAAGGTTATATAATTCTTAAGTTTGCCAAACACCAAGATGAAAGCTAGATCTACATATTTATACGCATTAATAGCATGCTCATTAATAAAATGGAAACTATTTATGCAAGTCAAAATCAAAGAAATCATGCAAAAAAAAAGTGTGGTTCGGAGGGTATTATCTCATGTCCATCCCTCATTATCCATTCGAGGCCGATATCCTCATTCACGTAATCCTAGGGAAGTGAGGAAAGGAAGACTGAAAAAGAAAGAAGGATGACTAAGATCTTACCTTCTACTGAAAGCCTTACCAGAGAAAGCACAGTAGATTGGCTTCAGTAATATATAAGCCAAACAGAATAGCCTCACCGGTGCGACGGCTCTCCGATGATCTCACCCAACAGTCTCTTCGTATCTGATTCTTTCTGCAAGCCTTCCCGCTTGGGAACAGTCTGTTCCTCTTAAAAGTCTCTCGTGGTTATGGTTACCCTCTTGTTTTTCATCATAATTCTTGTATTTCACAACTAAATTTTAACATTTTAAAGGGGATTTACATACATAAATTATTTCATATATTACATATTTAACATCTAAACCTAAAATATTACACCTATAACAATCAAAATATTCAAATCTAATATAAATAACATTCTCCATTAAAATACCAGTAGTCTTATCCAACGCGTTCACTCACAACCTTGCATAGAATTTCCCATAAAAATCTTTGGTCTCCTAGTGAACTAAGTTTTCTCTTGACTTTATTGGAGAACTTAAATCACCACCACTACCACTTAGCTATAGCTTCAATGCATTCCACCTTTACACTTTTCTTTTCGTAGCAATTAAGTGCAAAACTTAAAGCTTGGAATTTATTCATCTCCTCTACAAATACTAATTTTTTCTTCCCCCAACATTCAAGATATGATGGACCAAAACATCAGCACTTGCTATTCTCTGTTGCAGGTGAAATTGGTAGTATGTATCACTCTACTGAGAAATATCAACCCTTTTACGATAGAGGGCGATTTTAATAAGTGGAAGAAACATACGGTTGTCTCACTAAAAAAATACCAAAGTTGATCTTGATCGCCTTCTCTCTAGATCCTCGTTGGTTGCCATTCCACTCTCCCTTATTTCCTCTAAGCTTTTTTTTCAAGAGGACTGAGGAAAGGAGAATAATAAGTGTATCGATATGGTTGTGATTGATCTTGGGGGTAGTAAGGCGCTGAAGGTGCACGTCGCAATGGCGACAGTGCAGGTGATTACCGTCGGCTACCATATTGCGAAGCTACGCTTAACATTGGAATAAACCAGGTGGTCTTCTGAGATCTCACACTTTCCATCTCGCTAATCGCCTTCATTGAGATAAGTTCTCTTCTTGTCTCCTTGCTGGAAATTGATAGTATAAGGTGGTGAATGACAGAGACATGAGGTAAGGCAATGAATGTAGAACAAATGACTGGTGACTAAAATGTGTTTATTTTAACAGAGAATGCTATTTATGTTTGATTTGAATATTTTGAGTGTTATAAGTGTAATATTTAACTTTAAGTGTTAATATGTAATATATGAAGTTTTGAGTGTTATGTATGTAAATCCCCCTTATTTAAATAAAACTTAAGTCTTTAATATTATATTAAAAATAATAATATCATTATTTTTGAAAATAAAATACATATTATTTTTATAAATATTAAATTTTGATTATCATATCTATAAATACAACAATGTTTATAAATCTCATATTTTTAAATTTAAATTCTATGTTGAGTGCAATTTAAAAAAATTGACTTATGACTCCACTAATGTATCTATTTGAAAAATATTTTTACATTTTTATCAAATATTTCTCAATAATATTTTTATTACATTCATTTATATTCATGAATTTTCTTAAATTTAATATAATTAATCAATTTTGAATGCTTAAACTTGAGTAATTATAAATGACAAATCACTTAGAAAATTCATATTAATATGAAGAGACATTGATCCGAACATAATATTTCAAAAAAATTAGTTCACATAAGAAACCCTCAACCAACATAGATATCCTATTTAAATTCATAGCCACTAAGCTTAATTTTTGAGTGACTATAAATTAAGAGAAGCTCAACTTGATATGATTGATCGTTGATGAGATAAAGAAATCAGTGATCAATAAAAATGTCTATATTTCAAGAGCTATTTCTTTTTATAATATGTGATTACGCAGTGAAGAATATGTACTATGATTGATAAGAGCTATTTCTTTTTATAGTATGTGATGCTTTTATTGGATCATTTATTATTATTATTTTTTTGGATATTTATTATAACATATCATTTTTATTAATTTGTTCCTTTTAACTACATGTGGTTTATTTCTTTTGTTGGTTATGTTATGAGTATAAAATAGTCTATCTTAAATAATAGAAGGTTCAATCATGATGTAATTTTACATCTATAAAATAAATTTTATATTTAAATTTAATAAAAGTTTATTGGAATTCTCACATATGAGATATTTAGATATTTTATTAAAAGTATTTATTGGTTGTGAATAGAATAATAGATCATATTTGATAACTATTGAATCTCATGTTTAGTAGATAATCATATATTATAGCACCTAAGAATGTCATTTTATTGAAAATATTCCATAAAATAAATTTATTGGAAAAATGCATTTCTTAGGTCAAATTGGGGAATCATATTATTATAGATATTGATCGTTTAAATGTACTAAGAAAGCTCTTCTATTAGAGAACTAATATTTGTAATCTCTATTTTTTTTAATCATATTAATGTGTCCGGAAAGATAGTATGTTGATTATTGATGTTATATTATTTTAAATATATTTTTAACTTTTTTATAAGAGATTAAGAGAACTTTTAGCAGTTTTTGGTTTATTTTTGAAAATAATAAATCAAAGAAGCTTGACTACCAACTCTTTGCTATTTTTCAAAATTTCAAAAAAATTATTTTGAACCTAAACTATTAGATTTTGTAGAATTTTATTATTTGAATTTATATATATATATATATATATATATATATATATATATATATATAATAATTTTTTCAAAACTATTTTATTAACTAATTTTACAACTAGTTTTTTAAAAATTACAATTCTCAAAACGACCATAAGGCTTTACGCTTTTACTTTGTTTTCAGATTTGAGTAAAAGAATGTACAGAAAATGAATTCATTCAGATCACTTTTCGGGCCGATATTTTGGAATTAAATCATAATAAAAAATTACTTCTAATATATTTTAAATACATTACATTACATTGAAAATTTACTTTACTTGATAAATACTCAAAAGTTAAAATCGATTAAAATATAAATGATTCCAAATGCATTCAACCAAACAACCCCTAAGATAAATTCGTTTAAAAATTGTTTTGTTAAAAGCTGTGTTAAAAAGTTATATAAAAATTACGGATCAATTTGAGAGAAACAGAATTTTGTGAAAAGCATTTTTAAATAAGCGGTTAAGCCAAACAATTTATTAACGTTTTGCAAAACATTAGTTTGCTTTTTTCCTATTTTTTTTAAACGAGTTTATAAATTTTAAAACCCGTTTGAATTTTAGACTTTTACAAAACGTCGTTTTCTTCTCTTTATAAAAAGTTGTTTATATAGGATGTTTTAAAGTAGCGTCTCAAAAACTACTTCAAAACAAACTTTTTTAAAAGTAAAAGCTTACCCAAACGAAACCTAAGCTGCAAAAAAAGCGGCTCCGAACGAAGCCTAAAATTATGCCATAAATGTCCTAGCAATCATCAATTTTGGCAAGATTTTGGGAGTTAGAAATTAATATTAGTATCTATTTACATCCAATCAAGTTATAAATTTAACTAATTGATTTAATCATCAACTAAGGATTTACTTGGTTGCTCTTAGACTAATTATATGATTTTGATAACTTTGATTTTGTTTTCTTTATTTTGAATGTGAAACATAAAGTCATCAATATTGAAAAACTTTTGATTTGTTTGTGAGTTGTAGGTGTTGATTAGCTTATATATATATATATACATATGACTTCATATTTGTGCTTCTATGCTTGAGCTTTTCCAAAAAAAATTTGAAATTTAAAATCCATGTTATCATCTAACTAATGATATATTTGGGATAACTGTAAATAAAAAACTTGTAAAATTATTATGAAAGTAGCTTTTAAAATAGATGTATTACAAATATTTTCTTTTGAAAATTCAAAAGGTAACTTTTGACAACATACACTCGAACTGAGTTCAAAACAACTTTTCACCACAAAATTTTCTAAAAGTAACAAAAGTTAATAGCAAAATGCAACTTTTATTTTTTTTGCTACTTTCTAAAACAAAACTCAAAAGTTATCTCAAATACATCATAAATCAAATCAAATCAACTTTTTTTAATATAATCTAATGTGGAACAATCACAAATATTTAAGTGATTTCACCTACAATAATAATCAAGTCGAGTTGGATTGACTATGGATTAACTTGTAAGCTTGCATACCTCATGAGGTTAAAGCCTTGGTTTGTGCTCAAGATGGTGGTTTGTTGAGTCAGCTTGTTGGTTAATAATGAACTAAATTTGAGCTGCCTGCACTTCAATACACCCACCCTTAGCGCTAACCAAATTAGAAGGCAGGGTTCACCCTATGATTTGACACAAATTTAGAGCGCGCCTAAAATTTTCTAAATTAGTATAAGCTTCAGCTCCAATATTGTTCTATGATTTGATTAAATTTTAATTTAAATTAAAGTTAACGAACTGGTCAACAAATGAGTCATGTGTGGCTCAAATTCCATGTGACTAATTGTGTCAATCCTTCATATGTAAGTGCAGCCCAACAACTGTTATTAGGCTTTCAATATTTATTCTGATAGCATGCCATCAAACTATTTCATATAAATTTGTATAAAAGAAACATAGTGAAAAATAAATATAAAGTGTGTATTCAGTGAAGATATAGTATACAATTAATGATCGAGATGACAGATGACAGAGTGATGATATGGTCATCGTAATAAAGAGACGGAGGAGAATAGATCAATGATAGCGAAAGAACGAGCCAATGAGTGTGTGTAATGATGATGACATATAAGAAGGCCAACAAAGCAATACAACTAATTACATGTATTAAGACTTCGCCTAAATCGAACAAATTTCAAATACATTGAAATTATACTTGAGAATTTGTTGAGAGAATTTGAAACACATTTAAATTTTGCATTGCATTTATTTTTCCTCAGATTAAATGTTAGAGTTTTCAAAATCTCACATCCTTTTACAATAGACTGAGATTACTTTCAACCAAATTAACTCTTTGCTTTGTTAAGAATTTTGAGTGCAAAGTAAACTAAATGGGATTTTAATTTTTTGGTGTTTAGAAAAGTAAAATTTTGAGTAATGTAATGTATTCAAATACATTACAAAGGTAATTTGGTAATTTGAAATTTGTTTGCGTAATAATGAATTCAAAATAGCCATGTAACAATAAGTCCACCATTGTGCCGGCCGCCTTCACCACCACACGCCTACCTCGCCACTATTACACCTTCGCCATTGCGATCATCGAGCCAAAACATTCAAAATAATTTACATTATATTTTTTAAACTAAACAGAAAAAAATAAAGTAATGAATACGTAAAACTCTCAACCAAATAACTATAAAGTAATCCTTTCACACTGTATTTCTTTTTCAGCTAACCAAACAGCCCCAGGTGAAAAATGCATAGATCTGAAATTTCAATGGATTTAAATTGTCTACTTGGCCAGAAAGAACAATTAAATATGTTTTTAAAAAATACTATTTATCAAATAAAAAATGTTTGCTTAGTTAAGAAATGAGTGTTCTGATTAGTTCTAAATTAATTATGTAAGAAGTGAATGTGTTGATTATTTCTAAATTAATCATGTAAACATAGGTTAGAGGATGATTAAGAATCAATTAATATTTAAATAGATACCCGTTTAGAATGACCAAGTATTTATAAATTTAGAAGTGAATTACTGTAGAAAAAAAAATTAATAGTTTTGAAATATTGATGTGAGTGTTATATTTTTTTAAGAAATTTTTTATTATCATTTTTATACTATTAATACATTCAAGATGATTCTGAAAAAAAAAAACTTATTTTTATCATACAAATTGTTAAAAAATTCAAAACTTATAATTAAATAAAAGTGTGACATAAATACATAAAATAAAATTATTAAAAACACATTTTAATGATTTAATTATATCATCCATCAATAATGATCGTGACTAACAAAATGATGAATATATCATCAATAATCTTAGAACCCAGCCTCTATTGGTGAAGCGGCGGAACTGACCGGCGTTCGATTCTTTCAAAGGCGCATTTAACATCAGCGCAGGTGATGAATGATACATTGAATTAGTACACGACATCCCACCCATGGGTGGGTGTGTGGATATCCTTCAAAAAAAAAACAATAATCTTAGAATCAACAAAATTTGTAGACAACAATAATATTATATATATATAAAAAAAAGAATAAACGATGATGAAAATAATGAGCGGAGAAATAAAATAATAATAATTATAATCTCGAAAGCTACACGTCTTGCTATATCATCCCAAAATCTAATAAGTTAAACATGAATCTCAAGATAATATATTTGTTGAAATATTTTAGAATTAAAATTGAGATCATGTGAATCTTAATTCTAATAAACTTACAATTGAATTAAAAGTCTCGACAAAATATACCCAGCGACATCAAGAGTGAAATAATTTTAGCTCAAATGAGTTCTAATTAAACCTCAAAAGTATTAGAAACTTGAAGCATTATTTGAAAGTCGAATAATTTTCTAAATTAAACATACTTATTGATATGACACTAAAATTTCACTAATCAAGACAAATCTGTGAAAAGAATCGATAAAAGACTAATCAAGATGCTTAAAATATAATTAAAAATTTTATGATATCATAAATATAAATCTAAATATCTAACAATGTTAAGATGTTCTAATTCTCACTTCATTTGAGCATTCAAATATTTAAAATACATCGATGATCGAATGAATCATTTAGTCCATGGAGTGGTTGATTTTGAATGTATAAACGCTAATTTATTCATAAATAATTTCATTCTTCATAAGAGGAGAAGAAAAGAGAGGGCCAAGGCTAAGATCCTCGCATAAGTGGTTACCACTGGCCGGTTATCGACCACCGTCGCCGCAGGCGCTGGTTGCCGTCGGCCATGCCCCGCCAACCACATCGTCGGTCATCACGCAACCACCATCACGGTCACCGCCGACCATATCGTAGTCACCGCCGCGGCCACCACCATCGATCATCTTTCGACAACCATTGCCGCTGACGCTGTTGCCGGCTGCGATTATCGCCGGCTGCCAGCCGCTTATCAACCACTACAATCGATCATCATCATCATCGACCACCGCTATCGGTCACCACCGGCTGACATCACTGCTTCACGGCCATTATCTGCACCATCTCTCCGGTATCATCAATTGCCGACTGCCGCTGGCCGCTATTCACCATCACCAACTGCCACAATAATCTATAATCTAACCACTGTCAGATACTGTGTTACCTCGATTCTATTGTCAACCTTTTCATATACACTCAGAATCAGAGAAAACTAGAAATATATTCTTGGGCAGCGATTTTTCCCTCTTCTCGATTTTTCCACATAAAATTCTTAGAGTTTTGTTCACTCTTCAAATATTTGTGCTAGATTTCACAATGCTAAGAGAAACTTTTATTCTACGAACTCTAGCATTTAAACACTTATAGTAAAATAGAATAACTTGACAAAAAAAATCCTGTGAGTCTAAGATATCTCAATTGTGAGATTATTAAGACACTTAAATAAATAAAAACATTATGATCAATAAAATCAATGTGAACCGTATAATAAAGTGCTTTTAAATTTTAGCTAAAAATTTCAAAATATCATTCTCTAGAATATTATAAATAACCCTTCATTCTTCCCTCAAGAATATAGATTGAGCTAGAAGCTAATATTAACTTTGTGAGAAAAACTTAAAGCAAACAACAATCCACATCCATCATCGACCAAGTGACCACTCCTAAAGACTATTATAGTAAGTTTTTTTTTCTTCAAACTGTTGACCTCCATATATATGTCATAACTTGAGTAAAGCTCACAAGTCGAATTCAACAGACTTCGGAAGTGACAGCGCGCAAATCGGAGCTCAAAACGCACTGGACGTCACCAAAAATGGTCGAAACGACCTCCGATCGACGAAGGGACTTCGTCGTCGCGTTCAAAACATCAAAATTGATCAGAATATAAATATTGCAAAATCTAATGAGCAATCAATTAAGCGCTCGAACTATTAATGTGTCGACGCATATATCGAGTTCGAATGGCGTCAACAACCTCCGTTGAAACCGATTACGTCGTTAAAAACATCAAAATTATCAAATGACTGGCCAATTTAGACGAGTTTGTGTAAATGTCGAATGATTTGAAGTGTCAGCGCGTAAATCGAGGTTGAAATGCACAGGATGACACCAAAATTAACTCAAATGACCTCCGAACGACGAACGGACTTCGCCATTGCTTTCAAAGCCAAACTAGTAATATAAATATTACACCACGATCAATCATCGCGGTGGATTATCAACGCCACGATGCATATCGAAATCAGGAGGCGCCGACGCAAAACAAACGACCTCCGTTCATGAAATTGATCGTGTTGTTAGCTCCAAAACGTCAAAACCTATCAAATGAGACTATTCGCGCTCAATTCGGATGAGTTATACTCAATTGATCAAGTGGTGGAGTTATCAACGCCAGCATATCGAGATCGTGAGGCGCGACGAAACCAAACGACTGCTCATGAAATTGACGCGGTTGTTAGCTCCAAAACGCCAAAACCTATCAAATGACTATTCGCTCAATTGGATGAGTTTACGCCGAACGGCCGAAGCGAGCACGCGCGATTTTAACTAAAGCAATTGACGCCGACCAACCAAATGGCCCGACAGAAAACAATTATCAAGGCCCGTAATTGAAATTACCTAGAATAGATATTTAATTTGACTAAGATTATTGCTTTTAAAATTTCAATAAATTAGCACGCATTTCGAGATAAATCCACATAATTATATCTTAATCACACCGGTCAATGCTTTGAAACTCGCAGCCTCCACCTCCCATTTGGCCAATAAGGAGCTGCCACATCATTCCTCCCATACCACCCTTATCTTATCCCGTCATCCACTCGCAAGTCGAAAGAGGAAAATCCTAATCGAGCGGGATATATATGGCATTCTCTGTGGGAAGCACGAGCAAGCCAAATGCCTAGAGCTTTCTTCCTCCCGGCCGAGGGAACGAACCCCCCTCTCTGTCTATCCGTCTTACGCAACAACCCGAATGAGCAGAAAATCTAAATCTTCGCCCGTCCACTGCAATTATAAGCCAAACAATCCAAGCCACAGCCGAGGCCACCGTTTGAGGCGGAGCAATTTCTTTACTTTCCTTCGTTCCAGAGGGCATGACCGGTGCATGGAAAAGGACGTCGTTGGGAGTTCTCGTAGTTGGGCTTCGTCGACGAACTCCTCTCAGAAGCAGCGGAGGCATCGTAAACTCGAGGTCTATCAAGAAGTCCTCCACTGGCTCGAAGACTCAGGCTGCTCCGAGGCATTCTCTTCTTTGTTCGAGGAAGAACTCTGGGCGCATTTCAATTATCTTCCACTATGTTACGCATTGGACGTGAATGTAGAGAGGGCATGAAACCTCTCAGGCAACTCCTTAGTTACATGTCGGGCACTAAACGTGGATCGGTGCAGTCACCAAGAATGCTTATAAATAATGGAAGATTGCCGTCCAACTTATACCAGCTGTTGTACCTGCTTCTACCATCTCCGATCAAGCTTGTTTTCTACTGTCTAATCCGATTCCAGCCCTTCTCCAGTTCGTCTTGCTCCAACCAGCCATGAATCTTTTGCTGTTTGGGAATCAACTATATGCAGAATCAGAGTTTTCCAACCTATTTTGCTGCTGTCCAATCCACCGATCCATTGGAATCCCATACCCGCAGCAACCGGCAAAGAAATTCATAAAAAATTATTATTGTTATGCTGCGTACTTGGCTGAAGCAGATTTAGTTGACCATCTAAATTCAACGTCTATAAACGAAAATGTGGGGTGTTTTAGCAAGTCTCGCTGCAAGAGAAGCTGTTGAAACTTTGGAAGTGCAAAATATCAATTCCTCTTATATCGAAACTGGACAGATTTCACTTATAGAATCGCTTGCTGTTAGAATTCTGCATAGGCTGCAGCACAAATTCATGCTACCTTCAGGGCTCAATCATTCCGCCAACGACGGTTGACAAAAAATGACAATTTCTGATATTGCTTGTGAAGTTATGTTGCATCCTTCTCCAAACAAGATTCACAAAATCGATCACTTCAATGAATTTACATACTTTTCCATTAAAATACAACAATGTATCGAGGATGGAAGATTCGCAAGGAATTTCTGAAAATACAAGGTAGCCCACTCTTGATCTTTGGTATCCCGACTGATCATGACTAGAGGTTGCTATCAAGAAGAGATCAAGGAAGCACATGCTGGATACTGATGAGATTTTTGCCAACAGCACTGAAGAAAATTCAGTGGATGTTGTTGGAATCGCTACTGCTTACAAAAAAAAGATGAAAACTCTATGCTATAATATACTCAAAGAAATTAGTACTGATATTGTAATACACAATCATCATATTTTTCCGGTATTATTTGAAGACCTCACGCTTAGAGTGGGATCAAGACTACCATATGAAGCAAGACATCGATCGTTTGCCAAAGAAGCGTGAGGCCAAAAAGCCCTCAATGCCTTATGATGGACGAGAGGCTACCGAATTTGGACCGACATAAAGCTTAAAGAGAATCGAATGAAAATACTAATGAGTTTAAACTCAATTTAAATGAAAATAATAAATCAAAGTTAAATCAACATTCAAAAATATATGTATGTATATTTTATTTTATGCAGATATTTCAAGACCCCACTATGCTCAGAAGAGCGATTGAAGACATGCCCATGGTGTCAAGATACCGAGCCGCTTAGAAGAGCAGTGTGGTCAAAATAGCTCGATCGCTCTGGGGGACGACGGGGGCTGTCAAAATACCGTCGAATTAGACAATAACAAATGACTTAAAACAGCATAATAATAAGAGAATAACTTCAAAAGAAAATTGAATGAAATGAGAGAGACGAAAGAATATACATATATGCTCTCAGATATTTGAAGACCCACTATGCTTAAGAAAGCATGGATTGAAGATTACGACTGTCGCAGAAGACACCAACTAAAGCGTAAGTGGGTCAAACCAGTCCACCCCTACGGGACGATGCCGAGAAATAAATTGATTGACACAAAAGCTTAAATATGATTAAATAAGAGTATTAATAAGCTAAATTAAACTTAAATAAAAAATTGATGAATCGAAGTCAAACTTACTTACAAAAAAAATTCTAAAGGTCTTTAAATAAGAATGAGTCTATAAGCTTCTTGGCGATCACGAACTAAATTTCATTGAAACTTAAAGAACCAAATGAGCTATGAACTAGACACCAATAAATAAATATTAATCTAAATAATTGAACAAGATCTGAAATGCCAAACGCCATCGAATCTGCAACACAAAATTAGAAGCAGACAGAAGACGTTGGCTTAAATTCTAAATAGACTTCAAATATATTAATTTTGCATAAATTATGGAGCAACTATCACTCAATTCAAGTTAACTTGTGCAATCATTTGAAAGAGATCTAATTTATACAAAATATAAAACTCTTCAATTTAGTTTGATATTTCCAAATTAGTACATGTATTCTAAATAATCCCGCATGGGCCCCATTCTATGATGAATGATTAAACTTAGTCCTTATCAAGTTGGCCTACCTCCCACTAAGTAGACTAGACCCATGCGATGACGGAACCATGAGATCTAGATCGGGCATGTCATCATTCCCCCAACCATACGGTTTAAGCTGAAATGATAAATTTCATAATCTAAATTTCAAAACTCTAGATGCTGCTATTATACACTATGCACTTTACCTAATGACTAAATTTCTTAATCGAAAGTTCTCTCTCGATTGAGGTAATTAACTATGTGCTTGCTATGAAACCCGAACCAGATCTAAAGTCCTCACAAAATGAGGCGAAATCTGAAAAGTGTCTTATCTACTATTCATCTACCTTCAAAATTACACGACACTTTAAATCACTCTTCATTGAGAGGTGGCATAATTTTGGAGCAATAATGGCGACTCACGGGGATAAGTTTAACTTTCCATCTTTGGCTAGTTAAATTTGAGCTATAGTAGTTGTGGAGCATGATAAAAATTAAATTTTAAAATCAATTATCAATGAAATTAAATTTAAATCAATCATATTCTTATGACTAACTTGTTTGTTCTCTATATCGCTTCTAATGTATATCCGCATTATGAAAGCGGGTGATACATTAACTATTGATTATTAATCTCTATCTTTCATTTGCAAAGTTGGATCTTTAGAGCACACCGTTCATCATGCGATCAGCCAACATCCGTTTGGTTGATGGTATAATCAATATTGGGGATGTTGGAGCTACCATTCAATTTGGTAGTGTAGACTTCCCAACCATCGCTACTGCAAATAATCCTCTACCTGAAGTACCTGCATATTATACACACCAACTTGTGTAAAGGAGGAGGACAACTAGAATGACCACTACTAGTATTGAGGTTCCTCGAAAGAGAGCATTTGTATTCAAAAGATTGGGTCATTCAGGCCATAAAAAAAGAATCACAATGGATAAAAGTTTCAATCATACCTGTGAATGCGACCACTCTGCTTGTTGAACCTTTCGCATTAAGAAGACATGATGCTGAAGCCTCCTCTTTTATAGGAAAACTAATTAGAAGGTAGAGGAGAAGAATGAATACTGAGTTGCGAGCTCATCAACTCTCACCTGGGCCATCTGTTACACAAACAACCTTACAACTAGAATCAAGTATTCCTACCCCACAATAAATTTAAAAATTTTGAGATGGGTGAAAAGGAATAGCTCTACTGGTGATGTTAAACAGTCTTTTTTGGGGCTCAACAACAGTTAGCTCCAACCCTTAAGAAGAAATAACCTGAAACTCTATCTGCTCAAGTACATATAGTCCTAAAGGTTGTAAAAGAAAATGTCTTATGAATAAAATATATCAAAAGCCAATTACCAGAGAAGTCAATAATGCTCAACTACAAAAGCTACCATTAGTGATAGTAAGAGCTCAAGACCATCCTAAGCAATTCATGCACGGTGAATATCGGGCCTGACACCTGAACCGCATGTTCAGGAATCCGCCACTGAAAGGTCCCGAAAAAAAGAAAAATAAATATGGAGGCCGAAGTCTCGAGAAGAAGTAGCGACGCAGAAGCATCTTCATTTAAAAGCAAGCTAATCCAGGACAGCGGAGAAAGAGAAATGTTGAACTGCGTGCTCATCAGCCATTATTCAAATAGAAATTGAACAACTAACTATGGAACCGTGTGAGTTTCAACTCATTGACAACCTAAAATGGGTAAAGTGAATCAGCTCTATTGGTCAAATCAAACAATCCTTCTGGACCCGACAACATTAGGTTCCAACTTCTCTAGTGAGAAAACTCAAAATGCAAGAGTGCATCAGGTCCTCAAAATTGCTAAGGAGAAAAGACTGATAAAAATTTTTTTAAAGTCCTCTCATCAGGGAGGCTAGAGTTGCTCCTCCAAGGAGACCTCCTACAACCCCGACATGATATCAACCAATTCAAGTCCCACACGATGAGCATCGAGACATGACACTTGGACCACTGGTCCAATAATCCACCGTCGAAAGGTCCCAACAAAAAAGTAAGCAAATTTGGAGGCCAAAACTGAAACTGCCTTAAAGAAATACAACGACGTGACATTTGGACTGTATTTTCACAAAATTCACTCATTATACATTAGTATTTAGAGCTGCAGCAGTCTTGCCACTTGAAGTTGAACTACATTCACTCCGAGTAGCCATTTAACACAATCTTACTTAAGATTAGAATGTACATCTACGGATAGAAGAGCTTGAAGGGCTTGACAAAGCAAAGCTTCAAGCTCAATAAAATTTACCGAGTGAGAACATCCAAAGCATTCAATTATACAGTACATCCTAGAGTTTTTCAAGAAGGAAAATTGATCCTGGTGCTGAGAAGACTAATTATTCCTCACATATCATTACATGTGTAAGTTTTGTTTAGAAATTCTCTTATAATACAAGAATGTATTTCCGAAATGAAGCAAAAATCCCACTATCAGACGGTGGATATTTTTTTAAAATTTATAGAAAAATGTCAAGCTCTCCCTATGATACAGAGGGGTCTTTCTGTTATATTTGGGTTGATATCATGCCTAAGGCCGAGATCTTCATATACATATTCAAATTATGTATTCAAAGTTCACAAGTCTCAATGTCTTACCGACCAAAAAGAGATTTTCAAGTCTGGAAACTACAACAAATCAAGTTGGAAATATATCTTGCATTCATACATCAAATCTAGAGCTCAAGTGGTGCATAAGGTCGGACTCAATAAACCCAAATATGGTCGAGTCGCTGACAGACCTGCTTACTCAACATGCCACAAAGGTCGCAGTAAGTGATCCCCCATCTCATTAGCCCGATGATAAAATCTGTCATCAATTGCTTAAGTCCAAGACTCAAGTAGGTGCATAAGGTCAAACTCAATAAGCCCAAATATGATTGAGTCGCTGTCAGATCCGCTTACTCAATACGCCATAAAGGCCGTAGTAAGGGACACCTCCTACTTTGTTAGTTCAAAGATAAGAGCATCCAAATCTCCAAATCCCTCCAACTTGGTGAGTTCAAGTGGCCTAGATTAGGGGATCATCCCTAATGGTCTTAAGGTCATTTTTCAAAATCCAATAAAAGATCCTCTCACTCGAAGCACTAAGTCAATTTGGTATCAATATCAAATAATAAATGTCAACTCCTTCAACAAGTCTTAAAAGCAAAAGCAAAGATCAAGAAAATTCTTCTTCAAGAAGTCCAAACAAGGTAAAAACAAATGATCAAGAAGTCATCCCAATGTTCATACAAAGCCGGCTAAACCGAGGGAGTTATGTCATCAACATGTCTTACGCGTAAAGCATAGGTCGATGACTCTTCGCCATCAACCCAACACAAGCTCGAGAGCTCATCGACAGATATCCTTCTATAAGC